>JAEIFT010000220.1:0-426845 GCA_018904225.1 Lordiphosa mommai
CAGTCATTTTTGAAAAGTTTCTAACCTTCAAATGGCCGTATCTCAGCCAATAATAGAGCTACAGAAATCTTACACTGCTTTTTGGAAACATTGGAAGCTGTACTTTAAGACTACGTCCCAAGAAATATTTATTTAAAGCCGGAAATAATTTTTATACACTTGAAAACAGTCATTTGTGAAAAATTCTTAACCTTACAAGGGCCGTAGAACAGCCTATAATAGAGCTACAAATTTTGAATTTTTAAATATAAACTTTAATTTTAATCTTAATATTAATTTTTATATCAATTTTAGCAATAATATATATTTCAGTAATAATAAATATATATTTATTTTTTGACATTGATTTTTTTCATTTTTTTTGTTCTTAGTCTGCGCCCACTGTGCCAAAAAGCAAATGGTGGAAATGCTTGGCTGTGATTGGCTGACTGTATGAGTGTTGTGAAACTTACCCCATGTGGTGAAAATAGATGGCAATATGTGCAAAGGGGCGGGCGCTGTTGTTGGCTGTGACGGTAGGGGGCGCTGTTGTTGGCTGTGTTGGCAGGGGGCGCTGTTGTTGGCTGTGTTGGCAGAGGGCTGTTGGCTGTGGCTGATGTGGCTGGCGGGGGGGTGGTGGGAGCACTGTTGTTGGCTGACACGTCACTGATTCACTTTGTTTAGGCGGGCAATAAGACGGTTACACTTTTTTTGGCGCGAAAAAATACTTTGAAAAAATGCCCACAATCAACTGCCTCCTCATGACAGAATTGCCATTACTGTTTGGGAATTCCAAAACCAGAGTCTTGCAAAACAGTCATTTTTGAAAAATTCCAATCCTTAAAATGGCCGTAGCTCAGCCAATAATAGAGCTACAGAAATCTTACACTGCTTTTTGGAAACATTGGAAGCTGTACTTTAAGATTACGTTTCAAGAAATATTTATTTAAAGCCAGAAATAATTTTTAAACACTTGAAAAGTCATTTTTGTCATCATTTTCAGTCATTTTTGAAAAGTTTCTAACCTTCAAATGGCCGTATCTCAGCCAATAATAGAGCTACAGAAATCTTACACTGCTTTTTGGAAACATTGGAAGCTGTACTTTAAGACTACGTCCCAAGAAATATTTATTTAAAGCCGGAAATAATTTTTAAACACTTGAAAACAGTCATTTTTGAAAAATTCTTAACCTTACAAGGGCCGTAGAACAGCCTATAATAGAGCTACAAATTTTGAATTTTTAAATATAAACTTTAATTTTAATCTTAATATTAATTTTTATATCAATTTTAGCAATAATATATATTTCATTAATAATAAATATATATTTATTTTTTGACATTGATTTTTTTCATTTTTTTTTGTTCTTAGTCTGCGCCCACTGTGCCAAAAAAGCAAATGGTGGAAATGCTTGGCTGTGATTGGCTGACTGTATGAGTGTTGTGAAACTTACCCCATGTGGTGAAAATAGATGGCAATATGTGCAAAGGGGCGGGCGCTGTTGTTGGCTGTGACGGTAGGGGGGCGCTGTTGTTGGCTGTGTTGGCAGGGGGCGCTGTTGTTGGCTGTGTTGGCAGAGGGCTGTTGGCTGTGGCTGATGTGGCTGGCGGGGGGGTGGTGGGAGCACTGTTGTTGGCTGACACGTCACTGATTCACTTTGTTTAGGCGGGCAATAAGACGGTTACACTTTTTTTGGCGCGAAAAATACTTTGAAAAAATGCCCACAATCAACTGCCTCCTCATGACAGAATTGCCATTACTGTTTGGGAATTCCAAAACCAGAGTCTTGCAAAACAGTCATTTTTGAAAAATTCCAATCCTTAAAATGGCCGTAGCTCAGCCAATAATAGAGCTACAGAAATCTTACACTGCTTTTTGGAAACATTGGAAGCTGTACTTTAAGATTACGTTTCAAGAAATATTTATTTAAAGCCAGAAATAATTTTTAAACACTTGAAAAGTCATTTTTGTCATCATTTTCAGTCATTTTTGAAAAGTTTCTAACCTTCAAATGGCCGTATCTCAGCCAATAATAGAGCTACAGAAATCTTACACTGCTTTTTGGAAACATTGGAAGCTGTACTTTAAGACTACGTTCCAAGAAATATTTATTTAAAGTCGGAAATAATTTTTATACGCTTGAAAACAGTCATTTGTGAAAAATTCTTAACCTTACAAGGGCCGTAGAACAGCCTATAATAGAGCTACAAATTTTGAATTTTTAAATATAAACTTTAATTTTAATCTTAATATTAATTTTTATATCAATTTTAGCAATAATATATATTTCATTAATAATAAATATATATTTATTTTTTGACATTGATTTTTTTCATTTTTTTTTTGTTCTTAGTCTGCGCTCACTGTGCCAAAAAAGCAAATGGTGGAAATGCTTGGCTGTGATTGGCTGACTGTATGAGTGTTGTGAAACTTACCCCATGTGGTGAAAATAGATGGCAATATGTGCAAAGGGGCGGGCGCTGTTGTTGGCTGTGACGGTAGGGGGCGCTGTTGTTGGCTGTGTTGGCAGGGGGCGCTGTTGTTGGCTGTGTTGGCAGAGGGCTGTTGGCTGTGGCTGATGTGGCTGGCGGGGGGTGGTGGGAGCACTGTTGTTGGCTGACACGTCACTGATTCACTTTGTTTAGGCGGGCAATAAGACGGTTACACTTTTTTTGGCGCGAAAAAATACTTTGAAAAAATGCCCACAATCAACTGCCTCCTCATGACAGAATTGCCATTACTGTTTGGGAATTCCAAAACCAGAGTCTTGCAAAACAGTCATTTTTGAAAAATTCCAATCCTTAAAATGGCCGTAGCTCAGCCAATAATAGAGCTACAGAAATCTTACACTGCTTTTTGGAAACATTGGAAGCTGTACTTTAAGATTACGTTTCAAGAAATATTTATTTAAAGCCAGAAATAATTTTTAAACACTTGAAAAGTCATTTTTGTCATCATTTTCAGTCATTTTTGAAAAGTTTCTAACCTTCAAATGGCCGTATCTCAGCCAATAATAGAGCTACAGAAATCTTACACTGCTTTTTGGAAACATTGGAAGCTGTACTTTAAGACTACGTCCCAAGAAATATTTATTTAAAGCCGGAAATAATTTTTATACACTTGAAAACAGTCATTTGTGAAAAATTCTTAACCTTACAAGGGCCGTAGAACAGCCTATAATAGAGCTACAAATTTTGAATTTTTAAATATAAACTTTAATTTTAATCTTAATATTAATTTTTATATCAATTTTAGCAATAATATATATTTCATTAATAATAAATATATATTTATTTTTTGACATTGATTTTTTTCATTTTTTTTTGTTCTTAGTCTGCGCTCACTGTGCCAAAAAGCAAATGGTGGAAATGCTTGGCTGTGATTGGCTGACTGTATGAGTGTTGTGAAACTTACCCCATGTGGTGAAAATAGATGGCAATATGTGCAAAGGGGCGGGCGCTGTTGTTGGCTGTGACGGTAGGGGGCGCTGTTGATGGCTGTGTTGGCAGGGGGCGCTGTTGTTGGCTGTGTTGGCAGAGGGCTGTGGCTGATGTGGCTGGCGAGGGGGTGGTGGGAGCACTGTTGTTGGCTGACACGTCACTGATTCACTTTGTTTAGGCGGGCAATAAGACGGTTACACTTTTTTTGGCGCGAAAAAATACTTTGAAAAAATGCCCACAATCAACTGCCTCCTCATGACAGAATTGCCATTACTGTTTGGGAATTCCAAAACCAGAGTCTTGCAAAAACAGTCATTTTAAATGGCCTAGCTCAGCCAATAATAGAGCTACAGAAATCTTACCTGCTTTTTAAACATTGGCTGTACTTTAAGATTACGTTTCAAAAATATTTATTTAAAGCCAGAAATATTTTTAAAAGTCATTTTTGTCATCATTTTCAGTCATTTTTGAAAAGTTTCTAACCTTCAAATGGCCGTATCTCAGCCAATAATAGAGCTACAGAAATCTTACACTGCTTTTTGGAAACATTGGAAGCTGTACTTTAAGATTACGTTTCAAGAAATATTTATTTAAAGCCAGAAATAATTTTTAAACACTTGAAAAGTCATTTTTGTCATCATTTTCAGTCATTTTTGAAAAGTTTCTAACCTTCAAATGGCCGTATCTCAGCCAATAATAGAGCTACAGAAATCTTACACTGCTTTTTGGAAACATTGGAAGCTGTACTTTAAGACTACGTTCCAAGAAATATTTATTTAAAGTCGGAAATAATTTTTATACGCTTGAAAACAGTCATTTGTGAAAAATTCTTAACCTTACAAGGGCCGTAGAACAGCCTATAATAGAGCTACAAATTTTGAATTTTTAAATATAAACTTTAATTTTAATCTTAATATTAATTTTTATATCAATTTTAGCAATAATATATATTTCATTAATAATAAATATATATTTATTTTTTTACATTGATTTTTTTCATTTTTTTTTGTTCTTAGTCTGCGCCCACTGTGCCAAAAAGCAAATGGTGGAAATGCTTGGCTGTGATTGGCTGACTGTATGAGTGTTGTGAAACTTACCCCATGTGGTGAAAATAGATGGCAATATGTGCAAAGGGGCGGGCGCTGTTGTTGGCTGTGACGGTAGGGGGCGCTGTTGTTGGCTGTGTTGGCAGGGGGCGCTGTTGTTGGCTGTGTTGGCAGAGGGCTGTTGGCTGTGGCTGATGTGGCTGGCGAGGGGGTGGTGGGAGCACTGTTGTTGGCTGACACGTCACTGATTCACTTTGTTTAGGCGGGCAATAAGACGGTTACACTTTTTTTGGCGCGAAAAAATACTTTGAAAAAATGCCCACAATCAACTGCCTCCTCATGACAGAATTGCCATTACTGTTTGGGGAATTCCAAAACCAGAAATTTCTTGAGCAAAACAGTCATTTTTGAAAAATTTCTAACCTTAAAATGGCCGTATCTCAGCCAATAATAGAGCTACAGAAATCTTACACTGCTTTTTGGAAACATTGGAAGCTGTACTTTAAGATTACGTTTCAAGAAATATTTATTTAAAGCCAGAAATAATTTTTAAACACTTGAAAAGTCATTTTTGTCATCATTTTCAGTCATTTTTGAAAAGTTTCTAACCTTCAAATGGCCGTATCTCAGCCAATAATAGAGCTACAGAAATCTTACACTGCTTTTTGGAAACATTGGAAGCTGTACTTTAAGACTACGTCCCAAGAAATATTTATTTAAAGCCGGAAATAATTTTTAAACACTTGAAAACAGTCATTTTTGAAAAATTCCTAACCTTACAAGGGCCGTAGAACAGCCTATAATAGAGCTACAAATTTTGAATTTTTAAATATAAACTTTAATTTTAATCTTAATATTAATTTTTATATCAATTTTAGCAATAATATATATTTCATTAATAATAAATATATATTTATTTTTTGACATTGATTTTTTTCATTTTTTTTTGTTCTTAGTCTGCGCTCACTGTGCCAAAAAGCAAATGGTGGAAATGCTTGGCTGTGATTGGCTGACTGTATGAGTGTTGTGAAACTTACCCCATGTGGTGAAAATAGATGGCAATATGTGCAAAGGGGCGGGCGCTGTTGTTGGCTGTGACGGTAGGGGGCGCTGTTGTTGGCTGTGTTGGCAGGGGGCGCTGTTGTTGGCTGTGTTGGCAGAGGGCTGTTGGCTGTGGCTGATGTGGCTGGCGGGGGGGTGGTGGGAGCACTGTTGTTGGCTGACACGTCACTGATTCACTTTGTTTAGGCGGGCAATAAGACGGTTACACTTTTTTTGGCGCGAAAAAATACTTTGAAAAAATGCCCACAATCAACTGCCTCCTCATGACAGAATTGCCATTACTGTTTGGGAATTCCAAAACCAGAGTCTTGCAAAACAGTCATTTTTGAAAAATTCCAATCCTTAAAATGGCCGTAGCTCAGCCAATAATAGAGCTACAGAAATCTTACACTGCTTTTTGGAAACATTGGAAGCTGTACTTTAAGATTACGTTTCAAGAAATATTTATTTAAAGCCAGAAATAATTTTTAAACACTTGAAAAGCCATTTTCGTCATCATTTTCAGTCATTTTTGAAAAGTTTCTAACCTTCAAATGGCCGTATCTCAGCCAATAATAGAGCTACAGAAATCTATCACTGCTTTTTGGAAACATTGGAAGCTGTACTTTAAGACTACATCCCAAGAAATATTTATTTAAAGCCGGAAATAATTTTTAAACACTTGAAAACAGTCATTTTTGAAAAATTCTTAACCTTACAAGGGCCGTAGAACAGCCTATAATAGAGCTACAAATTTTGAATTTTTAAATATAAACTTTAATTTTAATCTTAATATTAATTTTTATATCAATTTTAGCAATAATATATATTTCATTAATAATAAATATATATTTATTTTTTGACATTGATTTTTTTCATTTTTTTTTGTTCTTAGTCTGCGCCCACTGTGCCAAAAAGCAAATGGTGGAAATGCTTGGCTGTGATTGGCTGACTGTATGAGTGTTGTGAAACTTACCCCATGTGGTGAAAATAGATGGCAATATGTGCAAAGGGGCGGGCGCTGTTGTTGGCTGTGACGGTAGGGGGCGCTGTTGTTGGCTGTGTTGGCAGGGGGCGCTGTTGTTGGCTGTGTTGGCAGAGGGCTGTTGGCTGTGGCTGATGTGGCTGGCGGGGGGGTGGTGGGAGCACTGTTGTTGGCTGACACGTCACTGATTCACTTTGTTTAGGCGGGCAATAAGACGGTTACACTTTTTTTGGCGCGAAAAAATACTTTGAAAAAATGCCCACAATCAACTGCCTCCTCATGACAGAATTGCCATTACTGTTTGGGAATTCCAAAACCAGAGTCTTGCAAAACAGTCATTTTTGAAAAATTCCAATCCTTAAAATGGCCGTAGCTCAGCCAATAATAGAGCTACAGAAATCTTACACTGCTTTTTGGAAACATTGGAAGCTGTACTTTAAGATTACGTTTCAAGAAATATTTATTTAAAGCCAGAAATAATTTTTAAACACTTGAAAAGTCATTTTTGTCATCATTTTCAGTCATTTTTGAAAAGTTTCTAACCTTCAAATGGCCGTATCTCAGCCAATAATAGAGCTACAGAAATCTATCACTGCTTTTTGGAAACATTTGAAGCTGTACTTTTAGACTACGTTCCAAGAAATAATTATTTAAAGCCGGAAATAATTTTTATACGCTTGAAAACAGTCATTTTTGAAAAATTCTTAACCTTACAAGGGCCGTAGAACAGCCTATAATAGAGCTACAAATTTTGAACTTTTAAATATAAACTTTAATTTTAATCTTAATATTAATTTTTATATCAATTTTAGCAATAATATATATTTCATTAATAATAAATATATATTTATTTTTTGACATTGATTTTTTTCATTTTTTTTTGTTCTTAGTCTGCGCTCACTGTGCCAAAAAGCAAATGGTGGAAATGCTTGGCTGTGATTGGCTGACTGTATGAGTGTTGTGAAACTTACCCCATGTGGTGAAAATAGATGGCAATATGTGCAAAGGGGCGGGCGCTGTTGTTGGCTGTGACGGTAGGGGGCGCTGTTGTTGGCTGTGTTGGCAGGGGGCGCTGTTGTTGGCTGTGTTGGCAGAGGGCTGTTGGCTGTGGCTGATGTGGCTGGCGGGGGGGTGGTGGGAGCACTGTTGTTGGCTGACACGTCACTGATTCACTTTGTTTAGGCGGGCAATAAGACGGTTACACTTTTTTTGGCGCGAAAAAATACTTTGAAAAAATGCCCACAATCAACTGCCTCCTCATGACAGAATTGCCATTACTGTTTGGGAATTCCAAAACCAGAGTCTTGCAAAACAGTCATTTTTGAAAAATTCCAATCCTTAAAATGGCCGTAGCTCAGCCAATAATAGAGCTACAGAAATCTTACACTGCTTTTTGGAAACATTGGAAGCTGTACTTTAAGATTACGTTTCAAGAAATATTTATTTAAAGCCAGAAATAATTTTTAAACACTTGAAAAGCCATTTTTGTCATCATTTTCAGTCATTTTTGAAAAGTTTCTAACCTTCAAATGGCCGTATCTCAGCCAATAATAGAGCTACAGAAATCTTACACTGCTTTTTGGAAACATTGGAAGCTGTACTTTTAGACTACGTTCCAAGAAATATTTATTTAAAGCCGGAAATAATTTTTATACGCTTGAAAACAGTCATTTTTGAAAAATTCTTAACCTTACAAGGGCCGTAGAACAGCCTATAATAGAGCTACAAATTTTGAATTTTTAAATATAAACTTTAATTTTAATCTTAATATTAATTTTTATATCAATTTTAGCAATAATATATATTTCAGTAATAATAAATATATATTTATTTTTTGACATTGATTTTTTTCATTTTTTTTTGTTCTTAGTCTGCGCTCACTGTGCCAAAAAGCAAATGGTGGAAATGCTTGGCTGTGATTGGCTGACTGTATGAGTGTTGTGAAACTTACCCCATGTGGTGAAAATAGATGGCAATATGTGCAAAGGGGCGGGCGCTGTTGTTGGCTGTGACGGTAGGGGGCGCTGTTGTTGGCTGTGTTGGCAGGGGGCGCTGTTGTTGGCTGTGTTGGCAGAGGGCTGTTGGCTGTGGCTGATGTGGCTGGCGGGGGGGTGGTGGGAGCACTGTTGTTGGCTGACACGTCACTGATTCACTTTGTTTAGGCGGGCAATAAGACGGTTACACTTTTTTTGGCGCGAAAAAATACTTTGAAAAAATGCCCACAATCAACTGCCTCCTCATGACAGAATTGCCATTACTGTTTGGGAATTCCAAAACCAGAGTCTTGCAAAACAGTCATTTTGAAAAATTCCATCCTTAAAATGGCCGTAGCTCAGCCAATAATAGAGCTACAGAAATCTTACACTGCTTTTTGGAAACATTGGAAGCTGTACTTTAAGATTACGTTTCAAGAAATATTTATTTAAAGCCAGAAATAATTTTTAAACACTTGAAAAGCCATTTATGTCATCATTTTCAGTCATTTTTGAAAAGTTTCTAACCTTCAAATGGCCGTATCTCAGCCAATAATAGAGCTACAGAAATCTTACACTGCTTTTTGGAAACATTGGAAGCTGTACTTTAAGACTACGTCCCAAGAAATATTTATTTAAAGCCGGAAATAATTTTTATACACTTGAAAACAGTCATTTGTGAAAAATTCTTAACCTTACAAGGGCCGTAGAACAGCCTATAATAGAGCTACAAATTTTGAATTTTTAAATATAAACTTTAATTTTAATCTTAATATTAATTTTTATATCAATTTTAGCAATAATATATATTTCATTAATAATAAATATATATTTATTTTTTGACATTGATTTTTTTCATTTTTTTTTGTTCTTAGTCTGCGCTCACTGTGCCAAAAAGCAAATGGTGGAAATGCTTGGCTGTGATTGGCTGACTGTATGAGTGTTGTGAAACTTACCCCATGTGGTGAAAATAGATGGCAATATGTGCAAAGGGGCGGGCGCTGTTGTTGGCTGTGACGGTAGGGGGCGCTGTTGTTGGCTGTGTTGGCAGGGGGCGCTGTTGTTGGCTGTGTTGGCAGAGGGCTGTTGGCTGTGGCTGATGTGGCTGGCGGGGGGGTGGTGGGAGCACTGTTGTTGGCTGACACGTCACTGATTCACTTTGTTTAGGCGGGCAATAAGACGGTTACACTTTTTTTGGCGCGAAAAAATACTTTGAAAAAATGCCCACAATCAACTGCCTCCTCATGACAGAATTGCCATTACTGTTTGGGAATTCCAAAACCAGAGTCTTGCAAAACAGTCATTTTTGAAAAATTCCAATCCTTAAAATGGCCGTAGCTCAGCCAATAATAGAGCTACAGAAATCTTACACTGCTTTTTGGAAACATTGGAAGCTGTACTTTAAGATTACGTTTCAAGAAATATTTATTTAAAGCCAGAAATAATTTTTAAACACATGAAAAGCCATTTTTGTCATCATTTTCAGTCATTTTTGAAAAGTTTCTAACCTTCAAATGGCCGTATCTCAGCCAATAATAGAGCTACAGAAATCTATACACTGCTTTTTGGAAACATTGGAAGCTGTACTTTAAGACTACGTCCCAAGAAATATTTATTTAAAGCCGGAAATAATTTTTAAACACTTGAAAACAGTCATTTTTGAAAAATTCTTAACCTTACAAGGGCCGTAGAACAGCCTATAATAGAGCTACAAATTTTGAATTTTTAAATATAAACTTTAATTTTAATCTTAATATTAATTTTTATATCAATTTTAGCAATAATATATATTTCATTAATAATAAATATATATTTATTTTTTGACATTGATTTTTTTCATTTTTTTTTGTTCTTAGTCTGCGCCCACTGTGCCAAAAAGCAAATGGTGGAAATGCTTGGCTGTGATTGGCTGACTGTATGAGTGTTGTGAAACTTACCCCATGTGGTGAAAATAGATGGCAATATGTGCAAAGGGGCGGGCGCTGTTGTTGGCTGTGACGGTAGGGGGGCGCTGTTGTTGGCTGTGTTGGCAGGGGGCGCTGTTGTTGGCTGTGTTGGCAGAGGGCTGTTGGCTGTGGCTGATGTGGCTGGCGGGGGGTGGTGGGAGCACTGTTGTTGGCTGACACGTCACTGATTCACTTTGTTTAGGCGGGCAATAAGACGGTTACACTTTTTTTGGCGCGAAAAAATACTTTGAAAAAATGCCCACAATCAACTGCCTCCTCATGACAGAATTGCCATTACTGTTTGGGAATTCCAAAACCAGAGTCTTGCAAAACAGTCATTTTTGAAAAATTCCAATCCTTAAAATGGCCGTAGCTCAGCCAATAATAGAGCTACAGAAATCTTACACTGCTTTTTGGAAACATTGGAAGCTGTACTTTAAGATTACGTTTCAAGAAATATTTATTTAAAGCCAGAAATAATTTTTAAACACTTGAAAAGCCATTTATGTCATCATTTTCAGTCATTTTTGAAAAGTTTCTAACCTTCAAATGGCCGTATCTCAGCCAATAATAGAGCTACAGAAATCTATACACTGCTTTTTGGAAACATTGGAAGCTGTACTTTAAGATTACGTTTCAAGAAATATTTATTTAAAGCCGGAAATAATTTTTAAACACTTGAAAACAGTCATTTTTGTCAAATTCTTAACCTTACAAGGGCCGTAGAACAGCCTATAATAGAGCTACAAATTTTGAACTTTTAAATATAAACTTTAATTTTAATCTTAATATTAATTTTTATATCAATTTTAGCAATAATATATATTTCATTAATAATAAATATATATTTATTTTTTGACATTGATTTTTTTCATTTTTTTTTGTTCTTAGTCTGCGCTCACTGTGCCAAAAAGCAAATGGTGGAAATGCTTGGCTGTGATTGGCTGACTGTATGAGTGTTGTGAAACTTACCCCATGTGGTGAAAATAGATGGCAATATGTGCAAAGGGGCGGGCGCTGTTGTTGGCTGTGACGGTAGGGGGCGCTGTTGTTGGCTGTGTTGGCAGGGGGCGCTGTTGTTGGCTGTGTTGGCAGAGGGCTGTTGGCTGTGGCTGATGTGGCTGGCGGGGGGTGGTGGGAGCACTGTTGTTGGCTGACACGTCACTGATTCACTTTGTTTAGGCGGGCAATAAGACGGTTACACTTTTTTTGGCGCGAAAAAATACTTTGAAAAAATGCCCACAATCAACTGCCTCCTCATGACAGAATTGCCATTACTGTTTGGGAATTCCAAAACCAGAGTCTTGCAAAACAGTCATTTTTGAAAAATTCCAATCCTTAAAATGGCCGTAGCTCAGCCAATAATAGAGCTACAGAAATCTTACACTGCTTTTTGGAAACATTGGAAGCTGTACTTTAAGATTACGTTTCAAGAAATATTTATTTAAAGCCAGAAATAATTTTTAAACACTTGAAAAGCCATTTTTGTCATCATTTTCAGTCATTTTTGAAAAGTTTCTAACCTTCAAATGGCCGTATCTCAGCCAATAATAGAGCTACAGAAATCTTACACTGCTTTTTGGAAACATTGGAAGCTGTACTTTAAGACTACGTTCCAAGAAATATTTATTTAAAGCCGGAAATAATTTTTATACGCTTGAAAACAGTCATTTTTGAAAAATTCTTAACCTTACAAGGGCCGTAGAACAGCCTATAATAGAGCTACAAATTTTGAATTTTTAAATATAAACTTTAATTTTAATCTTAATATTAATTTTTATATCAATTTTAGCAATAATATATATTTCATTAATAATAAATATATATTTATTTTTTGACATTGATTTTTTTCATTTTTTTTTTGTTCTTAGTCTGCGCTCACTGTGCCAAAAAGCAAATGGTGGAAATGCTTGGCTGTGATTGGCTGACTGTATGAGTGTTGTGAAACTTACCCCATGTGGTGAAAATAGATGGCAATATGTGCAAAGGGGCGGGCGCTGTTGTTGGCTGTGACGGTAGGGGGCGCTGTTGTTGGCTGTGTTGGCAGGGGGCGCTGTTGTTGGCTGTGTTGGCAGAGGGCTGTTGGCTGTGGCTGATGTGGCTGGCGGGGGGGTGGTGGGAGCACTGTTGTTGGCTGACACGTCACTGATTCACTTTGTTTAGGCGGGCAATAAGACGGTTACACTTTTTTTGGCGCGAAAAAATACTTTGAAAAAATGCCCACAATCAACTGCCTCCTCATGACAGAATTGCCATTACTGTTTGGGAATTCCAAAACCAGAGTCTTGCAAAACAGTCATTTTTGAAAAATTCCAATCCTTAAAATGGCCGTATCTCAGCCAATAATAGAGCTACAGAAATCTTACACTGCTTTTTGGAAACATTGGAAGCTGTACTTTAAGATTACGTTTCAAGAAATATTTATTTAAAGCCAGAAATAATTTTTAAACACTTGAAAAGCCATTTATGTCATCATTTTCAGTCATTTTTGAAAAGTTTCTAACCTTAAAATGGCCGTATCTCAGCCAATAATAGAGCTACAGAAATCTTACACTGCTTTTTGGAAACATTGGAAGCTGTACTTTAAGACTACGTCCCAAGAAATATTTATTTAAAGCCGGAAATAATTTTTAAACACTTGAAAACAGTCATTTGTGAAAAATTCTTAACCTTACAAGGGCCGTAGAACAGCCTATAATAGAGCTACAAATTTTGAATTTTTAAATATAAACTTTAATTTTAATCTTAATATTAATTTTTATATCAATTTTAGCAATAATATATATTTCATTAATAATAAATATATATTTATTTTTTGACATTGATTTTTTTCATTTTTTTTTTGTTCTTAGTCTGCGCTCACTGTGCCAAAAAGCAAATGGTGGAAATGCTTGGCTGTGATTGGCTGACTGTATGAGTGTTGTGAAACTTACCCCATGTGGTGAAAATAGATGGCAATATGTGCAAAGGGGCGGGCGCTGTTGTTGGCTGTGACGGTAGGGGGCGCTGTTGTTGGCTGTGTTGGCAGGGGGCGCTGTTGTTGGCTGTGTTGGCAGAGGGCTGTTGGCTGTGGCTGATGTGGCTGGCGGGGGGGTGGTGGGAGCACTGTTGTTGGCTGACACGTCACTGATTCACTTTGTTTAGGCGGGCAATAAGACGGTTACACTTTTTTTGGCGCGAAAAAATACTTTGAAAAAATGCCCACAATCAACTGCCTCCTCATGACAGAATTGCCATTACTGTTTGGGAATTCCAAAACCAGAGTCTTGCAAAACAGTCATTTTTGAAAAATTCCAATCCTTAAAATGGCAGCCTATCTCAGCCAATAATAGAGCTACAGAAATCTTACACTGCTTTTTGGAAACATTGGAAGCTGTACTTTAAGATTACGTTTCAAGAAATATTTATTTAAAGCCAGAAATAATTTTTAAACACTTGAAAAGCCATTTATGTCATCATTTTCAGTCATTTTTTAAAAGTTTCTAACCTTAAAATGGCCGTATCTCAGCCAATAATAGAGCTACAGAAATCTTACACTGCTTTTTGGAAACATTGGAAGCTGTACTTTAAGACTACATTCCAAGAAATATTTATTTAAAGCCGGAAATAATTTTTAAACACTTGAAAACAGTCATTTTTGAAAAATTCCTAACCTTACAAGGGCCGTAGAACAGCCTATAATAGAGCTACAAATTTTGAATTTTTAAATATAAACTTTAATTTTAATCTTAATATTAATTTGTATATCAATTTTAGCAATAATATATATTTCATTAATAATAAATATATATTTATTTTTTGACATTGATTTTTTTCATTTTTTTTTGTTCTTAGTCTGCGCTCACTGTGCCAAAAAGCAAATGGTGGAAATGCTTGGCTGTGATTGGCTGACTGTATGAGTGTTGTGAAACTTACCCCATGTGGTGAAAATAGATGGCAATATGTGCAAAGGGGCGGGCGCTGTTGTTGGCTGTGACGGTAGGGGGCGCTGTTGTTGGCTGTGTTGGCAGGGGGCGCTGTTGTTGGCTGTGTTGGCAGAGGGCTGTTGGCTGTGGCTGATGTGGCTGGCGGGGGGGTGGTGGGAGCACTGTTGTTGGCTGACACGTCACTGATTCACTTTGTTTAGGCGGGCAATAAGACGGTTACACTTTTTTTGGCGCGAAAAAATACTTTGAAAAAATGCCCACAATCAACTGCCTCCTCATGACAGAATTGCCATTACTGTTTGGGAATTCCAAAACCAGAGTCTTGCAAAACAGTCATTTTTGAAAAATTCCAATCCTTAAAATGGCCGTATCTCAGCCAATAATAGAGCTACAGAAATCTTACACTGCTTTTTGGAAACATTGGAAGCTGTACTTTAAGATTACGTTTCAAGAAATATTTATTTAAAGCCAGAAATAATTTTTAAACACTTGAAAAGCCATTTATGTCATCATTTTCAGTCATTTTTGAAAAGTTTCTAACCTTAAAATGGCCGTATCTCAGCCAATAATAGAGCTACAGAAATCTATCACTGCTTTTTGGAAACATCGGAAGCTGTACTTTAAGACTACATCCCAAGAAATATTTATTTAAAGCCGGAAATAATTTTTAAACACTTGAAAACAGTCATTTTTGAAAAATTCTTAACCTTACAAGGGCCGTAGAACAGCCTATAATAGAGCTACAAATTTTGAATTTTTAAATATAAACTTTAATTTTAATCTTAATATTAATTTTTATATCAATTTTAGCAATAATATATATTTCATTAATAATAAATATATATTTATTTTTTGACATTGATTTTTTTCATTTTTTTTTGTTCTTAGTCTGCGCTCACTGTGCCAAAAAGCAAATGGTGGAAATGCTTGGCTGTGATTGGCTGACTGTATGAGTGTTGTGAAACTTACCCCATGTGGTGAAAATAGATGGCAATATGTGCAAAGGGGCGGGCGCTGTTGTTGGCTGTGACGGTAGGGGGCGCTGTTGTTGGCTGTGTTGGCAGGGGGCGCTGTTGTTGGCTGTGTTGGCAGAGGGCTGTTGGCTGTGGCTGATGTGGCTGGCGGGGGGGTGGTGGGAGCACTGTTGTTGGCTGACACGTCACTGATTCACTTTGTTTAGGCGGGCAATAAGACGGTTACACTTTTTTTGGCGCGAAAAAATACTTTGAAAAAATGCCCACAATCAACTGCCTCCTCATGACAGAATTGCCATTACTGTTTGGGAATTCCAAAACCAGAGTCTTGCAAAACAGTCATTTTTGAAAAATTCCAATCCTTAAAATGGCCGTAGCTCAGCCAATAATAGAGCTACAGAAATCTTACACTGCTTTTTGGAAACATTGGAAGCTGTACTTTAAGACTACGTTTCAAGAAATATTTATTTAAAGCCAGAAATAATTTTTAAACACTTGAAAAGCCATTTTTGTCATCATTTTCAGTCATTTTTGAAAAGTTTCTAACCTTAAAATGGCCGTATCTCAGCCAATAATAGAGCTACAGAAATCTATCACTGCTTTTTGGAAACATTGGAAGCTGTACTTTAAGACTACATTCCAAGAAATATTTATTTAAAGCCGGAAATAATTTTTAAACACTTGAAAACAGTCATTTTTGAAAAATTCCTAACCTTACAAGGGCCGTAGAACAGCCTATAATAGAGCTACAAATTTTGAATTTTTAAATATAAACTTTAATTTTAATCTTAATATTAATTTTTATATCAATTTTAGCAATAATATATATTTCAGTAATAATAAATATATATTTATTTTTTGACATTGATTTTTTTCATTTTTTTTTGTTCTTAGTCTGCGCTCACTGTGCCAAAAAGCAAATGGTGGAAATGCTTGGCTGTGATTGGCTGACTGTATGAGTGTTGTGAAACTTACCCCATGTGGTGAAAATAGATGGCAATATGTGCAAAGGGGCGGGCGCTGTTGTTGGCTGTGACGGTAGGGGGCGCTGTTGTTGGCTGTGTTGGCAGGGGGCGCTGTTGTTGGCTGTGTTGGCAGAGGGCTGTTGGCTGTGGCTGATGTGGCTGGCGGGGGGGTGGTGGGAGCACTGTTGTTGGCTGACACGTCACTGATTCACTTTGTTTAGGCGGGCAATAAGACGGTTACACTTTTTTTGGCGCGAAAAAATACTTTGAAAAAATGCCCACAATCAACTGCCTCCTCATGACAGAATTGCCATTACTGTTTGGGAATTCCAAAACCAGAGTCTTGCAAAACAGTCATTTTTGAAAAATTCCAATCCTTAAAATGGCCGTATCTCAGCCAATAATAGAGCTACAGAAATCTTACACTGCTTTTTGGAAACATTGGAAGCTGTACTTTAAGATTACGTTTCAAGAAATATTTATTTAAAGCCAGAAATAATTTTTAAACACTTGAAAAGCCATTTATGTCATCATTTTCAGTCATTTTTGAAAAGTTTCTAACCTTAAAATGGCCGTATCTCAGCCAATAATAGAGCTACAGAAATCTTACACTGCTTTTTGGAAACATTGGAAGCTGTACTTTAAGACTACATTCCAAGAAATATTTATTTAAAGCCGGAAATAATTTTTAAACACTTGAAAACAGTCATTTTTGAAAAATTCCTAACCTTACAAGGGCCGTAGAACAGCCTATAATAGAGCTACAAATTTTGAATTTTTAAATATAAACTTTAATTTTAATCTTAATATTAATTTTTATATCAATTTTAGCAATAATATATATTTCATTAATAATAAATATATATTTATTTTTTGACATTGATTTTTTTCATTTTTTTTTTGTTCTTAGTCTGCGCTCACTGTGCCAAAAAGCAAATGGTGGAAATGCTTGGCTGTGATTGGCTGACTGTATGAGTGTTGTGAAACTTACCCCATGTGGTGAAAATAGATGGCAATATGTGCAAAGGGGCGGGCGCTGTTGTTGGCTGTGACGGTAGGGGGCGCTGTTGTTGGCTGTGTTGGCAGGGGGCGCTGTTGTTGGCTGTGTTGGCAGAGGGCTGTTGGCTGTGGCTGATGTGGCTGGCGGGGGGTGGTGGGAGCACTGTTGTTGGCTGACACGTCACTGATTCACTTTGTTTAGGCGGGCAATAAGACGGTTACACTTTTTTTGGCGCGAAAAAATACTTTGAAAAAATGCCCACAATCAACTGCCTCCTCATGACAGAATTGCCATTACTGTTTGGGAATTCCAAAACCAGAGTCTTGCAAAACAGTCATTTTTGAAAAATTCCAATCCTTAAAATGGCCGTAGCTCAGCCAATAATAGAGCTACAGAAATCTTACACTGCTTTTTGGAAACATTGGAAGCTGTACTTTAAGATTACGTTTCAAGAAATATTTATTTAAAGCCAGAAATAATTTTTAAACACTTGAAAAGCCATTTATGTCATCATTTTCAGTCATTTTTGAAAAATTCCAATCCTTAAAATGGCCGTAGCTCAGCCAATAATAGAGCTACAGAAATCTTACACTGCTTTTTGGAAACATTGGAAGCTGTACTTTAAGACTACATTCCAAGAAATATTTATTTAAAGCCGGAAATAATTTTTATACACTTGAAAACAGTCATTTGTGAAAAATTCTTAACCTTACAAGGGCCGTAGAACAGCCTATAATAGAGCTACAAATTTTGAATTTTTAAATATAAACTTTAATTTTAATCTTAATATTAATTTTTATATCAATTTTAGCAATAATATATATTTCATTAATAATAAATATATATTTATTTTTTGACATTGATTTTTTTCATTTTTTTTTTGTTCTTAGTCTGCGCCCACTGTGCCAAAAAGCAAATGGTGGAAATGCTTGGCTGTGATTGGCTGACTGTATGAGTGTTGTGAAACTTACCCCATGTGGTGAAAATAGATGGCAATATGTGCAAAGGGGCGGGCGCTGTTGTTGGCTGTGACGGTAGGGGGCGCTGTTGTTGGCTGTGTTGGCAGGGGGCGCTGTTGTTGGCTGTGTTGGCAGAGGGCTGTTGGCTGTGGCTGATGTGGCTGGCGGGGGGGGTGGTGGGAGCACTGTTGTTGGCTGACACGTCACTGATTCACTTTGTTTAGGCGGGCAATAAGACGGTTACACTTTTTTTGGCGCGAAAAAATACTTTGAAAAAATGCCCACAATCAACTGCCTCCTCATGACAGAAATTGCCATTACTGTTTGGGAATTCCAATATTAATATTAATTTTTACATCAATTTCAATTTTTTTGCAAAAGCGCAAAAAGTACTTAGTGTTTGTCTCCTCACTTTTGCATAAGCTCAAAAGTCTTTTTTGGCCAAAAGTCCAAGTTTGTGTCCCTACTGTGGCCGGCCAATTAAAACCCGCGAGAAGAAACCCATCTTGGGCGGACGATTTTTTTTTTAAAATAAAAAAAGCGCCGTTAATCGGCCAAAAATTGAGCTACAAAAAAGTATAAGTACTTTTTGGAAACATTGGCAGGTTTTCTACAAGTCTGTATCATCATAACACTAAAAATATCGAGGTGAAACCCATCTTGGACGGACAAAAATAAAAAACGATTTATACGATTTATTGAGAATGTTTGAATAAAACTAACTAAATTAGACTAAATTTAATATAAATATAATTTTAAATTACTAGAAAATGTATTTTCATACAATTTTTAAAAACTGATTTCTAGTACATTTTGCCCTCTCAAATTTCTTGTGGTCACAATAGGCTTTAATTTCTGGATTTATCTGACCTAATCGACAGAGCACATATCAATGCTTCTGTAAAAAATCAAACACGTAATATTCGATCATGCCATAGGATCAAAATTGGCCACTGAAGTCAGACGTTTCTCGATTTATAGCTATTTTTACAAAAAAAAAATTTTTTTTATTAACAGAGAGGTTGTTGGATTTCTATTTTATCCATTTTAGCCTGTAGCCAATCATATGTTCTAATTATGTAAATTGATTCGCAATTTTACAAGTTCATTTGGCGATGCTACAGCCTGCGTAAGCCAGAAACAAGAGCTGATGGTACAAAACCGAGGATGCAGTTTTGTTAAGTGCACATAATTGAATTATAGTTTTCGATCAACAAGGTTGCACCTCACAAAGTTGGTCATTTTGTTGCCCTGTGTTATTTGCGGCTTTAAATATAATATTTAATTGGCCGGACGGCTGAAATTCCCATTAGGGACAAATTCTTAAATATTATTTCCGGCTTTAAATAAATTTTTCTTTGAACGCGCAGAAGAAGACAAGACGGACGCGGAGAGACCATGAGTTATTATTCACCGATAGTATTTTTTCCTCTGAAAAACATTTGATTTCAACTTACGCTCTCGATTTTTTATGGTAACGAGATCAAATTTTGATTCTCAATGAGTTTGAATTTATAAATATCTGATATCTATATCCTATTACATATTCTACCGGTTAAATCAGTTAGAGGGAACTTTGCAATTGTATTTAAACTTCGGCACAGTCGAAGTTAGTTTTGTCTTCTCGGTTTTTTTTGTAGGTTTAGAGCAGTGTAGGGCGCGTCCGTATTGCGTGTGCATAGGCTAAGGTCGCTGTAGCAGTGACGTCGCACACCGACACTATAAGCCTACTGCGCTGCTGTGAATTTCGTATCGGTTGCCACGCACACATGCGTAGCTAAAATATGATTGTATTGTATGCCTTACACTGGTTTAGAGGCCTGTAACGAGAATCTCAACACAGCGCGAGAACAAAAATCAATACATTTGCTTTAACAAATTGATTATTGTTAATAATAATACATAATTAACGGAACCATAAGAAACGACGTAATAAACGACGTAACGACGACTTACCCCATGTGGTGAAAATAGATGCAATATGCAAAGGGGCGGCGCTGTTGTTGGCTGTGACGGGTAGGGGGCGCTGTTGCTGGCTGTGCTGGCAGGGGCGCTGTTGTTGGCTGTGTTGGTAGAGGGCCGTTGGCTGTGGCTGATGTGGCTGGCGGGGGTGGTGGGAGCACTGTTGTTGGCTGACACGTCACTGATTCACTTTGTTTAGGCGGGCAACAAGACGGTTACACTTTCTTGGCGCGAAAAATATTTCAGAAAAAATGCCCACAACTATCCGCTCTCCTATCACAGAATTGCCATTACTGTTTGATACCCAATTTTAATCTTAATATTAATTTTTACATCAATTTTAGCAATTTTTTTGCAAAAGCGCAAAAAGTACTTAGTGTTGTGTCCTCACTTTTGCATAAGCTCAAAAGTTTTTGGTTTGTGAGCCATGCTAAGCGGCCAAGTAAAGTCCAAGTTTGTGTCCCTACTGTGGGTCGGCCATTTAAAACCCGCGAGAAGAAACATCTTGAGCGGACAATTTTTTCCTAACCTTAAAAGGGGCTGTAGAACAGCCGTAAATTGAGCTGGCGAAAAAAGTATAGGTACTTTTTGGAAACATTGGCAGGTTTTCTACAAGTCTGTATCATCATACCACTAAAAATATCGAGGTGAAACCCATCTTGGACGACAAAAATAATAAAAACGATTTATAATACTGGTTGAGAATGTTTGAAGAAAACAACCAATAGACTAAATTTTAATATAAATATAATTTTAAATTACTAAAATGTATTATACAATTTTTAAAACTGATTTTTAGTACATTTGCTCCTTCAAATTTTTTAATTTCTGGATGACCTAATCGACAGAGCACATATCAATGCTTCTGTAAAAATCAAACACGTAATATTCTGATCATGCCATTAGACTGCAATCATACCAAGTCAGACGTTTCTCGATTTTCATAGCTATTTTTACAAAATCATCTCCTTAAGCCAGAGAGCCTTTATTTTACTCCACTTAGCTCTCGTAGCCAATCATGTTCGACGATAAATTGATTCGCAATTTTTACAAGTTCATTTGGCGATGCTGCTATGCCTGCGTGGGTCAGAAACAAGAGCCGATGGCAGGCAAAACCGAGTGCAGGATGCAGTTTTGCTATGCACATAAATGAATTATAGTTTTCGATCAACAAGGTTGCACCTCACAGTAGTTATCATTTGTTGTCTCTGTGTTATTTGGGTAGTTTTAAATATGCTAATATTTTAATTGGCCGGACGGTTGAAATTCTCACCTGGACAAATTCTTAAATATATTTTTGCTTAATAATTTTTCTTTGAACATAGAAGAATGACAAGACGGACGCGAGACCATGAGTTATTATTCCTCCCACCGATAGCATTTTTTTTCCCTGGAAAACATTTGATTTCCAACTTCCTACGCTTCCTGATTTTTATGGCAACGAGACTGCCCTGATTCTCAACAGTTAAATCTTATAAATCTGATATCTATATCCTGTCGTTATTATTCACTGTTAATCAGCGAGGGAACCTTGTAATTGTATTTAAACTTCGCAATAGTCGAAGTTAGTTTTGTCTTCGTTTTTGCAGGTTTAGAGCGTAGGGCGCGTCCGTGGCTGGTGGCGTATAGGCTAGAGGCCGCTGTAGTAGTGACGTCGTACACTCGACACTATAGTTCTCACTCGGCACATGTGGAATTGTATCGGTTGCCACGCACATGCGTAGCTAAACATGATTGTATTGTAAGGCCTTACATTGGCTAGGAGGGCCCTGCAACGAGAATCTCATCACTGGTGCGCGAGAACAAAATCAATACATTTGTTTACCAAATTGATTATTGTTAATAATAATAATATATAATTAACGGAACTACAAAACGATGCACAACGACGTAACGACGACCAATAATAGAGCTACTTACACTGCTTTTGGAAACATTGAAGCTGTACATTTTAAGACTACGTTCCAAGAAACATTTATTTAAAGTCGGTAAATTTTATACGCTTGAAAACAGTCATTTGTGAAAAATTCTTAACCTTACAAGGGCCGCAGAACAGCCTATAATAGAGCTACAAAGTTGAATTTTAAATATAAACTTTAATTTTAATCTTAATATTAATTTTTATATCAATTTAGCAATAATATATATTTCAGTAATAATAAATACATATTCATTTTTTGACATTGATTTTTTAAATTTTGTTGTTCTCAGGTCTGTGCCTACTGTGCCAAAAGCAAATGGTGGGAAATGCTTGGCTGTGATTGGCTGGACTGTAAGGAGGCGTTGTGAAACTTACCCCATGTGGTGAAAATAGATGGCAATATGTGCGAAGGGGCGGGCGCTGCGGTTGGCTGTGACGGTAGGGGGGCGCTGTTGTTGGCTGTGTTGGCAGGGGGCGCTGTTGTTGGCTGTGTTGGCAGAGGGCTGCTAGGTGTGGCTGAGTGGCTGGTGGGGGTGGTGGGAGCACCGTTGTTCGCAGACACGTCACTCGATTCACTTTGTTTAGGCGGGCAATAAGACGGTTACACTTTTTTGGCGCGAAAAAAATACTTTGAAAATGCCTACAATCAACTGCCTCTCATCAGAGAATTGCCATTACTGCCTGGGGGAATCCCAATTTAATCTTAATAATAATTTTTAGACTCAATCTTAGCAATTTTTTTTTTTTTTTGCAAAAAGCAAAAAGTACTTAGTTTGTGTCTCACTTTTGTATAAGCTCAAAAAGTTTTGGTTTTGTTAATGCTAAGCGCAGTGCTAGTTGTGTCCCTACTGGGCCGGCCATTTAAGAGAACCCATATTTACACAAGTTTTTTTAATGTAAATCGCCATCGAGCTACAATTAGTACTTTTTGGAAACACTCCACCAAATAAAACCCTCTGCGGAGTTTTTTTTAATAAAGGGCCGTTACTCGGCCATACAAAAGTATAAGTACTTTTTGGAAACATTGGCGGTTTTCTAATCCTACCACCAAAGTTAAACAGGCAAAACACTGGACTGAGTAACTACAACAAATAGAGTACTTTTGGAAACATTGGCGGTTTTCTACCCCCTCATCTACCCCTTCCCCTCTCGGCCTATTTTTCATGCTAACGCCTTCTATCTAACTACAGGTTTTCTACAAGTCTGTATCACTATAACACTAAAATATCGAGGTGAAACCCCATCTTGGACGGACAAAAATAAAAAACGATTTATACGATTTATTGAGAATGTTTGAATAAAACCAACTAAATTAGACTAAATTTAATATAAATATAATTTTAAATTACCAGAAAATGTATTTTCATACAATTTTTACAAACCGATTTCTAGTACATTTCTGCCCTTCAAATTTTTTTTTAATTTCTGGATTTATCTGTTCTTCAATCGATATAGTAAATATCAATGCTTCTAAAAATCAAACACGTAATATTCGATCACATAGATCAAAATTTCGGCCACTGAAGCAGACGTTTCTCGATTTATAGCGCTATTTTCTGGCAAAATAAACCATCTCCCTTAAGCCAAGAGGTTGTTGGATTTATTTTATCCATTTTAGCCTGTAGCCAATCATATGTTCTAATTATAAATTGATTCGCAATTTTGCAAGTTCATTTAGGCGATACGGAAGCCTGCGTAACCAGAACAAGAGCTGATGGTACAAAACCGAGGACGGTTTTGTTAAAGTGCACAAAATTAATTATAGTTTTCACATCAACAAGGTTACAGACCTCACATAGTTGGTCATTTTGTTGCCCTGTGTTATTTGCGGCTTTAAATATAATATTTAATTGGCCGGACGGCTGAAATTCCCACCCTGGACAACTTCTAAATATTATTTCCGCTTTAAATAAATTTTTTCTTTGAACACGCAGAAGAAGACAAGACGGGACCCGAGAGATCACAGTTATTATTCACCGATAGTATTTTCTCTGAAAAACATTTGATTTAACTTACGCCTCGATTTTTTTATGGTAACGAGATCAAATTTTGATTCTCAATGAGTTTGAATTTATAAATATCTGATATCTATATCCTATTACATATTCCTACCGGTTAAATCAGTTAGAGGGAACTTTGTAACTGTATTTAAACTTCGGTACAAACGAAGTTAGTTTTTTCTTCTCATTTTTTTTTGTAGGTTTAGAGCAGTGTAGGGCGCGTCCGTATTGGTGTGCGATAGGCTAATGTTGCTGTAGCAGTGACGTCGCACACCGACACTATAAGCCTACTGCGTGCTTGGAATTTTCGGTATCGGTTGCCAATAATACGAACTGCGTAGCTAAAATATGATTGTATTGTATGCCTACACTGCATTAGAGGCCCGTAATGAGAACTCAACAAAGCGCGAGAACAAAAATCAATACATTTGCTTAACACAATTAACGGAACCATAAGAAACGACGCACAAACGACGTAACGACGACCAATAATAGAGCAGAAATCTTACACTGCTTTTGGAAACATTGAAGCTGCACTTTAAGACTACGTTCCAAGAAATATTTATTTAAAGTCGGAAATACTTTTATACGCTTGAAAACAGTCATTTGTAAAAAATTCTTAACCTTACAAGGGCTGCAGAACAGCCCATAATAGAGCTGCCAAATTTTGGAATTTTTAAATATAAACTTTAATTTTAATCTTAATATTAATTTTTATATCAATTTTAGCAATAATATATAGTATATTTGGGGTAATAATAATACATATTCATTTTTTGACATTGATTTTTTTAATTTTTTTTTGTTCTTAGTCTATGCTCCCACTGTGCTGTGCGCTAAATGGTGGAAATGCTTGGCCGTGATTGGCTGACTGTATGAGGTTGTGAAACTTACCCCATGTGGTGGTAAATATGATGGCAATATGTGCAAAGGGCGGGCGCTGTTGTTGGCTGTGACGGTAGGGGCGCTGTTGTTGGCCGTGCTGGCAGGGGTTGCTGTTGGCCGTGTTGGCAGAGGGCTGTTGGCCGTGGCTGATGGCTGGCGGGGGTGGTGGGAGCACTGTTGTTGGCTGACACGTCACTGATTCACTTTGTTTAGGCGGGCAATAAGACGGGCCACATACTTTTTGGCGCGAAAAATTTTTTGAAAAATGCCCACAATCAACTGCCTCCTCATCACAGAATTGCCATTACTGTTTGGGAATTCCAATTTTAATCTTAATATTAATTTTTACATCAATTTTAGCAATTTTTTTGCAAAAGCGCAAAAAGTACCTTAGGCTGAAATCCTCACTTTTGGCATACAAGCTCAAAAGTTTTGGTTTGTGTTCATGCTAAGCGGCTAAGTAAAGTCCAAGTTTGTGTCCCTACTGTGGCCGGCCATTTAAAACCCATGAGAAGAAACCCATCTTGATGACAATTTTTTTTTTCCTAACCTTAAAAGGGCCGTAGAACAGCCAAAATTGAGAGCTACAAAAAAGTATCCAGGTACTTTTTGGAAACCTTGGCAGTTTTCTACAACTGTATCATCATAACACTAAAAATATCGAGGTGAAACCCATCTCGACGGACAAAAATAATAAACGATTTATACGATTTATTGAGAAATGTTTGTAAAAAACCAACTAAATTAGACTAAATTCTAATATAAATATAATTTTAAATTACTAGAAAATGTATTTTCATACAATTTTTAAAAAACTCACTTCTAGTACATTTTGCCCTCTCAAATTTTTTTAATTTCTGGATTTATCTGACCTAATCGACAGAGCACATATCAAGCTCCCGTAAAAAATCAAACACGTAATATTCGATCTGCGCCAGGATCAAAATGGGCTACTGAAGGATCGCTGATTTATAGCTATTTTTACAAAATAAATCATCTCCCTAAGCCAGAGAGGTTGTGATTTTCTATTTTATCCATTTTAGCCTGTAGCCACCATATGTTCTAATTATGTAAATTGATTCGCAATTTTACAAGTTCATTTCATGATACAGTTAGCGTAAGCCAGAAACAAGAGCTGATGGGTACAAAACCGAGGATGCAGTTTTGTTAAGTGCACATAAATGAATTATAGGTTTTCGATCAACAAGGTTGCCCCCCACACCCCCAGTTGGTCATTATATTGCCCCTGTGTTATTTGCGGTCTTAAATATAATATTTTAATTGGTATCACGCTGAAATTCCCACCTGGGACAAATTCTTAAATATTATTTCCGGCTTTAAATAAATTTTTCTTTGAACACGGAGAAGAAGACAAGACGGACGCGGAGAGACCATGAGTTATTATTCACCGATAGTATTTTTTCCTCTGAAAAACATTTGATTTCAACTTACGCCTTTCGATTTTTACAACGAGATCAAATTTTGATTCACAATGAGTTTGAATTTATAAATATCTGATATCTATATCCCATTACATATTCTACCGGTTAAATCAGTTAGAGGGAACTTTGCATTGTATTTAAACTTCGGCACAATGAAGTATTTTGTCTTCTCGGTTTTTTTTGTAGGTTTAGAGCAGTGAGGGCGCGTCCGTATTGCGTGTATAGGCTAAGTCGCTAAAAAGTAGTGACGTCGCACACCGACACTATAAGCCTACTGCGCTGCTGTGAATTTCGTAACGGTTGCACAGTGCGTAAAAATATGATTGTATTGTATGCCTTACGACTAGATTAGAGGCCTGTAACGAGACCCTCAACACAGCGCGAGAACAAAAAAATCAATACATTGGTTTTAACAAATTGGATTATTGTTAATAATAATAATACATAATTAACGGAACCATAAGGAACGACGTAATAAACGACGCACGTATTAAAAAAGACGACCAATAACGAGCTACAGAAATTTTCACTTTTTAAAACATTTGAAGCTGAACTTTAAGACTACGTTCCAAGAAATATTTATTTAAAGTCAATGAATTTTTATACGCTTGAAAACAAATATTTGTGAAAATTTTTAACCGGGGTCGTAGAACAGTCTAGAAAGAGCTATAATTTTTTGAATTTTTAAAATATAAACTTTAATTTTAATCTTAATATTAATTTTTATATCAATTTTAGCAATAATATATTTCAGTAATAATAAATGCTATTCATTTTTTTGACATTGAGATTTTTTAATTTTTTTGTTCTTAGTCTGCGCCCACTGTGCCAAAAAAGCAAATGGTGGAAATGCTTGGCTGTGATTGGCTGACTGTATGAGTGTTGTGAAACTTACCCCATGTGGTGAAAATAGATGGCAATATGTGCAAAGGGCGGGCGCTGTTGTTGGCTGTGACGGTAGGGGGCGCTGTTGCTTGTGTTGGCAGGGGGCGCTGTTGTTGGTCTGTTGGCAGAGGGCTGTTGGCTGTGGCTGATGTGGCTGGCGGGGGTGGTGGGAGCACTGTTGTTGGGCTGACACGTCACTGATTCACTTTGTTTAGGCGGGCACAAGACGGTTACACTTTTTGGCGCGAAAAAATACTTAAAAAATGCCCACAATCGCTCCTCATCACAGAATTGCCATTACTGTTTGGGAATTCCAATTTTAACCTTAATATTAATTTTTACATCAATTTAGCAATTTTTTTGCAAAGCAAAAAGTACTTAGTGTTTGTGTCCTCACTTTTGCATAAGCTCAAAAAAGTTTTTGGTTTGTGTTCATGCTAAGCGGCCAAGTAAAGTCCAAGTTTGTGTCCCTACTGTAGCCGGCCATTAAAAACCCGCGAGAAGAAAAACCCATCTTGAGCGGACAATTTTTTTTTTCCTAACCTATAAGGCCGTAGAACAGCCAAAAATTGAGCTACAAAAAGTATAGGTACTTTTGGAAACATTGGCAGGTTTTCTACAAGTCTGTATCATCATAACACTAAAAATATCGAGGTGAAAACC
Source organism: Lordiphosa mommai (assembly GCA_018904225.1). Taxonomy (NCBI): domain Eukaryota; kingdom Metazoa; phylum Arthropoda; class Insecta; order Diptera; family Drosophilidae; genus Lordiphosa; species Lordiphosa mommai. The sequence continues at coordinate 27,994 of JAEIFT010000220.1, forward strand.
CATCTTGACGGACAAAATAATAAAACGATTTATACGATTTATTGAGAATGTTTGAATAAAACTAACTAAATTAGACTAAATTTAATATAAATATAATTTTTAAATTACTAGAAAATGTATTTACATACAATTCTTAAAACTGATTTCTAGTACATTTTGCCTCTCAAATTTTTTTAATTTCTGGATTTATCTGACCTAATCGACAGAGCACATATCAATGCTTCTGTAAAAAATCAAACACGTAATATTCGATCATGCCATAGGATCAAAATTGGCCACTGAAGTCAGACATTTCTCAATTTATTGCTATTTTTACAAAATAAATCATCTCCCTAAAGCTAAAGCGCTTGTTGGATTTCTTTTTTAGCCATTTTAGCCTGTAGCCAATCATATGTTCTAATTATGTAAATTGATTCGCAATTTTACAAGTTCATTTGGCGATGCTACAGCCTGCGTAAGCCAGAAACAAGAGCTGATGGTACAAACCGAGATGCAGTTTGTTAAGTGCACATAAATGAATTATAGTTTTCGATCAACAAGGTTGCACCCTCACATAGTTGGTCATTTTGTTGCCCTGTGTTATTTGTGGCTTTAAACATAATATTTTAATTGGCCGACGGGCTGAAATTCCCACCTGGGACAAATTCCTAAATATTACTTCCGGCTTTAAACAAATTTTTCTTTGAACACGCAGAAGAAGACAAGACGGACGCGGAGAGACCATGAGTTATTATTCACCGATAGTATTTTTTTTTCCTCTGAAAACATTTGATTTCAACTTACGCTCTCGATTTTTTATGGTAACGAGATCAAATTTTGATTCTCAATGAGTTTGAATTTATAAATATCTGATATCTATATCCTATTACATATTCTACCGGTTAAATCAGTTAGAGGGAACTTTGGATTGTATTTAAACTCCGGCACAGTCGAAGTTAGTTTTGTCTTCTCGGTTTTTTTTGCAGGTTTAGAGCAGTGTAGGGCGCGTCCGTATTGCGTGTGCATAGGCTAAGGTCGCTGTAGCAGTGACGTCGCACACCGACACTATAAGCCTTCTGCGCTGCTGTGAATTTCGTATCGGTTGCCACGCACACATGCGTAGCTAAAATATGATTGTATTGTATGCCTTACACTGGTTTAGAGGCCTGTAACGAGAATCTCAACACAGCGCGAGAACAAAATCAATACATTTGCTTTAACAAATTGATTATTGTTAATAATAATAATACATAATTAACGGAACCATAAGAAACGACGTAATAAAAACGACGTAACGACGACCAACTATAGAGCTACAGAAATCTTACACTGTTTTTGGAAACATTGGAAGCTGTACTTTAAGATTACGTTCCAAGAAATATTTATTTAAAGTCGGAAACAATTTTTATACGCTTGAAAACAAATCATTTGTGAAAAATTCTTAACCTTACAAGGGCCGTAGAACAGCCTATAATAGAGCTACAAATTTTGAATTTTAAATATAAACTTTAATTTTAATCTTAATATTAATTTTTTATATCAATTTTAGCAATAATATATATTTCAGTAATAATAAATACATATTCTTTTTTTGACATTGATTTTTTTAATTTTTTTGTTCTGTCTGCGCCCCACTGTGCCAAAAAGCAAATGGTGGAAATGCTTGGCTGTGATTGGCTGACTGTATGAGTGTTGTGAAACTTACCCCATGTGGTGAAAATAGATGGCAATATGGGCAAAGGGGCGGGCGCTGTTGTTGGCTGTGACGGTAGGGGGGCGCTGTTGTTGGCTGTGTGGGCAGGGGAGCTGTTGTTGGCTGTGTTGGCAGAGGGGCTGTTGGCTGTGGCTGATGTGGCTGGCGGGGGGTGGTGGGAGCACTGTTGTTGGCTGACACGTCACTGATTCACTTTGTTTAGGCGGGCAACAAGACGGTTACACTTTTTTGCGCGAAAATACTTTGAAAAATGCCCACAATCAACTGCCTCCTCATCACAGAATTGCCATTACTGTTTGGGAATTCCAATTTTAATCTTAATATAATTTTTACATCAATTTTACAATTTTTTGCAAAAGCGCAAAAGTACTTAGTTGTGTCCTCACTTTTGCATAAGCTCAAAAGTTTTTGGTTTGTGTTTATGCTAAGCGGCCAAGTAAAGTCCAAGTTTGTGTCCCTACTGTGGCCGGCCATTTAAAACCCACGAGAAGAAACCCATCTGAGCGGACAATTTTTTTTCCCAACCTTGTAGAAACACCCAAGACTACAAAAAGTATAGGTACTTTTTTTTGGAACATTGCCAGGTTTTACAAGTCTGTATCATCAGCACACTAAAAATATCGAGGTGAAACCCATCTTGACGGACAAAATAATAAACGATTTATACGATTTATTGAGAATGTTTGAATAAAACTTAACAAATGGGACTAAATTTAATATAAATATAATTTTAAATTACTAGAAAATGTATTTTCTACAATTTTTAAAAACTGATTTCTAGTACATTTGCCCTCTCAAATTTTTTTACTTCCGGATTTATTTGACCTAATCGACAGAGCACATATCAATGCTTCTGTAAAAAATCAAACACGTAACATTCGGATCATGCCATAGGATCAAAATTGGCCACTGAAGTCAGACGTTTCTCGATTTATACTATATTTACAAATAAATCATCTCCTTTAAGCCAGAGAGAGTGTTGGATTATTTTATCCATTTTAGCCTGTAGCCAATCATATGTTCTAATTATGTAAATTGATCTACCCACCCCACATGTTCATTTTATGATGCAAGCCGTGTAAGCCAGAAACAAGAGCTGATGGTACAAAACCGAGGATGCAGTTTTGTTAAGTACACATAAATGAATTATATTCTCGATCAACAAGGTGTTGCACCTCACATAGTTGGTCATTTTGTTGCCCTGTGTTATTTGCGGCTTTAAATATAATACTTTAATTTGCCGGACGGCTGAAATTCCCACCTGGGACAAATTCTTAAATATTATCCATCTTTAAATAAATTTTCTTTGAACACGCAGAAGAAGACAAGACGGACGCAGAGAGACCATGAGTTATTATCACCGATAGTATTTTTTCCTCTGAAAACATTTGATTTCAACTTACGCTCGATTTTTTATGGTAACGAGATCAAATTTTGGATTCTCAATGAGTTTGAATTTATAAATATCTGATATCTATATCCTATTACATATTCTACCGGTTAAATCAGTTAGAGTGGAACTTGGTATTGTATTTCAAACTTCGGCAACAATCGAAGTTACTTTGTCTTCTCGGTTTTTTTTTGTAGGTTTAGAGCAGTGTAGGGCGCGTCCGTATTGCGTGTGTAAAAGAGCATGTCGTTGTAGCAGTGACGTCGCACAACGAACCCTAAGCTCACTGCGCTGCTGTGAATTTTTATTAGCCACGCACACAATGCGTAGCTAAAATATGATTGTATTGTATGCCTTACACTGGTTTAGAGGCCTGTAACGAGAACTCAACACAGCAAGAACAAAATAATACATTTGCTTTACCAATTGATTATTGTTAATAATAATAATACATAATTAAACTAAGAAACGACGTAATAAATGACGTAACGACGACCAATAATAGAGAGATACCAAAAATAATACACTTTTTGGAAAATTTTAGTATTTAAGACTACGTTCCAAGAAATATTTATTTAAAGTCGGAAAAAATTTTTATACGTCATTTGTGAAAAATTTTAACCTTTACAAGGGCCGTAGAACAGCCCATAATAGAGCTTCACAAATTTTGAATTTTTAAATATAAACTTTAATTTTAATCTTTAATATTAATTTTTATATCAATTTTAGCAATAATATATTTCAGTAATAATAAATATATAATTTTTTGACATTGATTTTTTAATTTTTGTTCTTAGTCCCGCCCACTGTGCCAAAAAAGCAAATGGTGGAAATGCTTTGGCTTGACTGTATGAGTGTTGTGAAACCACACATCTATTGGGAAAAAAGATGGCAATATGTGCAAAGGGGCGGCTGGTTGGCTGTTACGGTGGGGGCGCTGTTGTTGGTTGTGTTGGCAGGGGGCGCTGTTGTTGGTCAGGTTAAGCAGAGGGCTGTTGGCTGTGGCTGATGTGGCTGGCGGGGTGGTGGAGCACTGTTGTTGGTTGACACGTCATTCACTTTGAGTTAGGCGGGCAATAAGACGGTTACAAATTTTTTGGCGCGAAAAATACTTTCTGAAAAATGCCCACAATCACTGCCTCCCTCATCACAGAATTGCCATTACTGTTTGGGAATTCCAATTTTAATTCAATATTTAATTTTTACATCAATTTTAGCAATTTTTTTGCAAAAGCGCAAAAAGTAACTTAGTGTTTAGGTCCTTCACTTTTTGCATACCAAAAAGTTTTTAGTTTGTGTCATTAGCGGCCAAGTAAAGTAGTCTCCAATATGGGTCGGCCATTTAAAAACCCATGGAGAAGAAACCCATCTTGGATGGACAATTTTTTTCCTAACCTTAAAAGGGCCAACAGAAATGAGCCAAAATTGGAGCTACAAAAAGTATAGGTACTTTTTGGAACATTGGCAGGTTTTCACAAGTCTGTATCATCATAACACTGCACACCGAGGTGAAACCTATCTTTGACCGACAAAATAATAAACGATTTATACGATTTATTGAGAATGTTTGAATAAAACTAACTAAATTAGACTAAAATTTAACATAAAATATAATTTAAATTAACCAGAAAATGTATTTTCACACAATTTTTAAAAACTGATTTCAGTACATTTTGGCTCCTCTCAAATTTTAATTTATTTATCCAATGACTCAATCGACAGAGCACATATCAATGCTTCTGTAAAAATCAAACACGTAATATTCGATCATTAGGTAAAATTCTAATTTTTTATAATTGATTTTCGCTATTTTATCCAATTTCTACAAGTTCATTTGATTGATTAGTTCTAGCACGCGTAAGCCAGAAACAAGAGCTGATGGTACAAAACCGAGGATGCAGTTTTGTTAAGTGCACATAAATGAATTATAGTTTTCGATCAACAAGGTTGCACCTCACATAGTTGGTCATTTGTTGCCCTGTGTTATTTGCGGCTTTAAATATAATATTTTAATTGGCCGGACGGGCTGAAATTCCCACCTGGGACAAATCTTAAATATTATTTCCGGCTTTAAATAAATTTTTCTTTGAACACGCAGAAGACAAGACGGGACGCGGAGAGACCATGAGTTATTATTCACCGATAGTATTTTTTTCCTCTGAAAACATTTGATTTCAACTTACGCTCGATTTTTTATGGTAACGATCAAATTTGATTCTCAATGAGTTTGAATTTATAAATATCTGATATCTATATCCTATTACATATTCTACCGGTTAAATCAGTTAGAGGGAACTTTGCAATTGTATTTAAACTTCGGCACAGTCGAAGTTAGTTTTGTCTTCTCGGTTTTTTTTTTGTAGGTTTAGAGCAGTGTAGGGCGCGTCCATGGCGTGTGATAGGCTAAAGTTGTTCGTAGCAGGACGTCGCACACCGACACTATAAGGCTACTGCGCTGCTGTGAATTTCGTATCGGTTGCCACGCGCACAACGTAGCTAAAATATGAGGTATTGTAGGCCTTACACTGGTTTAGAGGCCTGCAACGAGAATCTCAACACAGCGCGAGAACAAAAATCAATACATTTGCTTTAACAAATTGATTATTGTTAATAATAATAATACATAATTAACGGAACCATAAGAAACGACGCCAAACGACGTAACGACGACCAATAATAGAGCTACAGGACCCATACTGGTTTTTGGAAACATTGGAAGCTGTACTTTAAGACTAGTTGCCTAGAAAATTTATTTAAAGTCGGGAAATAATTTTTTACGCTTGAAAATAGTCATTTGTGAAAAATTTAACCTTACAAGGGCCGTAGAACAGCCTATAATAGAGCTACAAATTTTGAATTTTTAAATACAAACTTTAATTTTAATCTTAATATTAATTTTTATATCATTTTAGCAATAATATATATTTCAGTAATAAAATAAGTACATATTCATTTTTTGACATTGATTTTTTTAATTTTTTTGTTCTTTAGTCTATGCCCACTGTGCCAAAAAAGCAAATGGTGGAAATGCTTGGCTGTGATTGGCTGACTGTATGAGTGTTGTGAAACTTACCCCATGTGGTGAAAAAATATGGTAATATGTGCAAAGGGGCGGGCGCTGTTGTTACGTGACGGTAGGGGGCGCTGTTGTTACTTATGCTGGCAGGGGGCATTGTTATTGGTGCTGGCAGAGGGCTGTTGGCTGTGGCTGATGTGGGTTGGCGGGGGTGGTGGAGCACTGTTGTTGGCTGTCACGCCACCGATTCACTTTGTTTAGGCGGGCACAAGACGGTTACACTTTTTTGGCGCGAAAATACTTTGGAAAAATGCCCACAATCAACTGCCGCCCCATCACAGAATTGCCATTACTGTTTGGGAATTCCAATTTTACACCTAATATTAATTTTTACATCAATTTTAGCAATTTTTTTGCAAAGCGCAAAAAAGTACTTAGTGTTTGTGTCCTCAATTTTTGCATAAGCTCAAAAAGTTTTTGGTTTGTGTTCATGCTAAGCGGCCAAGTAAAGTCCAAGTTTGTGTCCCTACTGTGGCAGATCACTTAAAACCCGCGAGAAGAAACCCATCTTGAGCGGACAATTTTTTTCCTTAACCTTAAAAGGGCCGTAGAACAGCCAAAAATTGAGCAAAAAGTATAGGTACTTTTTGGAAACATTGCAGGTTTTCTACAAGTCTGTATCATCATAACACTAAAAATATCGAGGGTGAACCCCATCTTGACGGACAAAAATAATAAACGATTTATGATTTATTGAGAATGTTTGAATAAAACTAACTAAATTAGACTAAATTAATATAAATATAATTTTAAATTACTAGAAAATGTATTTTCATACAATTTTTTAAAAACCGATTTCTAGTACATTTTGCCCTCTCAAATTTTTTTTTTTTAATTTCTGGATTTATCTGACTCTCACCGACAGAGCACATATCAATGCTTCTGTAAAATCAAAACACGTAATATTCGATCAGCCAGGATCAAAATTGGCCACTAAGTCAGACGTTTCTCGATTTTATAGCCATTTTTTACAAAATAAATCATCTCCTCAAGCCAGAGAGGTTGTTGGATTTATTTTATCCATTTTAGCCTGTAGCCAATCATATGTTCTAATTATGTAAATTGATTCGGAATTTTGCAAGTTCATTTATGATGCTACAGCCTGCGTAAGCCAGAAACAAGAGCTGATGGTACAAAACCGAGGACGCAGTTTTGTTAAGTGCACATAAATGAATTATAGTTTTCGATCAACAAGGTTGCACCCACAGGTTGGTCATTTTGTTGCCCTGTGTTATTTACGGCTTAAATATAATATTTTAATTGGCCGGACGGCTGAAATTCCCACGGGACAAATTCTTAAATATTATTTCCGGGTTTCAAATAAATTCTTCTTTTGAACACGCAGAAGAAGACAAGACGGACGCGGAGAGACCATGAGTTATTATTCACCGATAGTATTTTTTCCTCTGAAAAACATTTGATTTCAACTTTACGCTCTCGATTTTTTATGGTAACGAGATCAAATTTTGATTCTCAATGAGTTTGAATTATAAATATCTGATATCTATATCCTGATTATATATTCTACCGGTTAAATCAAGGAGAGGGAACTTGCACTGTATTAAACTTCGGCACAGTTCATGAGTTAGTTTTTAGTCTTTGTTTTTTTTGTAGGTTTAGAGCAGTGTAGGGGCGTCCGTATTGCGTGTGCATAGCTGGTCGCTGTAAAGCAGTGACGACGCACACCGACACTATAAGCCTACCGAGCTGCTGTGAATTTCAGATTGGTTGCCACGCACACATGCGTAGCCAAAATAGATTGTATTGTATGCCTTACACTGGTTTAGAGGCCTGTAACGAGAATCTCTAACACAAAACGCGAGAACAAAAATCAATACATTTGCTTTAACAAATTGATTATTGTTAATAATAATAATACATAATTAATGGAACCGCAGAACACGCAACAACGTAATTAACGACGACCAATAGAGCTACAGAAATCTTACACTGCTTTTTGGAAACATTGGAAGCTGTACTTGAAGACTACGTCCCAAGAAATATTTATTTAAAGCCGGAAATAATTTTTATACGCTTGAAAACAGTCATTTGTGAAAAATTCTTAACCTTACAAGGAACGTAGAACAGCCTATAATAGAGCTACAAATTTTGAATTTTAAATATAAACTTTAATTTTAATCTTAATATTAATTTTTATATCAATTTTAGCAATAATATATATTTCAGTAATACAAATACATATCTCACTTTTACATTATTTTACTTTTGTACTTAGTCTGTGCTCCACTGTGCTACAAAAGCAAATAGTGGAAATGCTTGGCTGTGATTGGTGACTGTATGAGTGTTGTGAAACTTACCCCATGTAGTGAAAATAGATGGCAATAGCGTGCAAAGGGCGGGCGCTGTTGTTGGCTGTGACGGTAGGGGGGCGCTGTTGTTGGCTATGCTGGCAGGGGGCGCTGCTGTTGGCTGTGTTGGCAGAGGGACGTTGGCTGTGGTGGATGTGGCTGGCAAGTGTGGTGGAGCACTGTTGTTGGCTGACACGTCACTGATTACTCTTTGTTTAGAGCGGCACAAGACGGTTACACTTTTTTGGCGCGAAAAACATACTCTGGAAAAAATGCCCACAATCAACTGCCTCCCCATACAGAGGGAAAGAATTGCCATTACTGTTTGAAATTCCAATTATAATCTTGATATTAATTTTACACCACTTTTAGCATTTTTTTGCAAAAGGCAAAAATTACTTAGTGTTTTGTCCTCACTTTTTGTATAAGCTTCACAAAGTTTTTGGTTTGTGTTCATGCTAAGGGCAATAAAGTCCAAGTTTGTGTCCCTACTGTGGCCAGCCATTTAAAAACCCACGAGAAGAAACCCATCTTGAGCGGACAATTTTTTTTTCCTAACCTTTAAGGGGCCGTAGAAAGCCAAAACTGAGCTACAAAAAGTATAGGTACTTTTTGAAACATTGCAGGTTTTCAGTCTGTATCATCATAACACTAAAAATATCGAGGTGAAACCCATCTTGACTTGGACAAAAATAATAAACGTGATTTATACGATTATTGAGAATGCTTCAAAAAAACTAACTAAATTAGACTAAATTTAATATAAATATAATTTTAAATTACTAGAAAATGTATTTTTCATACAATTTCTTAAAAACTGATTTCTAGTACATTTGGCCCTCTCAAATTTTTTAATTTCTGGATTTATCTGACCTAATCGGCGAGCACATTATCAATGCTTCTGTAAAAATCAAACACGGTATATCGATCATGCCATAGACTCAAAATTGGCCACTGAAGTCAGACGTTTCTCGATTTATAGCTATTTACAAAATAAATCATCTCCCTTAAGCCAAGAGAGGTTGTTGATTTCTATTTTACCATTTTAGCCTGTAGCCAATCATATGTTCTAACTATGTAACTTGATTCGCAATTTCACAAGTTCATTTGGCGATGATGTACTGCCTGCGTAAGCCAGAAACAGAGCTGATGGTACAAAACCGAGGATGCAGTTTTGTTATGCACATAAATGAATTATATTGATCAACAAGGTTTTCGCACCTCACATATTGGTCATTTTGTTGCCCTGTGTTATTTGGCGGCTTTAAATATAATATTTTAATTGGCCGGAGGCTGAAATTCCCACCTGGGACAAATTCTTAAATATTATTTCCAGCTTTAAATAAATTTTTTTTGAACACGCAGAAGAAGACAAGACGGACAGCGGAGAGACCATGAGTTATTATTCACCGATAGTATTTTTTCCTCTGAAAAACATTTGATTTCAACTTCACGCTCTCGATTTTTTTATGGTAACAGATCAAATTTGATTCTCAATGAGTTTGAATTTATAAATATCTGATATCTATATCCTATTACATATTCTACCGGTTAAACTCAGTTGAGGGAACTTTGCAATCAGTATTCAAACTTCGGCACAGTCGAAGTTAGTTTTGTCTTCTCGGTTTTTTTGTAGGTTTAGAGCAGGTAGGCGCGCGTCCGTATTGCGTGTAGACAGGCTAAGGTCGTTGTAGAGTGACGTCGCACACCGACACTATAAGCCCCTCGCGCCGCTGTGAATTTCGTATCGGTTGCCACGCACACATGCGTAGCTAAAATGATTGTATTGTATGCCTTACACTGGCTTAGAGGCCTGTAACGAGAATCTCAACACAGCGCGAGAACAAAAATCAATACATTTGCTTTAACAAATTGATTATTGTTAATAATAATAATACATAATTAACGGAACCATAAGAAACGACGTAATAAACGACGTAACGACGACCAATAATAAGAGCTACAGAAATCTTTACACCGTTTTTGGAAACATTTGAAGCTGTAATTTAAGACTACGTCCCAAGAAATATCTATTTGTAGCCGGAAATAATTTTTATACGCTTGAAAACAGTCATTTGTGAAAATTTAACCATAAGGCCAGGAACAGCCTATAATAGAGCTACAAATTTTGAATTTTTAAATATAAACTTTAATTTTAATCTTAATATTAATTTTTATATCAATTTTAGCAATAATATATATTTCAGTAATAATAAATACATATTCATTTTTTGACATTGATTTTTTTAATTTTTTTGTTCTTAGTCTTGCGCCCACTGTGCCAAAAGCAAATGGTGGAAATGCTTGGCTGTGATTGGCTGGACTGTATGAGTGTTGTGAAACTACTCCCATGTGGTGAAAATAGATGGCAATATGTGCAAAGGGGGGGGCGCTGTTGTTGGCTGTGACGGTAGGGGGCGCTGTTGTTGGCTGTGTTGGCAGGGGGAGCTGTTGTTGGCTGTGTTGGCAGAGGCTGTTGGCTGTGGCTGATGTGGCTGGCGGGGGTGGTGGAGCACTTGGTATTGACACGTCACTGATTCACTTTGTTTAGGCGGGCAATAAGACGGTTACACTTTTTTTGGCGCGAAAAAATACTTTGAAAAAATGCCCACAATCAACTGCCTCCTCATCACAGAATTGCCATTACTGTTTGGGAATTCCAATCTTTAATCTTAATATTAATTTTTACATCATTTTAGCAATTTTTTTGCAAAAGGCAAAAAGTACTTAGTGTTTGTGTCCTCACTTTGCATAAGCTCAAAAAGTTTTTGGTTTGTGTTCATGCCAAGCGGCCAAGTAAAGTCCAAGTTTGTGTCCCTACTGTGGCCGGCCATTTAAAACCCGCGAGAAGAAACCCATCTTGAGCGGACAATTTTTTTTTCCTAACCTTAAAAGGCCGTAGAACAGCCAAAATTGAGCTACAAAAAGTATAGGTACTTTTGGAAACATTGCAGGTTTTCACAAGTCTGTATCATCATAACACTAAAAATATCGAGGTGAAACCCATCTTGGACGGACAAAAAATAATAAACGATTTATACGATTTATTGAGAATGTTTGAATAAAACTAACTAAATTGACATAAATTTAATATAAATATAATTTTAAATTACTAGAAAATGTATTTTCCACAATTTTTAAAACTGATTTCTAGTACATTTTGCCCTCTCAAATTTTTTTAATTTCTGGATTTATCTGACCTTAATCGACAGAGCACATATCAATGCTACTGTAAAAAATCAAACACGTAATATCGATCATGCCATAGGATCAAAATTGGCCACTGAAGTCAGACGTTTCTCGATAATTATAACTATTTTTACAAAATAAATCATCTCCTTAAGCCAGAGAGGTTGTTGGATTTATTTTATCCATTTTAGCCTGTAGCCAATCATATGTTCTAATTATGTAAATTGATTCGCAATTTTACAAGTTCATTTGCGATGCTACAGCCTGCGTAAGCCAGAAACAAGAGCTGATGGTACAAAACCGAGGATGCAGTTTTGTTAAGTGCACATACAAATGAATTATAGTTTTCGATCAACAAGGTTGCACCTCACATAGTTGGTCATTTTGTTGCCCTGTAAGTTATTTGCGGCTTTAAATATAATATTTTAATTGGCCGGACGGCTGAAATTCCCACCTGGGACAAATTCTTAAATATTTCCGGCTATAAATTTTTTCTTTGAACACGCAGAAGAAGACAAGACGGACGCGGAGAGACCAATGAGTTATTATTCACTGATAGTATTTTTTCCTCTGAAAACATTTGATTTCAACTTACGCTCCCCTGATTTTTATGGTAACGAGATCAAATTCTTGATCCTCAATGAGTTTGAATTTATAAATATCTGATATCTATATCCTATTACATATTCTACCGGTTAAACCAGTTAGAGGAACTTTGCAATTGTATTTAAACTTCGGCACAGTCGAAGTTAGTTTTGTCTTCTCGGTTTTTTTGTAGGTTTAGAGCAGTGTAGGGCGCGTCCGTATTGCGTGTGCATAGCTAAGGTCGTTGCAGCAGTGACGTCGCACACCGACACGGAAGCCTACCAGCTGCTGTGAATTTTCGTATCGGTTGCCACGCACACACATGCGTAGCTAAAATATGATTGTATTGTATGCCTCACACTGGTTTAGAGGCCTGTAACGAGAATCTCAACACAGCGCGAGAACAAAAATCAATACATTCGCTTTAACAAATTGATTATTGTTAATAATAATAATACATAATTAACGGAACCATAAGAAACGACGTGCTAAACGACGTAACGACGACCAATAATAGAGCTACAGAAATCTTTTACACTGCTTTTGGAAACATTGAAGCTGTACTTTAAGACTACGTTCCAAGAAATATTTATTTAAAGTCGAAATAATTTTTATACGCTTGAAACAGTCATTTGTGAAAAATTTAACCTTACAAGGGCCGTAGAACAGCCTATAATAGAGCTAAGACTTTCGAAAATTTTAAATATAAACTTTAATTTTAATCTTAATATTAATTTTTAGATCAATTTTAAATAATATATATTTCAGTAATAATAAATATATATTCATTTTTTTGACATTGATTTTTTTAATTTTTTTGTTCTTAGTCTGCGCCCACTGTGCCAAAAAGTAAATGGTGGAAATGCTTGGTTGTGATTGTTGACTGTATGAGTGTTGTGAAACTTACCCCATGTGGTGAAAATAGATGGCAATATGTGCAAAGGGGCGGGCGCTGCTGTTGGCTGTGACGGTTAGGCGCTTGTTGGCTGTGTTGGCAGGGGGCGCTGTTGTTATTGTGTTGGCAGAGGGCTGTTGGCTGTGGCTGATGGCTCATGGGGTGGTGGAGCACTTGTTGGCTGACACGTCACTGATTCACTTTGTTAGGCGGGCAATAAGATTTTTTGCCACACTTTTTTGGCGCGAAAAATACTTTGAAAAAATGCCCACAATCAACTGCCTCCTCATCACAGAATTGCCATTACTGTTTGGGAATTCCAATTTTAATCTTAACATTAATTTTTACATCACTTTAGCACAATTTTTTTGCAAAAGCAAAAGTAACTTAGTGTTTGTGTCCTCACTTTTTGCATAAGCTCAAAAAGTTTTTGGTTTGTGTTCATGCTATGGCCAAGTAAAGTCCAAGTTTTGTCCCTACTGTGGCCGGCCATTTAAAACCCGCGAGAAGAAACCCATCTTGAGCGGACAATTTTTTTCCTAACCTTAAAAGGGCCGTAGAACAGCCAAAATTGAGCTACAAAAAAAGTATAGGTACTTTTTGGAAACATTGCGAGGTTTTCTCCACAAGTCTGTATCATCATAACACTAAAAATATCGAGGTGAAACCCATCTTGGACGGACAAAAAATAATAAACGATTTATACGATTTATTGAGAATGTTTGAATAAAACTAACTAAATTAGACTAAATTTAATATAAATATAATTTTAAATTACTAGAAAATGTATTTTCATACAATTTTTAAAAACTGACTTCTAGTACATTTTGCCCCTCTCAAATTTTTTAATTTCTGATTTATCTGACCTAATCGACAGAGCACTATCAATGCTTCTGTAAAAAAAAAAAAATCAAACACGTAATATTCGATCATGCCATAGATCTAAATTGGCCACTGAAGTCAGACGTTTCTCGATTTATAGCTATTTTTACAAAATAAATCATCTCCCTTAAGCCAGAGAGGTTGTTGATTTATTTTATCCATTTTAGCCTGTAGCCAATCATATGTTCTAATTATGTAAATTGATTCGCACTCTATGTTCATTTGGCGATGCTACAGCCTGCGTAAGCCAGAACAAGAGCTGATGGTACAAACCGAGGATGCAGTTTTGTTAAGTGCACATAAATGAATTATAGTTTGCGATCAACAAGGTTGCACCTCCTATAGTTGGTCATTTTGTTGCCCTGTGTTATTTGCGGCTTTAAATATAATATTTTAATTGGCCGGACGGCTGAAATTCCCACCTGGGACAAATTCTTAAATATTATTTCCGGCTTTAAATAAATTTTTCTTTGAACACGTAGAAGAAGACAAGACGGACGCGGAGAGACCATGAGTTATTATTCACCGATAGTATTTTTCTCTGAAAAACATTTGATTTCAACTTACGCTCTCGATTTTTTATGGTAACGAGATCAAATTTTGATTCTCAATGAGTTTGAATTTATAAATATCTGATATCTATATCCTATTACATATTCTACCGGTTAAATCAGTTAGAGGGAACCTTATTGTATTTAAACCCCGGCACAGTCGAAGTTAGTTTTGTCTTCTCGGTTTTTTTGTAGGTTTAGAGCAGTGTAGGGCGCGTCCGTATTGCGTGTGCATAGCGCTAGGTCGCTGTAGCAGTGACGTCGCACACCGACACTATAAGCCTAATGCGCTGCTGTGAATTTCGTATCGGTTGCCACGCACACATGCGTAGCTAAAATATGATTGTATTGTATGCCTTACACTGGTTTAGAGGCCTGTAACGAGAATCTCAACGACAGCGCGAGAACAAAAATCAATACATTTGCTTTAACAAATTGATTATTGTTAATAACACACACATAATTAACGGAACCATAAGAAACGACGTAAACGACGTAACGACGACCAATAATAGAGCTTACAGAAATCTTACACTGCTTTTTGGAAACATTGGAAGTTGTACTTTAAGACTACGTTCCAAGAAATATTTATTTAAAGTCGGAAATAATTTTATACGCTTGAAAACAGACATTTGTGAAAAAATTTTAACCTTACAAAGGCCGTAGAACAGCCTATAATAGAGCTACAATTTTGAATTTTTAAATATAAACTTTAATTTTAATCTTAATATTAATTCTTATATCAATTTTAGCAAAACATATTTCAGTAATAATAAATACATATTCATTTTTTGACATTGATTTTTATTATTTTTTTGTTCTTAGTCTGCGCCCACTGTACCAAAAAAGTAAATGGTGGAAATGCTTACTGATTGGCTGACTGTATGAGTGTTGTGAAACTTTTAACTCTATGTGGGTGAAAATAGATGGGCAATAGTGCAAAGGGGCGGGCGCTGTTGTTGGCTGTGACGGTAGGGGCGCTGTTGTTGGCTGTGTTGGCAGGGGGCGCTGCTGTTGACTGTGTTGGCAGAGGGCTGTTGGTTGTGGCTGTTTTTTGGTGGGGGGTGTTTATTGTTGGTGGGGGTGTAGGCACTGTTGTTGGCTGACACGTCACTGATTCACTTTGTTTAGGCGGGCACAAGACGGTTACACTTTTTTGGCGCGAAAAAATACTTTGAAAAAAAATGCCCCAATAACTGCCTCCCCATCACAGAATTGCCATTACTGTTTGGGAATTCCAATTTTAATCTTAATATTAATTTTTAGATCAATTTTAGCAATTTTTTTTTGCAAAAGCGCAAAAAGACTTAAGCTTGAACTCACTTTTGCACAAGCTCAAAAAGTTTTTGGTTTGTGTTCATGCTAAGCTTGGCCAAGTAAAGTCCAAGTTTGTGTCCCTACTGTGGCCGGCCATTTAAAAACCCGAAAGAAACCCATCTTGAGCGAACAATTTTTTTCCTAACCTTAAAAGGGCCGTAGAACAGCCAAAATTGAGCTACAAAAAGTATAGGTACTTTTGGAAATATTGGCAGGTTTTCTACAAGTCTGTATCATCATAACACTAAAAATATCGAGGTGAAACCCATCTTGACGGACAAAAATAATAAACGATTTATACGATTTATTGAGAATGTTTGAATAAAACTAACTAAATTAGACTAAATTACTATAAATATAATTTTAAATTACTAGAAAATGTATTTTCATACAATTTTTAAAAAAACTGATTTAGTACATTTTGCCTCCTCTCAAATTTTTTTTAATTTCTGGATTTATCTGGACTTAATCGACAGAGCACATATCAATGCTTCTGTAAAAAATCAAACACGTAATATTCGATCATGCCATAGGATCAAAATTGGCCACTGAAGTCAGACGTTTCTCGATTTATAGCCATTTTTACAAAATAAATCATCTCCTTAAGCCAGAGAGGTTGTTGATTTATATTTTATCCATTTTAGCCTGTAGCCAATCATATGTTCTAATTATGTAAATTGATCCGCAATTTTAGTCAGTTCATTTGGCGATGCTAAGCCTGCGTAAGCCAGAAACAAGAGCTGATGGTACAAAACCGAGATGCAGTTTTGTTATGCACATAAAATGAATTATAGTTTTCGATCAACAAGGTTGCACCTCACATAGTTGGTCATTTTGTTGCCCTGTGTTATTTGCGGCTTTAAATATAATATTTTAATTGGCCGGACGGCTAAATTCCCATCCTGGGACAAATTTAAATATTATTTCCGGCTTTAAATAAATTTTCTTTTGAACACGCAGAAGAAGACAAGACGGACGCGGAGAGACCATGAGTTATTATTCACCGATAGTATTTTTTCCTCTGAAAACATTTGATTTCAACTTACGCCTCGATTTTTTATGGTAACGAGATCAAATTTTGATTCTCAATGAGTTTGAATTTATAAACATCTGATATCTATATCCTATTACATATTCTACCGGTTAAATCGAAGTTAGTGGGAACTTTGCAATTGTATTTAAACTCCGCACATAAGGTTATTTTGTCTTCCTCGGTTTTTTTTTTGTAGGTTTAGAGTAGTGAAAAACGGGTCCGTATTGTGTGTGCATAGGCTAAGGTCGCTGTGAACAGTGACGTCGCACACCGACTATAAGCCTCCTTGGCGCGCTGTGAATTTCGTATCGGTTGCCACGCACACATGCGTAGCTAAAATATGATTGTATTGTATGCCTTACACTGGGCTAGAGGCCTGTAACGAGAATCTCAACACAGCGCGAGAACAAAAATCAATACATTTGCTTTAACAAATTGATTATTGTTAATAATAATACATAATTAACGGAACCATAAGAAACGACGTAATAAACGACGTAACGACGACCACAATAGAGCCACAGAAATCTTACATCGCTTTTTGGAAACATTGAAGCTGTACTTTTAAGACTACGTTCCAAGAAATATTTATTTAAAGTCGGAAATAATTTTTATACGCTTGAAAACAGTCATTTTAACCTTACAAGGGCCGGTAGCAAATTTTGAATTCTTTAAATATTATTAATTTTTAATCTTAATATTAATTTTTATATCAATTTTAGCAATAATATATATTTCAGTAATAATAAATACATATTCATTTTTTGACATTGATTCTTTTAATTTTTTTTTGTTCTCTAGTCTGTGCTCACTGTGCCAAAAAGCAAATGGTGGAAATGCTTGGTTGTGATTGGCTGACTGTATGAGTGTTTGAAACTTCACCCCACGTGGTGAAAAAATAGATGGCACTGTGCAAAGGGGCGGGCGCTGTTGTTGGCTGTGACGGTAGGGGGCGCTGTTGTTGGTTGTGTTGCAGGGGGCGCTGTTGTTGGCTGTGCTGGCAGAGGGCCGTTCGCTGTGGCTGATGTGGCTGGCGGGGGTAGGGAGCACTGTTGTTGACTGACACGTCACTGATTCACTTTGTTTAGGCGAGTAAAAAGACGGTTACAGTGCTTTGGCGCGAAAAATACTTTGAAAAATGCCTCGCAATCAACTGCCTCCTCATCACAGAATTGCCATTACTGTTTGGGAATTCCATTTGAATCTTAATATTAATTTTTACATCAATTTTAGCAATTTTTTTGCAAAAGCGCAAAAATTAGTAGTTTGTGTCCTCACTTTTTATAAGCTCAAAAAAGTTTTTGGTTTGTGTTCATGCTAAGCGGCCAAGTAAAGTCCAAGTTTGTGTCCCTACTGTGGCCGGCCATTTAAAACCCGCGAGAAGAAACCCATCTTGAGCGGACAATTTTTTTTTCCTAACCTTAAAAGGGCCGTAGAACAGCCAAAAATTGAGCTACAAAAAAGTATAGGTACTTTTTGGAAACATTGGCAGGTTTTCTACAAAGTCTGTATCATCATAACACCCAAAATATCGAGGTGAAACCCATCTTGGACGGACAAAAATAATAAACGATTTATACGATTTATTGAGAATTTGAATAAAACTAACTAAATTAGACTAAATTTAATATAAATATAATTTTAAATTACTAGAAAATGTATTTTCATACAATTTTTAAAAAACTGATTTCTAGTACATTTTGCCCTCTCAAATTTTTTAATTTCTGGATTTATCTGACCTAATCGACAGAGCACATATCAATGTTTCTGAAAAATCAAACACGTAATATTCGATCATGCCATAGGACTAAAATTGGCCATTCAAGTCAGATCGTTTCTGATTTATAGCTATTTTTACAAAATAAATCATCTCCTTAAGCCACAGAGAGGTTGTTGGATTTCTATTTTATCCATTTTAGCCTGTAGCCAATCATATGTTCTAATTATTAAATTGGATTCGAAATTTTACAAGTTCATTTGGTGATGCTACAGCCTGCGTAAGCCAGAAACAAGAGGCTGATGGTACAAACCGAGGATGCAGTTTTGTTATGCACATAAATGAATTATAGTTTTCGATCAAAAGGTTGCACCCTCACAAAGTTGGTCATTTTGTTGCCCTGTGTTATTTGCGGCTTTAAAATATAACATTTTAATTGGCCGGACGGCTGAAATTCCCACCGGGACAAATTCTTAAATATTATTTCCGGCTTTAAATAAATTTTTCTTTGAACACGCAGAAGAAGACAAGACGGACGCGGAGAGACCATGAGTTATTATTCACCGATAGTATTTTTTCTCGAAAAACATTTGATTTCAACTTACGCTCTCGATTTTTATGGTAACGAGATCAAATTTGATTCTCAATGAGTTTGAATTTATAAATATCTGATATCTATATCCTATTACATATTCTACCGATTAAATCAGTTAGAGGAACTTTGCTATTGTATTTAAAGTTCTGGCACAGTAAGTTAGTTTTCCTTCTCGGTTTTTTTTTTTGTAGGTTTAGAGCAGTGTAGGGCGCGTCCGTATTGCGTGTGCATAGCTAATGTCGCTGTAGCAGTGACGTCGCACACCGACACTATAGCCTACTGCGCTGCTGTGAATTTCGTATCGGTTGCCACGCACATGCGTAGCTAAAAATATGATTGTGATTGTATGCCCATACTGGTTTAGAGGCCTGCAACGAGAATCTCAACACAGCGAGAACAAAAATCACATTTGCTTTAACAAATTGATTATTGTTAATAATAATAATACATAATTAACGGAACCATAAAAACGACGTAATAAACGACGTAACGACGACCAATAATAGAGCTACAGAAATCTTACACTGCTTTTTGGAAACATTGGAAGCTGTACTTTTTAGACTACGTTCCAAAAATATTTATTTAAAGCCGGAAATAATTTTTATACGCTTGAAAACAGTCATTTGTGAAAAATTCTTAACCTTACAAGGGCCGTAGAACAGCCTATAATAGAGCTACAAATTTTGAACTTTTAAATATAAACTTTAATTTTAATCTTAATATTAATTTTTATATCAATTTTAGCAATAATATATATTTCAGTAATAATAAATATATATTTATTTTTTGACTTTGATTTTTTTCATTTTTTTGTTCTTAGTCTGCGCCCACTGTGCCAAAAAGCAAATGGTGGAAATGCTTGGCTGTGATTGGCTGACTGTATGAGTGTTGTGAAACTTACCCCATGTGGTGAAAATAGATGGCAATATGTGCAAAGGGGCGGGCGCTGTTGTTGGCTGTGACGGTAGGGGGCGCTGTTGTTGGCTGTGTTGGCAGGGGGCGCTGTTGTTGGCTGTGTTGGCAGAGGGCTGTTGGCTGTGGCTGATGTGGCTGGCGGGGGTGGTGGGGAGCACTGTTGTTGGCTGACACGTCACTGATTCACTTTGTTTAGGCGGGCAATAAGACGGTTACACTTTTTTGGCGCGAAAAAATACTTTGAAAAAAATGCCCACAATCAACTGCCTCCTCATGACAGAATTGCCATTACTGTTTGGGAATTCCAACAAGTCTTGCAAACAGTCATTTTTAAAAATAATTTAAAACATATAATTTAAATAATATCCATTTAAACAGAAATCATTTTACGGTCAATTTGAATTCCAAACCTTAAAAATGGCCGTAGCTCAGCCAAAATAGGAGCTACAGGAAATTTATACTGCTTTTTTTTGGAAACATTGGAAGCTGTACTCAAGATTACAAAAATATGAATTAAGATTACGTTTCAATAAATATTTATTTAAAGTAGAAATATAATTTTTAACACTTGAAAATGTTTTTCATCAATTTTTAATATTTCTAGTCATTTTTAAAATTTTTTAATTTCTGGCCGTATCTCACCCACTCCAAAGCTACATATTTTTTAGGAAACTTGCAGTAACTTTCATTTAAGCTATTTTAAAAAAATCACTCTCCTTACAACTCATTCTTTTTCCATTTCAGCCATCAGTCTAATTATGCCAATAATAGAGCTACAGAAATCTAACACTGCTTTTTGGAAACATTGGAAGCTGTACTTTAAGACTACGTTTCAAGAAATTTTTATTTTGTAACCTAAACATCCCCAATAATAGAGCTACAGAAATCTACACTGCTTTTTGGAAACATTGACTCTTAAAATATTTATTTAAAGCCGGAAATAATTTTTATACACTTGAAAACAGTCATTTTGTGAAAAATTCTTAACCTTACAAGGGCCGTAGAACAGCCTATAATAGAGCTACAAATTTTGAATTTTTAAATATAAACTTTAATTTTAATCTTAATATTAATTTTTATATCAATTTTAGCAATAATATATATTTCAGTAATAATAAATATATATTTATTTTTTGACATTGATTTTTTTTCATTTTTTTTTGTTCTTAGTCTGCGCCCACTGTGCCAAAAGCAAATGGTGGAAATGCTTGGCTGTGATTGGCTGACTGTATGATGAAAGCGCAAAAAGTACTTAGTGTTTGTGTCCTCACTTTTTCGCATAAGCTCAAAAGTCCAAGTGGTTTGTGTCCATGTAAGCCGGCCAACTAAAGTCCAAGTTTGTGTCCCTACTGTGTCCGGCCAATTATACCCGCGAGGAGAAACCCATCTTGAGCGGACAATTTTTTTTTCATAACCTTAAAAGGGACGTAAATCGGCCAAAAATTGAGCAACAAAAAAGTATAAGTACTTTTTGGAAACATTGGCAGGTTTTCTACAAGACTGTATTATCATAACACTAAAAATATCGAGATGAAACCCATCTTGGACGGACAAAAATAAAAAACGATTTATTGATAATGTTTGAATAAAACTAACTAAAATAGACTAAATTTAATATAAATATAATTTTAAATTACTAGAAAATGTATTTTCATACAATTTTTAAAAACTGATTTCTAGTACATTTTCTGTCCCAAATTTCTTGGCAAAGGCTTTACACAATGCTTTTAATTTCTGGATTTATCTGACCTAATCGACAGAGCACATATCAATGCTTCTGTAAAAAATCAAACACGTAATATTCGATCATGCCATAGGATCAAAATTGGCCACTGAAGTCAGACGTTTCTCGATTTATAGCTATTTTTACAAAATAAATCATCTCCCTTAAGCCAGAGAGGTTGTTGGATTTCTATTTTATCCATTTTAGCCTGTAGCCAATCATATGTTCTTATTATGTAAATTGATTCGCAATTTTACAAGTTCATTTGGCGATGCTACAGCCTGCGTAAGCCAGAAACAAGAGCTGATGGTACAAAACCGAGGATGCAGTTTTGTTAAGTGCACATAAATGAATTATAGTTTTCGATCAACAAGGTTGCACCTCACAAAGTTGGTCATTTTGTTGCCCTGTGTTATTTGCGGCTTTAAATATAATATTTTAATTGGCCGGACGGCTGAAATTCCCACCTGGGACAAATTCTTAAATATTATTTCCGGCTTTAAATAAATTTTTCTTTGAACGCGCAGAAGAAGACAAGACGGACGCGGAGAGACCATGAGTTATTATTCACCGATAGTATTTTTTCCTCTGAAAAACATTTGATTTCAACTTACGCTCTCGATTTTTTATGGTAACGAGATCAAATTTTGATTCTCAATGAGTTTGAATTTATAAATATCTGATATCTATATCCTATTACATATTCTACCGGTTAAATCAGTTAGAGGGAACTTTGCAATTGTATTTAAACTTCGGCACAGTCGAAGTTAGTTTTGTCTTCTCGGTTTTTTTTTGTAGGTTTAGAGCAGTGTAGGGCGCGTCCGTATTGCGTGTGCATAGGCTAAGGTCGCTGTAGCAGTGACGTCGCACACCGACACTATAAGCCTACTGCGCTGCTGTGAATTTCGTATCGGTTGCCACGCACACATGCGTAGCTAAAATATGATTGTATTGTATGCCTTACACTGGTTTAGAGGCCTGTAACGAGAATCTCAACACAGCGCGAGAACAAAAATCAATACATTTGCTTTAACAAATTGATTATTGTTAATAATAATACATAATTAACGGAACCATAAGAAACGACGTAATAAACGACGTAACGACGACGAGGGTGAAGTAAGGTTTGTTGGTAAGGGGGTGTGTGTGCAAAGAGGGGGGACCGATTGCAACTAAAACAGCAGAAAAGAAGAGAGTTTATATTTATTATAGGTTGTTTGTTTAATGTAAACATAGTTTAAATATTTTTTGTAAATAAACTTTTAAAACCATCTTTCTCGCCAAGTAGATTAATATGAAATACTTTCAATATACTTTGTATTTGCCATTTCCCAATTATTGTTTTTTTTTTTTATGCCATTTAAGTCTAAGCAAATAAATTTTAAACTCAACAGCAATTTTAAAACTTGGCGCCAGGGACTAATGTTGTTGCTAACGCCTCCCGATCGATAAGCAATCAAAAACTATCGATAGCTTGCGCTGGTATTAATGTGCTAACTCGTCGTGACTTTCGCAATTGCTTTTTTAGTTTTGTTTCGCGGGTGTTAAAAGTTAATAAATAAGCCTTAAAATATAAACAAATCAAAGTTGAATGTGTGCTTAAGTGTTTGCTTGTCGAGGACAAGTTTTTCAACAAGTGTTTTTTTGTGTTAATTGGTGTGCAAATGCAAACTTGCAGCTGCCAAGACTTAACGTTGCTTTTAGTCAATTCGTCAATTCGTGGTCATTTGCGTTGGCTTAAAATTATAACAAAACTAAATGAAATGTCTGTCAAAGTGTTTACTAAATGCGGGAGTGTTGCAGTACCCAGTGGCCATCCGGCGGTTTGACCGCAAAGTATTGATACGCGGGGGAGGGGCAGGCCGATCCTGGCGGCAGCATCGCGACGGAGGTGTGGCTTGTTGTTGTTGTGTGTGTGTGTGTTAATATGCGCCCAGATTCAAGTTCGAGTGTGTTTCTTTTTTTTTTTTTTTTTAAGTGCCTAAAACAAATGAAAACTATCAGGATTGGATGTTTTTCTGGACAACATTATCTGTTCATGAATTTTCTGATGTCGTCTTGATTTCAAGGTAAGTGCCTTTTGCTTAAACCACGGCCAGGGCCACAAATCGTCCCCCGGGCCATTGCACAGATCACCCAGATTGTCTTATTGGGATTTAAAGTACTCTTAAGCATATTGGCCCAACGCCTCCACGGGCGCCATAAGCAAAGCAACAACCCTGCAGGGAAAGTGCCTATCCATTCCCTAAAAACTTGCAACTGGATGCACTTCCTTTCGCCAAGTTAGGATGCAAAATTCGCCAAGTTGAAAGGCCTGAGTTCTTGTGCACGGCGAGGAATTGACTGCCTCGAGTTCTCCTGCACACTTTTACTTACAGCGATGTTTTGGTTCTGGCCGATCTAGCGAGTACGATGGATCGATAAGATATGACCTTTAAGATATTAGTCTCAAAGGTTCGAACAATCTAACTTCAAATTTTTGGGAGATATGAGGTTTTTATACCCGTTACTCGTAGAGTAAAAAGGGTATACTAAGTTCGTGCAAATGTATGTATGTAACAAGCAGAAGGAAGCATCTCCGACCCCATAAAGTATATATATTCTTCATCAGCATCAATAGCCGAGTCGATATAGACATATCCGTCTGTCTGTCAGTCTGTCCGTCTGTATGAACACCTAGATCTCAGGGACTATAAGAGCAGAGTTATCATTTTTTCAGTGTAGACTTGAATCTTCTGCACGCAGATCAAGTTTGTTTCAAATTTTTGCCACGCCCCCTCCCGCCCTCGCAATATGAAAATACCTTATATCTCCCAAAATTTTGGAGTTAGCTTGTTCAGACCTTTTAGAGAATTATTCCACTCATCATTACTTATCGATCCGCCATACTCCATTTTTGATCAGATGAACGATAGAATAGATGAATATGGAAAAATTCTCATATCTCCCACAATTTTGAAGATAGATTGTTCGAACTCTTAAGACATATAGTTTATCGATACACCGTCAACTATAGTTAAGTTCTTTACAAGCATTTGTTTTTTTAGTGAACTTGATTAATTTATAGGTCAATTATTTAAATTTTGCGATTGAAATATATTTTATGATTATGGAAACAAAAATGTTTCAAATATAGACTTATGGTATTTCCTTTTTTTTTAGACCTTAATTGGCAGGCCGATAACTTTTTGAACAGCCCTCGAAATACAAACATTTTTTTATATTTTATTATATAGTTATTTAATAATTTGAATGGCATATGATAGATAATTGATTCAACCTATAAAACTAGTATTTTAAAAGGGTGCTACGCCCACTAGCTGCTTACTTATGGGTTATCAAGGTCAAAGTTAGTGAAAAATCAATTTTAAAGTGACTACAAAAAATATTTTTACAATTTAAAAATTTTTCTTTTTCTTTTTTAAGGTTTTTATATTTTAAATTAGTACCCAAAAACTTAAAAAAAAATAAATTGTTTTTGTTCGAAATTTTTATTTGTTTACATATAAACGTTTACCCATAACACTAGTTTACAGCGAAAAAGACCCATTGAAGACATTATTTTTTAATGATTTATTTTGGAATGCTGAACTCAAAAATGAATTTCAAAAATTTTTGTATGGATACGTTATTGAGTTAGAATTTTTTTTTAGATTTTCGGTAGGTACCCATACCTTTTAAGCCATATCTCGAGTTACAAACTTTAGATGAAGTCAAGCAAGGGATTAATCAAAAGGTTATGCAATTCCCAATAATCTAGTCAAAGAACATTTTCCAATCGGTTTAGTAGTTTAAAAGTAAGAAGCAAAAATATTTCGAAAAAAAATTTTTTTTTCTCAAAAACGTGAAAAATTTGATTTTCTAAAATCTGTAAATGGTTGAAAATAAAAATCAAAAAATTATTTTTTCTTTTATTCTTACAAACTGCCCTATAACGAATAAAATAAGGCGTTGATGACGAAAATCTGTGGATAAATAGCGAAGTTGTAAGCAATT
The DNA here is from genome assembly GCA_018904225.1 of Lordiphosa mommai. Lineage (NCBI taxonomy): Eukaryota > Metazoa > Arthropoda > Insecta > Diptera > Drosophilidae > Lordiphosa > Lordiphosa mommai. The sequence continues at coordinate 53,860 of JAEIFT010000220.1, forward strand.
GTGTGAAACAACTAGGTGTGAAATTTGACTATTTTACGTGTATATTAAAAAAAATTTTTTTTTTACTTTGCTTTTTGCTCAATGTAAGAGTTCCAATAGAAGCCAAATCACAGAAAAAAATTAACAGCAAGGCCAAAAACGAAGAAAAAATAAAAATATTTTTTAATAAATACATAAAACAATGAAATTTGACTGTTAGTACTTGTACTCAATTGCTCACAGCTCCTTTATTTATAAATAGATATTCTTTACCGATGCCTTATTTTCTTCGTAGAAGTGCTATTCATAAGAACAAAAGAAAAAAACAATTTATTTTTATCAGTTTCAGCCTTTTACAGATTTTAGGAAAACAAAATTTGCACGTTTTTGAGAAAAAAATCGATTTTTTCGAAATATTTTTGCTTGTAGCATTTTATCTACTAAACCGATTGGAAAATGATCTGCAACTAGATTATTGAAAATTGCATACCCTTTAGATTAATACCTTGCTTGACGACATCTCAAGTTTCTATCTCGAGATATGTCATAAAATGTAAGGGTACCTACCGAAAAAACTGAAAAAAATTCTAACTCCAAAACGTATCCATACAAAAATTTTTGAATTTAATTTTTGAGCTCAGCATTCCAAAGTACATCATCAAAAAATAACAGCTTTAATGGGTCTTTATTTTTTTTTTTTTTTTTTACACTTGTGTAATCGGACACTCAAAATCGTTATGATTTATTTCAAAATCGTTAATACCATATACATTAAAATATATCTTTTTCATTATGCATTTCATGCATGAAATTTAACACACTTATGTATGCCTATAAATTTAAATACAAACGACACTTCATTTGTCCTGTGAAAAACGAAACTAATCAAATGAGTATTGAGATAAAAGAGTTTTGGCTGTGCGTCCCCGGTGGTGTAAGAGCAAAGGTCGGCCACCCAATTTAATAACTTACACCGCCAAACAAAGTCAGGGGAGCCTGTGTTTTTGCCGAGCTAAGTGTAATGTGCATGTGCCAAAAACCGGAGAAAACAAATATTTATAAATGCGCAAATAGAACAGATACCTTTTTATATTAATACACGCACACACTCGGAGGACCGCTCAGTTTACATCTAAAAAGCATTCATGATTCGATTCGATTTCGCATCTCGTGTAGTCACTCGACTACGTCGTCGACGGGTCGCCGTTTTCATTCATTCATTAAAAAGCAACAGTAGCAAAAGGACAACAGCAACAACAACAAGTTACATTTTTATTGCTTGGCATGGAACATATGAAAGCCTCCTCTTCCCCTTCGCAGACGCAAACCATTTTGCCATTTTTTTGGGGCCCACCCAAACAAAAAGAGCGCAAAGGATGCTAAAAACAAGTGAGAGCGCTACAGTCCAGTTATCCGACTTAAAAATACCTTCATTATGGATGTTTTTATTCATCTGCTGGCATACAATTGTATACATACAGCACGCGCCTTAGTGAGTCCTGTAGTTGTCGCTGTGACTGCCTCACCTGTGACACCGCTACCCATGCAGAAAGAGTTAGCAAATTCGCATCTTGCATAAGATCTGTGTTTCGTCTAATCTTATTGTGATTTTCAAAATAGATGGATATTAGGCGTAAGTAATTTGAAATTATTAACTTTGTGTCTATAAAATGTTGTTTGACAGTTTTCTGCGGTTTGGGGCGTAATTTTTTAAGTTCGAGACGATATTAATCTGTCTCTGGTTCCAAGGAACACGACCCGGCTGGTCAAAATTTGTAAGCAAGTTTATCGATCAAAAACATTAAGCTTTTTTAAGTGTCGACAAAAACCATCAACCAAAAAAGCAATCGTTTATGAATCGCATCATCGAAATTGCGAGTATGTGCAATAAAAGCGCTCGTTTTGTTGAAAGGTTTGTTTTGCGCGTAGCTCGTAGTGCAAAATCGCAAAATCGTTCATATGGCGTTCATATATTTTCCGATATTTTGACATAAATTTTTGATATTGTTAATTTTCCGTTTTATCTGGAAGCTTTCCGTTATTGTGTTAAAAGAGTAGGTCAACTCTTTTATTGCATAGAATCAGGGAATCAAACCGAAACCAATTTCGTTTCCGGTTCTGGTACGTACCGAAACAAATGTTTCGGTAAAAGGTTCTAGTTTATTTCGGTATTCGGTTCCGTACCGGTACCTTGGTTTTTATTTCGGTACCGGTATGTACCGGTATAATTTAAAAATCCTTTAAACAGAAAATATAATAAAAACCTACACAACAGAATTAAGTTATATAGATAGAAAACAAATGTCCTAATCTTACTTGTGAAACTGGAAGAGCAAGAAGAACTTTTGATATCTGATGGAATGTTAAATATACTGTATGCAGATAACTTTACCGACCATAATTTAACCCTGTTGTTAGGTTAAGCCCATTTGATCCAATTATTAATTCGATTCCTTTGTAAATGCAAAAAAATGAAAATTCCACAACTAGGTTTTACATTAATTTTGGTGAATAAAGCATAAATTAATAACATTTGGAAATTATTGAATCAAAATAGATGGAAAGAATATGATGTAATTGTTTTTTTTTTTTAATTTTAGTATGTATCAAATGGTCCCTTAACCAAACGTTTGTAAGTTTTTGCTAATCTAACAGAAATGTTAAGTACATTTTCTTTAATTTGTAAGCGTTTTATCCCGAGGAAATTCCTGATTGAAGCAATAAATCTGAAAACCCAAACAAAAAACTCAGAACCGAAATGGTACCGGTACAATGTTTCGGTTCTTTTCGGTAATTTCGGTTCCAAAAATAAAGGTTCTGAGATACCGTTTCTCAAAAAATAAAAAATAATGGTTCCGGTTCTGGTTCTGAGTTTTAATCGGTTCTTTTCGGTATACGGTTCTGGTTCGGGTTCCGGTTTAATATCATAATATCATTAATATCATATCATAGAGTTCCTGTTAGTTTGGCAAACAAATTTGATTTGGGCATAATATCACATGAAGCACAAAGAGCATGGTATTTGTCACACTTAGAATGGCGTACAGTTGTGTTTTTATACGCTTCTGAAATCATCGGTAATTTAATGTCTTTTCTACGCTTCGAAAAAGTAACCCCAACTTAAAATTAGGGGAATGCAAAAAGAATGGCTTGCATGGTACGATGTAAAGAGATATAAATTTTTTCCATATTTTTAGGCTGGAAAACTCCTCAAATGCGTGAGGAATCATTGGGTTCGGTTCGCAGAGCGGTTTCTGGAACCCCAGAACCGATCAGAATCACAAGTATTTTTTGATGACAAATCTGCTAATGATGTTTTCAAGAATTAAAAAGTTAAGACAGTTGCTTCTGCCCATTACACTCATAATGCCCTATATACTTTTGGTACTGGGTATAAAATCAACTGAACGAAAAATTTTATTTTCAAATTGCACCCCAGTGACATGTTTTGCAATACCCCCACCCTTTTGGTTCGACACTCCCGAGACAATCGAAAAACTTTCTGTTGAAATTTTTCCGTTTCGTGGAGTATTTCTTATTGTTTTACGACTCATTTCACGTTTTAATTTTTAGTCGCCGGGGCGACTTTCTGCGTCATTTCATACTGACAACAAATTTGTCGAATTTGCCAACGAGGACTCAGGCAGAATGAAGGCGGCTGAGCGGATTATAGTGATGGGGATAAGGTAAGGGGAGGCGTTGCATCCGCGAGAACATTTTAAATATTTGTCTTGTCGCTAGAGCGAGCACTAAAACCAAATTGCTTGGCCCACTAAGCGTTCAATTACCAAAAGCTCGCGGAAGACGATGATGATGATGGCCCACATTGATAGCAGCTGCGATTGATAGCTGGTGTCGTCCTGGTCTGGCTGGTGTCGTCCAGCAATTGGTTTAAATTTTATTTATGAGCTGCCATCAAATCAGCATAAGTAGGTTAAACGCAAATGTCAATCGTAAATTTGCTGACTTTGGCCTTCGTAAGGCGGCAAATAAATTAAATTGTCGCGTTTCACAGCTGAGCTGAAATGCTAACCAAAGTACGTGCCATCGTGGATGTGCAGCCCCACTTTTCCGTTTCTTGAAGAAAATAAAAAGAATGCCGCAATATATCATAAGTAGAAGGGCCGTGGCTATAGAAGGCGCTGAAGCGGGCCTTATAGAATTAGTTTATGCAGACATATTATATATACAAAAGAATGGAGAAACATAATTCCAAAGCGTCGTGACTCTCAGTAAGGTGAACGACGATTGACTATTACACGATATTTAGAGCAACTCTTTAAAGATATATGATGGCAAGTATGCAATTTGGTTATTAGAAGTCATGTATAATTAATTATTGTTGCATTGGATATTTCGTGTTGTCCTCAGAGCTGTCTACTCTTCTCTGTGTTTATGTTGTTTTTGGCATGTGATTTAACCTTTTGCTCATTTGGCAAAACACTTAACTTTAACCTTAACCTTAACCATTTGTTAGTAATCTTATGGATATTTCATGTACTGCTAGCACATGAGTGTGTGCCTGATGCATTACAACAACAGCCACAACAACTGCCCAAATGACTAATGTCCATGACACTGTAATAGGGTTGGGGCTGATGAAGTGGTGGGGGTGTGGGGAGCTGGATGGCCTAGTACAGTTTAAGCAGAAGCAGCTGCATGGCTTGATAAACATTTGTTTAACATGACCATTAAGGCAAGTCAAACTGCACACGCACACGCATGCACTTTCTCATACACATATACTCAGCCATGCGAATGCCGCAATATGGCATATAACAAGCAATATGCCTCACACACTAATAAGTTACAAACAAAAACAACAGACACGATTACAATCAAGTAACACAGAAAGTCACTTCTAGGCGTTATGTAGGGATACATGTTCATTGCGTTCAGTTTTGTTTCGGTTTAAAAGTAAATTAGCCTAGTACCCATTGCACTACACTAGAAAAAAATAGAGGATAGCTTACATCGGCTCCGCAGATGTTTACATACCCTTGCAGTTTCATTGTTTGATATATATGTACTCGAGATCTAGGTGCTCATACGGACAGACGGTCAAGGGGTCAGGACTAGATCGACTCAGCTGTTGATGCTAATCAAGAATATATATAAGTTCGTGCAAAGAATCAACAGCCAAGTCAATCTAGCCTTGTCAGCCTGTTGGTCCGTCGGTCTATTTAATTTCCTAAATCTAAATGGACTATTAGAGTATACTTCTTTCTAAAAAATTGGTTTTTATGGAACCTTTTTGAAATCCCAGAAATGTTGTCCTGTTTATTAAAACGTTTTGCAATTATTAAATTGTTCGAATTTCTCAAATTCATGGAATATTTATTCTCTGACCAAAGTTCCAAAGTCTAGATTGAGTTTGTGCAGATGTATGTAACAGGCAAAAGGAAGCAACGAGTGTTGAGTGCCACATTTTCACCCATACGCTACGCTGCGTAACACGTGTCGCTGATAAGTGTTTAAAAATAAAATACTGTAAGGGCTGATTTCTCATCTACAGGGTGTATCTTATAGTGGTATCCGAACTTTTTTTTTTTAAATAACCAATGAATTTTTTGAAATAAATGTTTTTTTTTTTTTAAATTGGGTCCTTTACAATTTGTTTGGTCCCTTTTTAAGAATGACATCGGCCAAGTGACCACCTCCAGATGCCACCCACAAGTCGGCCCTTTTTTCGGCATTTTCCATAACTTTTTTGAGTGTTTCGGGTTGAATGACATCGATATCTCGGCGTATTTTGACCTTAAGTTGTTAGAGAGTGGCTAGTTTATCAGCATAAACCTTTTCCTTCAGGTATCCCCACAAAAAAAAGTCAGGTGCGGTCAAATCTGGCGAACGAGCCGGCCAGTCAAAATCGCCATATTTCGATATTAATCAATTCGGGGACATTCCACGCAGTATTGCGACCGTATTGGATGTGACGCGGCCTATCGATTGGCAATAATTGTTGGGCGTTCTGCATTTTGTATGGACAGGTACGCAAATCGACCCCTAACAACCGCCACATGGCCATGGGGGACTGCTGAGCACGATGTCGGACCGAAACTTGTTGACGTGCTGCGACGTCGGCGCTTACGGCTGCTATTGCCTGCAAACTCCGTCTGGTACTCGGTTTATTCCGTCGAGTTGAAGTTGCCAAAGATCCTGTGGCATTGAATTTTGCCACCAAAGCACGAATAGTCCTCGGAGTAGGCGCATTCAGGCCACGATACTTCGCAGAAGAGTTTTTTTGAAAATAAATTATCACCAGTTCAGCACGTTGTTGCGGTGTAAAGTGGTTCATGGTTAAAATTGTACTGATCTGACGTTTCCAAAATATAAACAAACATGGCGATCTGTCACCGGGTTGTCAAGTAATTAAAAAAATTCTGTTATTTGATAGTGCTAAATATGTAGGAGATAAGAAATCGGCCTTAAAAGAACTAGATTTGTTATCAATATTGAAAAACTTCAATCCGAAGGTGGTATCAAATCTAATTTTTTTAAACTTGTATTTTGCTCCCCATTTTTATTTCTGTGCAGCCCACAAATCGGATATCAGCTGAATGATTAAGTGTTGAATTTTGCAATAACATTCCAAAATTTTTCAACAGTGTATCACTTTTTGGTTCATATTCTGGCTACTACTGTCTGCTATTTATGTGAAATCCTCTTACCACGCTTCTAGGGCTACAGCGTGTCAGTAGAATACAAATATATATACCTACTGTCTCCAATCCGTTTTCTATCAACATAACGTTGCCGTTTGCCGCCTCTAGGCTTAAACCGAAAATGATGCAATGGTGACCATTCGATATTGATTTGTTTATCGCTACAAATCACAAATTACAAAATAACCAGAAACTGGTGAATATTCGTAAAGTCCATAAACTAAAGACTGAAGCGCCAGCTTTTGCTTGCGCTCACTGTTGGTCTTTGTGAGTGATTATATGAGTTCTAAGAAATATGAGTGCCCCGTGGCTTCAATCTCCTTCTATCCCCCGACCCCCAAGTAGTGGCCCATTAAAACTCAGAGAATGAGCAAACAGTGCGAAATACATAGCAAGTGCTGCAAACGCCAACGAACCAAGAATGAAATGGCTTAAGCTTTCCAAAGCGTCGGCTATAGCCACTTCACTTTCCCAACGTCCTTTCGTCGAACATGTACTTGCTGTTGCTGTTATAGTTGTTGTTGCTCAAATATAAATGCATTTGCGCCCAACCACAAAATGTGTTCAACCGGAAATTGTACGTGGCTGGAGTACACTGTAAGAAAGTGATGTTAGAGGGGATGTTCTTTTATACAAACATATGTAATGTAACTAATAGTTTTTATACCCGTTACTCGTAGAGTAAAAAGGTATTCTAAGTTCGTGCAAATGTATGTAACAGGCAGAAGGAAGCATCTGCGACCCCATAAAGTATATATATTCTTGATCAGCATCAATAGAGGAGTCGATACAGACATGTCCGTCTGTCTGTCTGTCTGTCTCTGTCTGTCTGTCTGTCTGTCTGTCTGTCTGTCTGTCTGTCTGTCTTTATGTCTGTCTGTCTGTATGAACACCTAGATCTCAGAGACTATAAGAGCTACAGCTACCAGTGTAGACTTATATTGTCTGCACGCAGATCAAGTTTGTTTCAAATTTTTGCCTCGCCTCCTCCCGCCCCCGCAATAGAAAAAAACCTCATATCTCCCACAATTTTGAAAATAGATTGTTCGAACCTTCTAAACATATATTTTAATTATCATTACCCATCGATCCGCCATACATCATTTTCAGATCAGATGAACGATAGTTGCCGCACCCGCAATTTGGAAAAGACCTCATATCTCCCACAATTTTGAAAATAAATTGTTAGAACCTTCTAGACATATATTTTAATCATCATTACCTATCGATCCGCCATACATCATTTCCAGATCAGATGAGCTATAGTAGAGTTGCCACCCCCGCAATTTGGAAAAAAAAAATACATTTGATCGGGAAATTATGTACTGTGATTCGATAATTTATTGGGCGCGCACACAGTCAGCTGAAAGATGAACTGACTGTTGAGCCGAAAGCTCTGATGACAAGAAAGCTGAATTCAGTAAACGAAAATTTTTGAAGGTGCGCACACAGATGGCTGAGCTGAACTGTTGGCTTATTCTGGTGCCAACATCAATTGCGAGAATTCCCAAAAACGGTTTACTGATATATGAGAATGAAGATCGAAATCTCTCCATATATATGAAAAAATTAATCAAAAAATGGAATTTTCCAAATAACCGAAACTATTCAGTTCACCATTTCAAAATATAACAGTAAAAAATATAATGATTCAATAAAAAATTTGATGCCTTTGCAATTTTGTTAGCAAATGAATTTTTAAGTGTAAGTCACATCGAATGTACAATTACACATTTTTTTTTCTTGTATTTTTATAACAAATGGATTTAAATAGCAACCCACTAAAGCTATATTATCGCATATTTTTTTACATTTTATCTAGAATATCTAATATTAACTTCAGAACATTTATAAATGTTAGTTCGTAATATGGTGCATCAAGAGTCTGTGACTTCAAATCAAATGGCCAATCGAGAAACTACGCGAAATGAAAATGCTTTCTTCAGAAATTATTCCGCGTAAACATTCCGAGGGCTAATCGACGTGAATCTTGCATCAGTTCACTTCACAAATATAAAAGCACAATTGAGATTTGGCACCAATTGCACAATGTGACGATTTCTTTTGGTCCCATCCTGTACAACAGAAATGCAAAAATTAATAAATATGGATTGTACATTTTTTTTTGATTAACCGATTTTGATCAGCAATGATGCAATCGATCCAAAACTGATGGAATTCTGTCTCAATAAAAAACTATTTAATAACACTAAAAATTAATAGTCAAAAATAGGTTTTAAATAAATTAACTCAAATTTTGCTTTAAATTTATGGTTTTACGATTAAAGGTACAGGTCAGTATTGCATCACTTTTGATCATAACCTCATCTTCCGATTTATTTTTCTATAACCTGCAGTCCCAAAATTATAATCTCGGCTACCTCCACTACACATTTTTTGGTGACCTCACTTGGCAGGCCGAGAACTTTTTGACCCACCCTCGAATTCATAAAATCTTTTTTTATGTTTTTATATAAATTTTAAATAACACAATACAAAAAACCGAAGGAAAAAACTTTTGGTTTTCTCTCCGGAATTTAAAATAAAAACACCCTCAAAATCATAAGCATCATCAGCGAGCTGAAAAAAACAAACATGCTTGATCGATCAAACAAAGCTGATCTTACGGCTCAACTGAAAAGGATGAATTAAGCGCCTAGTGTGCGCATGAGCGTAGTGCGTTTGTTTTCCAAAGCTCAAAGCTCAGCCTATCGTTCGCGAGCCCATAATGAGTAAAGTACGTGGTAAAAATCAAAAATTAGCTTGATCTGCCTGCTAGTATAAGGAGTTTATTTTTTACACACACCAACCCTCTAACTCTTACCAACACTGAGATATCTTTGTTCATACCGACGGAAAGACGGACATGGCTTTATTTACTCGGCTGTTGATGCTTTTCAATAATATTTATACCTTATTGGGTCGGCTGTTACATACAGTTGCACAAACCCATATACTTTTTGTACCTTCGGTATAGAGTAAAAAAAATTAATACCGCTTTTGACATTGTTAGTTAAGTGGATTCCTTAAATATATAAACAATAGATGGGATGTCTTCTGTGACCATTTGGCAGGCAGAGCCAATACTGTAACTTACTCTGTACCTCCTAAAGCTGGTACATAACTGAAATTTTAAGTGTGGGACCATACAAGTGTAGTGGTGCCCGTTGGACGGTGCTGCCCATCATAATTATTTGGTTTGCTTTTAACTCGACTATGTATAGTTCAGGATTATACATCTGCGAAAAAAAATAATATCATCACCCTCACAAGCAAATTTCCAAAGACGTCATAACTATATTTGTAAGTTTTAGAAACCTTTGAATACGTTTTTAAAAGGAGGGGACTCTTAACAATTAGGAAAGAAAAAAATAGGAGTTTCATTTGCCTTTGTCTAACTATTTAAGGAAATTTATGAAAAATTAAGGAAATTAATTTAGTTGCGTTGTCTTCATTTGCATTAACATCAACAAAATTTTCCACTACAAAAAGTTCCATCAATGTTAACTTTACATGTTAACTCTAATGTTATGTTAACATTTGGATGACAACCAAACATTTGCATAAGTTTTGTATACCTGTTCTACTCTACGAGTAACGTGAATTAAAAGTAAAATCATAAACATAAAAATAAAGCATTACAAAAAAAAACAATAAAGGCATTAAGGCAATAAGCATTTAAAAAAAAAAACAAGGCGTCAAGCCTATCCACTCAGCCAATGCCTTTTCCGTAAATCAGGTAGCTTAATTTCTATATATAGTGAATCGATGTTTGGGGCAAGTACCAACATCATGAATTGGTGTACATCCATTTTACATTAGTTTTCATATAGAAGGCCCTGTGAAAAATATTCCATCCTCATCAACATCATCTCGGATGTTCGTATATGTAGCAGTGCAACTAGGCTATTAGTCTACTCCTGATGATCAAAAAATAATAATAAAGAAAGATAATAATAAAATCAAAGTCAAATTTCTTAACCACGTGCTGATCACTTAGAAGAAGTATCATAGTGGTGCTATTATTGTGTTTGCAACTGTATGTTCCAAACACTTCAAACCTCTAGCTCTGAGATCTGAGCGCTCATACGGACTGACAGACGGTCGAACAGACAGTCAGTCATGGCTTTATCGGACTTTGGTACAGAGTATAAAAAGAAACTGCCATCGAATATTATATTATGGACAACATTTATCTGTGTTCAGCTAGTTTTTTTCTTACTTACCACTTTATTTTCTACAGTGTACTGCATGAGTGGGTGCCGCTGAATCCTTTTGGTGGAGTTTGTTGGAATTTGCCTCGTCTTTTTGGCAACCATATGTTCCATTAGCTTTTTAAGCGCCTATTGCCGCGGTTGCCAATACTTTCTCAGCGCTGAAATTCGGACAGATTTTTTTCTGTGCTGTCGCACACATTGCAGCTGAGTTTTGTCAAGTACCAAATATACAAAAAGAAAAACAACATGAAGGCTTCGCAAATGGCCAGCTTATTTGCATCGATTGGTTGGTGGGAGCATCGAAGTGGGGGGTTTCAAGACTTTTGCAGACTGGTTAACGTCATCATTGCCGTCACTTGCACCTGCCTCTGACGATGCAGTTTTGTTTGCCCTGCCATGACGACGCGTCAAAGTGCAAATGAGCTCAACGATGTCTGCATTTTTGGGGGGAACGACATGCAAGCATGACAAAAACGAAGTTAAGTAAACACAATAAATGCACTCATGCAATATGCAGCAGGTAATCTCGTTTCTTTTAATCGCTGTTTGACATCAAAATTAGAATTTTCTTAAGATGCTATCCGAAAGCTTTCTATAGAATATGTACATAGATGTTCCATTCATTTAAAGAGTAGCCCCTGGAGCCAGTTTCCAATCCTTAGAAACGATTAAAAAAATTCTATAGAAGACATGCATCTTTGCAGAGTCAAATTGCAAATTGATGTTGTAATGGCAAAGAAAATTAGTTTGCTTAGCATTCAAATCGAAATCATGTTCCTGTGTGGGCAAGTATCAATGGTGTTCTGATTCCTTTTTTAGGTCCCTCGAACCGGACCATGAACCGAACTCCCTCACTTTACATTTAGATTGGTCCATTCTAAATTTTTTTGGCCTCGAATTGACAAGCAACATATTTTTTAAATTTCCTGTGGTTAACATTTTGTCAATATAATAAGCAGTTTGTGGAAATAATCAGATGAAACATATGGGTCATTGCATGTGAACTCAGCGACCCAATTTTTGTTTTTACAAAAACCTAAAGTATAACCCTATTTTTTGAGGTCCACACCACTAACAGATCGCCGGATCAACGACAAAAAAAAACTTTTCAAAATTATTGCATCACAACGGTGCATCCGATTTAAGCGAACCAAATTGTGAAGTTACTATTATCACGTCTTCTATCTGAGCAAAAAATAAGAGGTTCGAAAAAATTAGTTTTGAAGTAGGGTTTTGGCAATCTTTAATGGTATTTTGTCTTTTTTTCAAAGAGGGCAAGCCGATATTTTAATCAAATATTTTTTTTTGGTTAAGGATATTCGTATACATATTTTACAAAAATCTCACGTTGGGACAATCAAGTAATGCGCTAGGAGAAATATTTTTCTGGATTCAAATTTTGTGAAGTAAAAATAATTTTTGGAAAAAGATGTCTAAAATATTGTCAACAAAAATGTTGCTTTAAAATTATTTCCTTGATTTGACATAATAAAACATTTAAAAAAATGTTGAAAAATATGTTTCCTCGCGTATTACTTAATTGTCCCGTCGTGATATTTTTTCAAGAATATGTATACGAATATCCTTTACTAGAAAAAAATTATTTAAAAAAAATATTGGTTGGCCCTCCTCGAAAGAAAACCAAAAAAAAACTAATAAATTTCGCTAAAATCCTACTTAAGAACATACTTTTTAAACCTTTTATTTTTTCACTGATAAAAGACATGAAAATAGTAGAATCATAATTTGGATCGCTTAAATCGGATGCTTCGTTACGATGCTATAATATTTTTAAGTGTTATGTTCTTTTCGTTTATCTCGCGAACTGTTAGTCGTGGGGATGTCCAAAATTAGGATTACATTCTCGATGTGTAGAACTTTGAACCACTGATAGAGATTTCTTTTTATTAAAACACAAAAAAAAAATAGGCGGCTGAGTTCACATGGAATGACCCATATGTAGAAGGAATCATCTACGATCCTATAAAATATATATATTCTTTATCAGCATCAACAGCCGAGTCGATATGGCCAAGTCCGACTGTTTGTTCGTATCAACAAGCAGATCACAGTTAGCTCACAGATCGTATTTTAGTTCACCAAGACCTGGTGTGTTAACTGGGAAGTGAGACCATTTATAAAACATCGGCTAATGTCCTTTTTGAAATCTGTCCAATGGCTTCCGTCGATTATATATTTTTTTCAAGCGCTTCAAATACCCTGTCAAATGATGTCTTTCAACAGGAAAGTTCTTCGGACTTACCAAATTCAGTTAATTAAACCACGTAAATCTTAATGTGACCTAATTGAGTTTAGTTGCCAGCTTGCCAGATGTTGCTCGCATTCCTATGTGGCATTCATTTAAGACGGTGTTAAGTCTTACTTTGTGCTTTCTTTTACCTTTTTTTCGTTGCCTTTTTAGTTATGGAGCTTTTGATTTGTGTGGGAAAGGTAGACGTCCATCGGCTATTTTGTTGCATGCGCGAATTCGCCATCTCTCATCTTCATTTTATTGCTGTTCACTATTTGCTGCTCACTATTTGCTCTTCCTAATCCTACAAGAAACGATAAGCCTTGGTAATTATCTGCAAAGTGACCATTAGACGATTAGCTGAAACTGCCTGGCTGCCCAGCATTGGTTCCGGCTTTTGTCTCCGTCTCCATCTCTCTGGAAAGCTGTATATTGTAAAGCTAAAATATGTTGTATGCCCAACGAAGTAAATAATGAGTTTTATGCATTAATCGGTAGTAGTTCAAGACATAAATCTAATTAAAAATAAGTAAGAGCGATTCAGTCCAGTGCCCGACTGCAAAATATCATGTACTTTTGATTTTCAAATATGGCTTAATCGAGACGGCTATTAACGCTGATCGAGAATATATATACTTAATAGGGCGAAAATATTTTCTTCCTTCGAGCTGAGTTCACTTTTTACCGACTGAAAGATTTCCGATCCTGTCCGTCCAAGGTTCAGCGGTCGATTCTCACTGTTCCTGATACTAAAAAGATAGTCTCTCCATCTCTCCCTTTGTTTCAATAATATTAAAACAACAATTTTTAAATTGTCCGTGTTTGTAACGCATAGAGGAAGCATTTCGACCAAAATGTCTATAAATTTGTCACATGACGCTGAGTTCATTTCGTCGTCGAGTCGTGTCCGGATCGGTTATGCTCTTTAAAGATATCATGATAGCTGCCATAGGAATGATCGGTCCAACAACTAGTTCTAGTGAGAAAAACTTTTTTGTTTTCCATCGTAGCATCATCAATCGTGGTATATATTAGTTTTATATGCTTCCACACAATTCGTGAAAAATTTATTAAAATCGGATGACTATAGCATATAGCTGCCATATAAACGGTCGGTCAAAAATCAAGTTCTAGTGAGAAAAACTTTTTTGTTTTCCATCGTAGCGTCACCAGTCGTGGTATATAATAGTTTTATATGCTTCCACACAATTCGTGAAAAACTTATTAAAATCGGATGACTATAGCATATAGCTGCCATAGGAACGATCGGTCTAAAAACTAACTCTAGCGAGAAAAACTTTTTTGTTATCAATGGTAGCGCCTTTCGAAAACTGCAAGGGTATTTAAAACATTGGCGTAGCCGATGTTAGCCTTTTTTTTTTTAACTGATTTTCGAGACTTTATACTTGTGTGCATGTATTTATGTACCTTTGCTTGTACAGTAATGCACGTTCTTGGCACGGTATTGTGCCGCACAATGTATAGATGATGGAGACTAGAGATGAAGGCAAAACGAATACCAAAAAACACCCAACGCTGACTCTGCCTGAGAACTACTCAAAAACAACTGTGCAAAGTAGACTTGAAAAAGTTCGAGCACTTGAGCGGCAGCATGTGTAATAAAGGTTATTTATGTATATTTTATCACCATCCCCTTGCCGTTACCTTTGACCCAAGAAATTGGCCAGCCCGTAGCCACTTTGAGTTTAAGTAGTTTGAGCCAGGGCAAAGATTTATTTTGCTAGATCCCCGAGCACCAATTAGATGGCTAAAAAGTTCTCCATATAAATGCTAATGTTGCAAGTGCAATTTCTGTCAGCTCTTTCTCATTAGGAAAAGCGCATTAAAATGCAAAAGGTGACAAAAAATTAAGCCAAAAAGTGTCGTAACGGAAGTAATAAGTGATAAAACGGAAGACAAAGTGTCGCGGGGCGTTCTTTAACCACACCCACTTCACTAACCGGATGCTCATGCAGAGAGCAAGAGAACTATTGCCAAAGCTAATCGTAACGTGACGAAGGTGCAGACTGAACCAGAAATTTCTCTTCCTCTGTGTGTGGTCGTGTGGGGTCAGGCGGGGGGGACAAAGCAAATTGACATGCAGCAATCAACCTTTATTAAAAAGTTTTTTTTTTGCTTTTGCCAAAAGAAAACCGCGCCCAAGACGCAATATATGTATGTATAGTCCGTCTCCCTCTTCCAGACCCTCTGGCTTGCAATAGAAAAATGTTTGTTTGTGCCGGGACCATCGCCGTCATCCCACACTGCTCTACACCAAGCGATGACAAAAGCTTATTGACAGATTATTCAACCGTTTGCACATATTGCCGACATAGTTAGGCGCCATCGGGCAGCAGCAACAACACCGCCACCACCAATCAAAAGAAAGGCAAAGAAAGGCCAACAAATCAATAGCCACGTTGAACAAATCGACAAGCGATTCGAGCAAATAATTAAAAAAGTTGCCAATATTAAAACTGAACATAGAACTTGCTTTCCAAAGTTGTTTTAGAGAAAGAAATGTGAATTACGAGTGTAGAATTACGAATGCCCTTTCAGCGGATTATTCTAGGCAACAGGCAAATAGATAAAGGACAAAACTTTAGTTACCAAGTTGGTAAATAATATTTACTAAATATGGTAAAATGAACTTACCTGTAAATATAATTAAATCTAATCTAAACCCATAGCTATCAAAAACCTCAATCCTTTAAATCAGAGGTGCCCATACCCTACTCTGCGCACTATTTTGTTGTTTGACAACTCTGCGCTATATTCGCGAGTACACAAAAACACAGACACTGCTCGCAGCATAGGCGAGTGCCATAAAACAATAATAACCAAGTTTTGATTTCTTCTCCCCCACTGCCCATACCTGCAACTAGGACTACTTACAATTGTGTGTAACAGGCAGAAAGGAAGCATCTCCGACCCCATAAAGTATGTATATTCTTGATCAGCTTCAAAAGCCGAGTTCATATAGCCTGGCCCGTCTGTCCGTCTGTATGAACGCGTCGTTCTCAGAGACTATAAGAGACCTGTGGCTTTGGAATGAAAGTAGGTGTATACCATACGTGTATGTGTTATAAAAGTATAAAATCAGGCAGAATCAAGTGTACAGGGTTTAAGCTAATGATAGGATCAATAAAATTATAGATTTTTTCTAAGAATCTATAGTAGCGTTACTCCCTAAGCTTTTCGGCAGTTGCCTAGAGTTATTTGGGTTGTTACACAATATAGTTGAGCCAAGTTTAAAACTGGACTTAATATACCATTGTAAGTGAAGGGGATAGACAACTAACAATATGGTTGATTCATGAGCCAAAACTAATAAGCATTAAGCACGAACATCACTCTCTTACTGTCTTTATGATAGGTTCATGGACCACGAACCAAAAAGGAAAGAAAATTCTTCTTCTTCTCAATTTTCTCTCAAAAAAGAAAAAAACCAAAGGCTGTGAAAAACAAATCAAGTTGAAGTTTTCTCATTTCCATAACTAATGCAAAAATCCAATTTCTTATGCAAACATAAAATTTTCCACTCGCAATGCGAGGAGGTGTAGAAAGGGGTTGGGTTTTCGGTGGGAAGGAGGGGCTGCATGCATACTATAAAATTCAGGTCAAGCAAACCATAAAATCATTCATCATTTTCGTGTAAGTGTTGGCCACACACACATACTCCCAAGGAGAGTCCTTGCCGAGCCTGTGTGTTCTGGGTGAGGTCCTGTGGCGGCTTTAAAAACAGCCGACGTTCGCATTCTGGCCATAAAAATCAAGAAAGCAGCCAGCAAAATACTTGATACTCAACATCAACATCAACCCACATATACAACATGCATATAAAACAAAATAAAAATAATAATAATGAAGCCAAAAACCAAACAAAATGTCTGCGTGCAAGCGAGACAGGTGGCAAGGTGGCAGGCCGAGAGACCAGGCATAGGAACATTTGCATAAAGGCAAGGGATAAGTGTCAAAAGAATTTGACAATGCGTTCCTTTCTCGTTTCTGCTATTCGTTTGGTCGTTTTTTATGCATCAAGGAATGTTCTAGCTTGTTTTAATGTTAAATAGGCACCCAACTTTGAAATTGTGCTGTTTCTTTGTAGGCAATTTCAGCATCGTCAAGCAAATTCATTTTCTTTTTTTTTTCTTGCCACTTTCTACATATTTATTTATTTAAATTTATTATTGTCTACCTCAATGCACAGATAAGCAACATAAAATATTTTAAATTAAATTTTTTCTTAAATTTGCCTATCTTAATTGCCTCCAATACTGTTTACAATTCAAATAAATTGTTCTCCTAAGTCTATAAAAAAAAAAACAAATGAAAGGTCCCAAAACGATTGCGTTATTAAACTCTTAATACACTAATTTCTCCATATATATTGTGTATGTCTATTCAATTATTGCCAAAAAGTAAACTAAACATTTAAGACGTTTATTCAGACGTTTATTTATACAAAGTAATATTCAGAATTCCTTAACGTTTGTCAACTAAAACGATTTTTTACATCATTAGTTTATGTTTATAAGAAGTATGTCCTCGAGCAATTGTTTATCTATAATACTTGTATGATTGGACAAAATTGGATTAAAGTTGGAAAAAGCCCGTTCAACTGACACATGAGTCGATGATGTTTAAGATGGTTCTCTTTCAATGCCATAAAATGCTTAAGTGATCTCATAATATCCGCTCATATGAAGCGGCCAAAATACAGTCGCGACGCTGGGCTCCCTCCCGCTGGCTAAAAAGCTTTTTTCTTCCAAAACTCACTGTTTTTTAACCGATCTTATTGGGCGTTTCAGATAGATTAAGTTAATCAGGCCTGTTCGCGATCTCGATTTCAATCAAATTCCTTTATCTTGGCAATTTGTAACGCTAAAAATAAAATTATAAAACAATATATACTACGATTGGAGACGCTACGAGCTGAAAATCAAAAAAGTTTTTCTCACAACGACTAATTTTTCGAACCGGATCGTTCCTATGGCAGCTATATGCTATAGTGATTCGATTTTGATACATTTTCCAGAATTATGTGGAAGCATATAAAACTAACATATACCAAGATTAGTGACGCTACGATGGAAAACTTTTATCTTTAAAAAGTTTTTCTAACTAGAACTTGTTCTTAGACCGATCGTTCCTATGGCAGCTATATGATATAGTCATCCGATCCGGCCGGTTCCGACATATTAGTTGCGTGCAGTAAAAAAGAAGACTCTGTGCAAAATTTCAGCTCGATAGCTTTAAAACTGAGGGACTTAGTTCCGTAGAAACAGACGGCAGACGGACAGACGGACAGACAGACAAGCGGAAATGGACTCGGCTTTTAGTCCTAATCAAGAATTATATACTTTATAGGGTCGGAAATGAATATTTCTATCCGTTAAAAACATTTGGCAAAATTCAATATACCACTTTTACCAAGTGTATAAAAATGATACCGATTGTAGTTTCAGTTTGAGACAACGCTTATGGCAAATATATTTTTGATGAGAACGACAACGTGAGTCGATAAAGCTTTATCTGTTCGTCCGTCTGTCGGTATGTCTATTTCTCAGCAAACTAGTTTCTCAGTATTATTACGTCCGCCGAGCTTTAATTCACTTTTTGGGGGCTTTACTTTATATTCTGATTAAATTCAAACGAATTTATAAAAAGCTTACACCTTCAATCTTTTTCAAACTTTTAGTATATATGTAATTTGGGGTCACGATTACGAAAAAATGGTAAAAAATTGCCGAATTCTGATTTCTCTAGGTTAAAACCGATATAACCATTTCCTCTATCCTGCACAATTTCTTATACATGTTTTTGGGAGGTTTTCGTATTTTTATCTATCTTCTTATCCTAAATTGCTTATTCTCACCTTAACCATTCATAGCTTTTCAAAATAGTTTTAAAAATATTTTGAAAATAACCTGGTTTTCATTGGCCTTTAACAGTGTTGAGAAATTCCAACTCTTTCATTAATGCTAGTAGAGAAGCTTGATTGTAGTTTTTTTTCGAGACTTATTTGATTGCACACGGCAGTACTGGACAAAGCAAAAGATTTTCTTCCCTCTTAACTAGTATCGATACACCACCTCAAGTAAATAGATTTTGAAAAGTTCTTGTTGTTTCTCCTTGAGAAGCAGCTAATTGCATGCTTATGGCTTTGAACTTTGTAGATATTACCACATGACCGCAATTCAATTATTTTATTAGACAGAAATAGCGGGCTTAAGAAGCAATTGCTTTGATTGCTGTAGCTCAAACCGCAAGACTGATACACCTCCCGCACCGCTCAACCGCAACGATGATGAGGAGGTTGGGGTCAAGGACTGAAAGCAAAAGTGCGTTAAATATGAAATAAAATCTTAGCTGGACTCTAGGCTCTGGGCAACCAGGACAACGATAACCCCCTCTCTTTGTCGGCTCTCGTTAAAAAACTTAACCGATACCCTGATGGCAGCAATTAAACAGAATATGCCAGGCCAAAGAATGCTCAAGAATTTATGGTACAAAAATTCAATTAATTTTTGGGAACGCACAAATTCATTGAGAGAAGGACATAGTGTGTCTTGCTCGGTGGTTAGCGGTTGGAAACTATAATAAATTATGGTACGACATTCTTTAGCTCCTGTTCCCTTGATTAGCATGCAAGCAAGCTTCTTCCACCAGCAACCTACCAAAAAGAGCAGCATACAATTTGTAGCCCAACATTTAATAAATTGCTTTCTAGGGTGTCTCACATTACGCCCATACTCGCTTGCTTACTTCCAGTTGTGCGTCAGCATTCGACCAAATTAGTGGCCACATATCCTGCAGACAAAAATATTTTTGTCAGAAACTTTGAAGTCCATCGGCATCGGGTTGATTAGTTGGGTTGTCGGAATACAACTATTACTTAATATCTTTATGGTGTTACAGTATTAGTAGTAGTTGTTCTTTATTGAACAATGCAGGCATGGCATTTATGCCGTCAGCCATAAAATATTAAATTACAATTCATTTCATTTACATTCATTTGAAACAGATTCGGTAGTTCCATGCAGCTTAAATCTAAAATAATAAGGTATTGTTTTAAAATTAGCATTATTTGAATTAACCTACCTTCAGGATTACTACACCCACCTTTCTCTCTCGTCGCGAGATTGAAGTGGCGCTTGTCACTCCTTTTTTTTCCATGTTATGTTTAATACGCCCTTTATCGACCGATACTGGTCAAAAGCAACTGTGCCGATTTATATCCGATTTATTACAAAATTTGCAACCTTGCCTGACACGGGTTGCTGGCAACACAAAAATTCAGCCCAATTTGTGATTTACTATGAAATCATTTGTATTGAAAGTTGAAAATAATAGCTTTTTATTGACTACCAACCTTAGTACCCGGTGCCGCTCTGGTCCTTAGACATCGGTTTTGAACCGGTTCAGCTGGTTCAGAACCATTTTCGAACCAGTGAAATATCAGTGTTCATATAACTAACCTACACACTAAATTTCAAGTTGATAGCTTTAATAACTTCTGAGTTATGGCTCTGCACCAGTGAAATATCATTGTTCATATAATCCAATCCAATCCAAACGTAAATATATAAAATTATCTCTATGTTAAATTCATTTCTTCTAGTTTAGATTCTTCAATATTTTGTTCCTTTAATGTACCTAAATGCATAACTTACAAGCTAACCATGTTCAGTTTAAAAATAAACTTATAATGAATTTTAAGTAAATTCCTTTTATCTTTCGAATAATGTAATGAGCCAATAGCGGGCAAAGGGATCACAAATAAAAAGCATTGCTAAGCTGCACCCTGGTGATCATGGGGGAAATTGGCCACTGAACACCATCTCAGTGTGCCTTTAGCACCGCTATAAACTTCAATTGTACTTGACTGTTCTATTTTTTTTAAACCTCTCTTCTATCCGAGACTTATACATAGGCTTCCCTCTTCTCAAAATTAGCACGTGATGATGAAATTAAATATTTAAAATAACGAGCAAGTATCATGCGATTCAGGCTTGACCGGTTTTGAACCGAAATGAAATCTTACGTTCAACAAATATAGTGAAATTTAGAATATTTCTTTATATAATAACCAAATTATACCGTTTAAAATCAAACCTATACCGTACAACGCTTTCTTTGCTGCCAAAATCGCTGGCAGTCTGGGTTAACTCGTGCGTGCTACAGAGCTTAAATATAAACAGTATTAAAACATTTGTATTATAGTTTTTCCTGTAAAACTACGGGTTGTTACAACCACTATGGCACAAAATGGGCTCGAAATCACCTAAGACTAAACATTTTTTTGGGTTTTGGGCATATAGCTCTAAAGTCTATTACTTGGCCGTTTTAATGTGTAAACCATGCCTAGCTAATGCCTTTATATGATTATGATAAAATAGAAGATCTATATTTCTTTTTACCCCATTATGTTTTTAGCTTAAAAACTGCCTTCTCATTTTGAAATGAAAGGCAAACACATTTGGCTTGTTGTGGTTTTGATTCCAAAGACGCCAGGAGTTCGTCCATCAGCTCGCTGGGCCTTTTGTTGTTGTGACGGTATTTGTGGTTTTTATCCTTTCTGGAACCAAAGCCTGGTCTCTTGGTGTGGAGAAGTGGCAAAAGCATTGATTTAATTTTACATCCTACAGCGTATTTTCCATCCCTCCCCTTTCCCACTGTGAATAGCTCTTGTAGTGGGAGCCGCATAAATTGGATAGCAACTAATTGAAAATGGTTTTTGCGCTTTGGGTTGTCTCTCTTGCACACTAACTTAGATTTTCACATATTCAATAAGCTACGTTGTACTTGTAGGTGTGTGCACTGAGGAAAAAGATGACATGGAAAGTTTATATAATTCATTGCGACATTATATCACACTAATCGACTGGCTACTGGCCTGGCTAGGTCACGAAGATATCGAAGGCTAAAAAAGACTAATCCGTCTGACCTGTGGATATTTTGACGGACATCTCAGGGTCGCCTGATATTATATAATTATAATTTGATATTATATCTGTATCAGCTTGGAAGCATACAATTTTGTATGCGCAACAAAGCAAATAAGCAATGCTTATCAAAAATGAATTTTTTAAACAGGATGTGACTTTGACAAATAAACAGATATAAATGCAATAAAATATACATAATTAACACACGCGTGTAGGCAAACATCGTTGTCGTTTTCATATAAATTTGGTAGAGTAGCTTGGAAAAAATAGATGAAAGCTAACACTGGCTCCTCCTTGCAGTTTCTTTATTTGATATTGGCAATGGATTTCCTGATTTTCTTAAAAAAATTGAATTTTTGCTTAATACCAGGCTTTTTGAGTAATTTCCCTAGTTGATCATGGGATGGCGCTAGTTTTTTTTTATCACGGTGAGGCTGAAATTTTTGTTTTTGACGGTAAAATGAAAAATTTCAAAATTTTGATTCGAGTAGAAAATAAAACATTTAGCAGCCTGCTTGTGTCTACAACCTTGACGATTACATAAGGAAAAGAAAATTAGCAAGCTAAGTAATTTTGAAGTTTGATAGTGGCTCAGCCCCCAGAGCCGTCCGAGTTTAATCAAATTTTACATGCATAGAAAAAGACGCTTCGCGTCAGTGTTTGTGTCAAACACTACTATTACGTCAATACACCTGATTATTCTAAAGATAATGATTTTTTTATACACTTAAAAAGTGTATATTATTTTTGGCCAGAAGTTTGTAACGCATAGAAATACACATTTCCGACCGCATTAAGTAAATATATTCTTCATCAGCACGACGAGCTGAGTTGATTTCTCTTTGTCCGTCCGTCCGTCCATCCGTCCGTCTGTCTGTCTGTTTCTACGCAAAGTAGTCTCGCAGTTTTAAAGCTATCGAGCTGAAATTTTGCACAGAGTCTTCTTTTTACTACGCGCTGCTAATATGTCGACACCTTTAGGATCCGATGACTACTTCTAATAGCAGCCGTAGAGCGGATCGGTTAGAAAATGAGTTTTAGTAGAAACAACTTTTTCGTTTTTAATGTTCAATGCTTATTAACTCTGCAATTATGAATAATATATGTTTTTAAACTTTTTTGCAAAATTTGGTCGAAATCGGGTGCATCGTATAACTGCCATAGGACCGATTGGTCAGAAAAAAAGATTTTAGTAGGAAAAACTTTTTTGTTTTCAATGTAAGCGTTTATAAACTTACCAATCATCAAACTTGTTTGACTATATTAAATAGCTATGACTATTTTTAATATCCAAACAAATATAGATATTTTTAAAAATTCGGCATTAAAAGGAATGTCATTTGAACTTTTTCATGACTCTCTTGTTGAAATTGTACACAAAAAAAAAATGTTTTTTCTCCCTGTGCATATGTGTGTATGTTGTACATCGTAAGCGCTAATTAAATGTTTCAATGACTCCTTTTCTTGACCACACTTTCCCTTTTATTTTCCGCTATTTTCGTTTTGCTACTTTACCTTAATTTCGTTTTATTGTTTTTCTCATGCTCTTTCAATTGTTTTTATGTATATGCCAAGACCTAGGTCCAAGTGATTCCTTCAAGTAAGCTGACGATTGCTAGAATCATTCCCACACTCTCACAATGTGTATGGGTTAATTGAATTTTATGTCTCAAGACTATTGCATCCCTCCAACTGCTGGTAGTTTGGTCCGATAAATTAATTTCCTTACACTGTTTTCGTTTCATTCTTTATTTGGACAGTTCAATCGTGTGTTTTGGGGATTTATTGCTGTGGAAAAATAGTCTTCACTAATGAGAAAATGATAAACAGGGTGAGTCCTTACGCTTTAACTAATCTTTTCTATGATGCTAATGAATTCACACTATCACTGAACCACAAACATATGCAAATGTCTCGAGCACCTGCTAACAACATTAACTATGATAGTGTGCGGGTGTTGGTGTGTCATTATTATCAGGCCTTCTCACACTCCGTCAATAATTATGTGCTGCATACATTAAGGCACTTTGCCGGGTCCCGTTTGACTAAGCAAATGTTTATCTAGCTCTCGAAATGAGTACAAGAGCCACAGTACAGCAGTAAGATGGTTAACATTTTTGAGTGCAACAGGAAGGGGCAGGGAATTGAAGGAAGCGTATAATTGCTTTGCTATCCTTCATGCTGGTTGCACTTAAACATTTTGCTTATGCGTGAAGTGCAAATTGAACGCAACATACAGTTTTTTACAGTCAGGCCAACATGTCTTAAGCCAGTGCATTACCAGAGACTGAAAACTAAATATTTTGAGAGGTTTTCCAAAACAATATTTATAATAACTATAATAAATCAAATATCCTTTACCAAAGCACTATAGGACATTTTTAAATTTATTTGGAATTAATTAATAATTTTAGAAATAAGTGAGATTTTGGCATCTGGTTTTAAGCTGAATTTTTAAAAATTGGGGCTTGTCATCACTTTACACCGGTCCAAACAAAATATTAATTATTATACACTTGAAAAGTGCTTTTTTTTTATATATATTTTACAGTTTAAATCAGTTGGAGTAAAGTTTTTCAAGTGTATTAAAACTTCGGCACAGTCGAAGTTAGCTTTGCCTTCTCGTTTTTTTATTTGCAACAACCATAAAGTAAATTGTTTTGAATTTCTGATAGTCTATTTCTTGTTTTATTCATATACATAGCATACTTTCAAGGGCAAATCAACCTGTTTCAGCGAAGTAATAGAATGAAACTTAAAAAGAGCCGCATGGTCGGCTTGCCTCTTTTATGAGCAGCTGTGCTTGCTGCTTGTAATAATAAGCTCACATGATCTTCCTCAAATATTGAAATCTTTGCTGATTGTTCTTTCGACCTCTGATGCTCTTTAGCACATATTACTGTCCGGAACGTCCAACTTGAATTATGCGTTATTTAATGTTCAGGAGATGATTTTCCCTTAAGCCAGTCAGCATGTTTTTGCTTTAAAAGTTTCAAATTTCTTTCACTTTTCTGACATTTGGACTACAAATTTATAAAAAAAATTTCCATTAAATATATTTTAGATGCGTATTCGGCCAGGTTACTTTTCGAATGCATTCAGAAATGATTGAAAATAATTACATCAAAAAATTGTATATTCAGAAGGCGCCGTTACTATTACCATTCAACCGATTGATTTCATTGCTATAGACCAGCGTAAAAAGTATAAAAGTAATTTATGCACTTATGCATACATGTAGAAAAAAAACTCAATCATATGCCATGGCTACATAATAAATAATGTCAACACTTTACCACCGTCCACAGCAATATTGATGATGACACACACATATACACACGATATTACACATGCATTGGCTGGTCAATTGAAATGAAATTGGATTCTGTCAAGGCGTATATGTATGTATGAGAGCCCAGGGCCATCGTTATCCTGCCAGTTGAATGACACAAATTTTTATTGCCTTTCAACAAGGCAAAGTCATAGTCGGCCACAGGTCAAAGTACTCGGCGGTGTGTGCAGTGAAGCCCAAACCGCAGACAATAATGCATAATAATTATATAATGGAGCTATTACCTTAGACCAAATTACTTTTGATGAACCACTACCACAATTTTTACTTGATTCACCAAGACTCCACCACCAATCAACAAAAAAAAAAAATTCAGTAACAGTCACAGCAAATATTTTTCTACGTTTTGAACAAAATGTGCCGAAACCATTCAGACGCAGCTTAAGAGCCTGCACGCACACACATGTACAATATGAAGGACCGCACTAAAGCTATTTGAACAAAGAAAGGGACTGGAAAAAGGAAAAAAAACTCCATTTACGCTTGCTTAGTTCCTTTTAGTATAAAGTTTAAGCTTAATCCAGCATAAAATCAACTGGTAAATTTTTTATGTCTGCCGCAAAAAATACAAGACAAAAGGCACCCGGATTAAAGAGTTAAACCCGCATTGAATCGAACCCAAAAAAGTATTCAAGGGTCATGCTACAGACTTTCAGTTATGATGGAAAAGACATATCCTCTAATCAATTGGCTTACATGCATTTGTCGAGCCTGCAACCAGATCCCTGGCTTACTATAGGTGCGTGTAGCTAAATGGCGGAAACACGTTTGCCTGGCACTTTGTTTGCCAAATTTGAAATCAGACCGGAAATGGTAAAATATGCACCGTGACTCTAACTCCGGTCGTCTGTGTAGCCATTGTTATTTTTTGTTTGCTGCTTACTATTTTGCTGGTGTCGGCAATCTACACTAAATGTCATATCCATGGACAATATTTCGATTGCGGGCTTTAAATAAAAATATATAAAAAAAAACCTATGCCACACATTTGCTAAACTCGTTCAGTTATATACCTAACAGCATGTGTATTTGTGTGAGGACAACTTAGGAATGGACGGATTCATGAAAGAGCAATCATTTTAATTGTTAATGTGAACACAAAGGGCAAAATAGAAAAAAATAGATCTAAGCACTTCTTTAAATTTGTTGTAGTTATATAATAAAAATCTTACGTTTTAATAATAATTACGTTTTGTTTGTAGAGGTACCCATTTAGCCAAAAATAAAGTTCGTCGTTGAAGACAATTTTCTAATGCGAAACACATTTCTCACCAAGCACGAATTTTTAATAAAATTTGATGATTTGCAAGAGCTGTTCGTTTGTTAGTCTATTCATGGTGAAATGGAAAACCTTACTAAACATATTTTGCGTTGCCACATGTTACGAATCACGCGTAACATTAACACACATAGATGCCACTATGTTGATGTTATGCAACAACAGTTAGTAAAGCTGAAACGCAAAAAATTGTCTCAACTGAAGCAGAGCTGTTTGGTAACAAATATTTATTTAAAACCATTACAAATATTTTATACTATTTTAAATATTTTAGAATAGAATGTAAAGTTGGCTTTAGTCGTCGAAAAGTTAAAATTTTCATTTAAATTCTATAATTCATATTAATAATATCAATTTTGTTAAATTTTTCATTCCTGTAATCTTTAAAATCAAATATATATATATCGCTCATTCACAATAAATATCCAATTTTCTTAAAGTTCGTTAACAAAACAAAAAAATTTACGATATTAAAGTACATAGTCCTAGTACCTTTTGACACGGTAAATAGCAATTTTGACTCAGGTACAAGGCACTCAAATTTTAAATACCGAGGTAAGGCAAACGTAAAAAATATATCTAGGTTTGTACCTTGATACAAATACCTAGGTACTCCTAATATTCTATGCAAGTAATGGTCAGGCACGTAGCAAAAAATCTAATAATCAAATTGTAAGGTTGTACACACAAGCAGACTGCTTAATGTTTTTAGAATCAAAATTTAATCAATCAATCAAAAATTAATTGCAGCACCCTCCGAAATATCAAATCTAGCTACGGGCCTGGTAATGGTGATATATGAGCTCAACACCCGAAGATAAACAAAATTATTTTCGTCATTTAAGACCCCTAATAAAACAATTTGGTCTTTATTTGTATCGGCTTTAATAATTTTAGCTGTTGCACAGTGTTATGAACTATATCGAACTCATCGATATCACTTAAACACGTAAGAAAATTTATGTTTCCATTGCAGTTGCCCTCTGTAAACAGAGTAAGCCCGGAAAACACTTTCAACTTTGCTCACCTTGGCAGACGGCATCAAAAGTTGTTCCTTTACCTTCTTTTTTTGCCATTTTAATCTGATTTATTGGTTTTTTCCAGTCAGTTGCCTGAATGGAGACTGAATGCAGCAGGAGGTGAAGTTACTATTCTCTACCAAAACGAAGGCAAGGGTAAATTAGATTTGGCCAAGTTGACTCCTATTTGATGATGATGCATGCGACCAGTAAGTTAAATTTCCAGTGCTCACTTTTGGGATGGCAAACAAAAACAGAGCACACAGAAACATAGCAGAGAAACTTTAAGCTGATATGAAATCTTTCAATAATTAATATGACACACACACACGGGGCCCAGACAGGCAAAACAAACGCCAGCTCATAAATAAACAGAAAGCAAGCATTCAGGCAGCAGCTGGTAAAGTTTTCCATGCCAACCAGCACGTGTTCATTTCCGGCTACAGCATTTACCGTGCATATCCTGCCGGCTTCAGCATCCTTGTTCCGTCTTTACTTGTTACTCTCGGTTGTTGCTGCCACTGCCTAAGCTCTGCTCCTTCATCTCGTCGATACAACCCGCTTTCAGATTTAATTTTAATTAGGTGCTATTGAATTTATAAATTTTTCATTTTCTGTCGCTCGACGCCATCGCACGTGAAACTTTTACAGCCACATTTGCAAAAGTTTCCTGCCATTTTCACCCACCTTTATCATATTAGCCTGTTGCCTGATACTAATAACAATAATCGCAAATTGTATTTTCATGAATTTTCAACTCGTAATTACTAATATTTTTATATTGTATATACGCAAATACTTATTATGTACACATTTACCCCCGGCCAAAGCCAAAATGGCGCATAATTAAAATTTGTTGGCAACTGCCTCGCGGACCATTTCAATGAATAACAATGAACAATGTACATTAATTTTGTGTATTAATTGTATATTTGCGTAGGCTGCATATTAAAATGTTTGCTAATCAATAATAACCCCATTTGAAACAGATTATATCTGCTAATAATTTTTTTTTTATAATTGACCCATTCACCAATTTTTCTTTTGGGTCGCTTACGGTAGTTGATTCAAATTGACTTTCTTCAAGAAGATTTTAACGAACAGTTTATAAGTGATGTTTATGCTATAACCAGCGCTAGACATTTGTATACACAAACAAAATTGTGATAAAATGCCCCTTATGAGGTTTTTTCCAAATTGCGTGGGTGGCAACTCTTCTATCGTTCATCTGATCAAGAAATGATGTATGGCGGATCGATAGGTAATGATGATTAAAATATATGTCTAAAAGGTTCGAACAATCTATTATCAAAATTGTGAAAGATATGAAGAATTTTGCAAATTGCGGGGGCGGCAACTCTTTTATCGTTCATCTGATCGGAAAATGATGTATGGCGAATCGATAGATAATGATGATTAAAATATATGTCTAGAAGGTTTGAACAATCTATTTTCAAAAATGTGGGAGATATGAGGTTTTTTTCATATTGCGGGGGCGGGAGGGGGCGTGGCAAAAATTTGAAACAAACTTGATCTGCGTGCAGACAAAACAAGTCTACACTGAAAAAATTGTAGCTCTAGCTCTTATAGTCTCTGAGATCTAGGTGTTCATACGGACGGACGGACAGACGGACGGACGGACAGACGGACAGATCTATATCGACTCGGCTATTGATGCTGATCAAG
This sequence comes from Lordiphosa mommai, assembly GCA_018904225.1. NCBI lineage: Eukaryota > Metazoa > Arthropoda > Insecta > Diptera > Drosophilidae > Lordiphosa > Lordiphosa mommai. Next base: position 83,259 of record JAEIFT010000220.1, read on the forward strand.
AATATATATACTTTATGGGGTCGGAAATGCTTCCTTCTGCCTGTTACATACATTTGCACGAACTTAGTATACCCTTTTTACTCTACGAGTAACGGGTATAAAAAATGATTTCTCCTACAATTTTAAAGAAACTTTTTAGACATATATTTAACATTAGCAGTGCTTCAGTCAAAAAAATGTCCAATACAAATACTGTGCTGTTGCTTATGTTTGCTAGTTTTTTGTTTTATTTTCTCAGCTGACTTTCAATAAAAAATATATAAAATATGAACTGCAAACCTGAATAAACATTAATTGTTGGCTGTCTAAGGCTGGAGAATGAGTTTTTGGCTTAATTGAATATCATTTCATTTAAAATGCGCCAATAATGCTACGGGTCATGGGCGAGCTTTAGAGGGTTCGAAGAGGGCGAAAACCAAATGACCACTGCAGGCTTAACCAAAAAAAATATTTATGATTGGCCTGCGAAATGAACGACAGGGGGAGGTAATGCAATATTTATAGCGCAAATTTTTAGCATACAAAATGCAACTGATGCCCTCCAGTGATTAATAAAAATGTTTCCGAGCGAATATAAATTCATATTGTTTATTGCAATTTATGTAGAGTGTACACATATGTATATATTCCGAAGTGGTATATGTTGGGAATGCGCTGCGTGAAATTGCAGAACTGTTTCACCTGAAAAAATATAAAATAGAAATCCTTTATTTGATATTTTATAAATCAAATTTTTTACACATCATTTTGAAACAAAAACGTTTAATTTTTACCATACAAATTAAAATTTAGTCCATAAAAAAAACATATGGACTTCAATAAATAATAACATCACCAGGGCTACAAACCCAATTAATTTTTGCGGAGGTTCGGTTTGCGGGTTCGAACCAAAATTTACCAATGGTTAAGATTTAGAAATTAGAGGTTCAAGGTTTTTGTGCTAGGGTTTTGTTTCGAATCTTGGTTGGTGCTAAGTTTTACAAATTTCGATTTAAACAATTAAATTGTTCCAAATATAAAAAAATATTCAGAATTTCTGTATTTTTGTTTACTTGAACATACGATATCACTTATTTTCAAATTATATAAAGTAGAATTTCTTCGATCTTATTTGGTCAGACAAAATCAATTTTATTTATATATTAACTGTAAACATCAACATTTAGTTGGCTGAATGAGCGCAGAGTGGCCCCAAATATATAACAAACATTTACATTTTTATACCCGTTTCTCGTAGAGTAAAAAGAGTATACTAAGTTAGTACAAATGTATATAACAGGCAGAAGAAAGCTTCTCCGAATTAATAAAAGACATTATATTTATTTGGATGTCTTTTAAAAAACACAAACCGGAATTAAAACAACATCCACTATCAGCTGCCAGCATTTGGTGGTACTCATGACTTGCTTTTAGTCGGGTTCCACTGTGGGTTGTTCCCGTGTGTCGAAGCCTGTCTACCAAAGTTATCTATGTGACTGAATGTCTGCGTGTGTGTGCAGCCATACATAATCAAATTCGGCACTAATTTTCAGTAGACACGCAAAAAATAAATAATCGTGCTACAGTCTGATATACTCCTTGAAGTTTTATTTGAGCTAGTTCGCAGCCTTAGAGCACAAAGTAAATAAAAAACGTCAGAGATTGTTATAATTGGCTATGCACGACTTCGAATACCCATTATTCAGGGAGAAAAGGGTTTTGTTCCCGTTACTCGTTGAGTAAAATTAGTATACCAAGTTCGTGCAAATGTATGTAACAGGCAGAAGGAATCATCACTGACTCCATCAAGTCCGTATGTCGGTCCGTCCATCTGTCTGCCTGAACACCTAGATCTCGGAAGCTTTCGGTTTTCTAATAAGTGAATTCGAATGTAACGCTTGACACTGTGAGCAATGATAGTGATGCCTTTAGCACACGATTTGGTTGAGCGAAAGAGAATAAAATGTAGTCTAGTGTGCACTCGTGCTTAGCTCTAATTTGAACCTATGCCTATTGAATTTCGCCGTCTTAGAGGGGTCATCTACTTGTACCTTTGCATAGGGTTAAAAAATGCTTAAAAAAATTTTTGGAGAAAAGCAAGAGCTTTTTCAATTTGTTTTTGTGTTATTTATTAATTATGTATAAGAATAAATAAAAAAACAATTTTGGAATTTGAGGACTGTTGAAAAAATTATAGGCCTGCCAATTAAGGTGTGGAGTCCATGTTTCCGGGACTCCAGCTTAGCAGAAATTAAAGCGGAAAATAAGGATATGATCAAAATGTATGTAATTCCGGCTCTAACTTCAAAGTAAAAAATTTTTATTTTTTTATTTTTACGGCTTTAAAAAAATAAAAAAAAGTTTTCCGATCCTATTTTTTAATTTGGCTTAATAAAAATAGTTCAAAATGTTATCCTCATGATTCAGGTACGGGCCTGAATTACATCAATTCTGCGTCGATTGCAACATTGCTGAGCAAAATCGGTTCAGTAGAACTGGCGCAATCAGATCAAAAATCGTGGTTTCGAAGGGGATGAATTGTCCAATCTTTAATAATAATGCAAAACAAAAAAATCAACAACTTTTTTTTTCAAATTTAGTTAACCCCCTTAACAATTAAACAAAAAAGAATGCGATGATATACATACTAACATTAAATTTTTATTTTACTTAGAACAAAACTACCTCATTCATACCCTCATTATGCATATTAAAATTGAAACAGAAACTTCTGTTTTCTCGAACCGTTTTTGCTTTTACATGACCAAAAAACAAATTTAAAATGGGCGGAAAAAAACCATGAACAAAATGTGGCTAAGTCTACTACTACCATGGTTATGGCTTATTTGAAAACGTGGATAGAGGATGGGCAACTTGGCGTATGAGTAACACACTCGAAATAGCTTCAACAAAAGCACAAAACTGCAGAATTATGCGCAAAAGCTAAAAGCATAACAATAATTTGCTGCTAGCAAAATCATAACATAAAACAAAACAACAAACTGCAGTGGCTTCGCGAATGTGAAGTGGGCGCAAAAAGAGGCGTGTCTAACTGCTGCATGTTGTCGTTGTCATTTTGGTTTATTGACTTTGGCAAATAGTTGTCGGCGCAGGTAATAATATCAATGCAGTTGCCATTTTTCGCCCCCAACTCCCAGTCGAAATTTACACTCTTCCGCCCATTTTTCGTTTCTTTTGCTTCGATAGGCGTACCATTTTATTGGTAACTATTACACGTCCAAGCAAGGCCAGAGGCCACAACGGAAGGCTCCATAAAGCCAAGAATTATTATAATGTGATTATTATTATGATTATGCGATCGTTATCGTAAATAATTTTCAATGATACGCGTGTGCTTAGACTTGGAAAGAAAACTGAGTCCTTGTCTTATGGAAATTTTTCAGAAGTTTTTGCAGAGAGTTCTTGTAAAATATTTTACGATTACTTCACTCCGCAAAATGGCAAAAACATGAAAATGAAACTATTGGCATCTAAATTATCACATACTGAGTCAGCTTATTATACTATGAAACCGAGCAACGACGAAATGTATGCAACAGTTCATAAAACATGTGGCAAGGGGAACGTCATAATTTTTCGTGGTAAATGCATAGGGACATGGAAATAAAGACTAAGCCTTTAACATATGTTAATATAGTCCAAAAGGAAGTAGATGAGCAAAAAACAACAAGAAAAAAATGGAGGAAAGCTAGGGGATAATGAACTTTAATATGTATTGCCTACTTCTTGAGATATGTGTTTTAAGGAATTACGAACTGTCATTTACACTGCCTTCTTTTCAGCGTCAGTCGTGTGAAATTTTTTGAAATTTTAATGTTTCTGTCTCACTTTGTCGTATGCAAAAGCGCGTTAAAATAAAATATAACGTTATTATTATAAAAATATATATATATTCCATTCTTGATATTTATAGACATGTCCGTTTGTCCGTCAGCGGCTTTTCTCCAGTTTCTTCTTTCAGTTTTAAAGCTATCTGGATGAAACTTGGGGCAGGGTCTTCTTTCCTATACACGCTACATATATTTCAAAACCAGCCGAATCCGACCTCTCGCCGAAGAAAAACAATTGTTTATAAAAAATAACTGATAAATTACTGGTATGATCAATATGGAATTTTTTGGTGTTGTTGCTCTCAATCTTTAAAACTTGCATGCATAAATTAAGTTTCTATAAACGGAAACACATCATTTATTAAATCTTTGCATTTGTATGTGCTCTCAAATTTAGTTTTAAATTTTATTTTAAACAAAATATATATTTGTTTAAATAAACTATGCCTCGCGTTACTAGAACGTCTCTGAGCAAAAACTTCGGGAAGCAAGAAATCGTAGATGAACGCATCCGAGATTCTTCTTATCATTCTTTGCGATTGGCAGATATAGAGACTAGACTACAGAAACAGGACAGGAATACGGCAGAAAACGCTTTACGTTGACAAAATCCCAATTATAGGGAAGAAGAACGCTAACGAGATGACCAACGAACTACAAGTGTATATAAACGTCGGCAGAGCCGAAGTTAGCTTTCCTCCATTTTTATTTAAAAATATCGCCTAGTAGCCGAGTTCGCCTTTCTTATAAAAACCTTTTTAGAAATGAAAAACACGATCACTTGCTGCTGAGCTTGGTGTAATGTTCAGCACTTGCATGGAATGCTTAATTAAAGAACGAAAAGAAGCTTACCTTGCCATATTGAATATCGAACACTTCGGCACATGACAGCTTTAATATGAATGGAAATTAAAGCGACTCCCATAGGAACTCAACTATATTATAAGAAGACCTTCCACAATACGTTTGGCGGCTGCTTGCTTTTCTTTTGTGTCCCCGATTTCAATGGAAACATATTATGGCTTCCCGGCTAGGAGCGCGTCCAGGCAACAACAATGAATAACGCTCACAATGACTAAATCTTTATTAATTCGACTATTTTGCAGAACAGTTTACCCCCATCCCAGCGTCATCTTCCTGTGCTGCCAGTTAGCCAGTTGGTAGACAACAAATAAAATAAAAGCTATCAATCAGTAAATCTGCCTAAGGATCTTGTGCGAATGCCCTTTTGTGTATGTGTGTTTGTGTTGAGGTGGAGCAACGCACAAAAGCGCGCTTTGAACGCATTCAAATAATGGCTAATATGCCGACTACACGCTCTGATCAAATAGGAGTAAGTTGATTTGACTCATAACCACAAAGAGGATTTCAAGGGCGTGTTAGAAGGTGAATTTAGGCTTTAATACAATTTTTGAAGTGTAAATTAACTATCATATGCCGAAGCTTTTATTTGATCTCGATTCACGATCATTCACATTTCCAAGAATTGACTCGATTGCTTCTTTCCAAGTGTGACAGTTTAATTTTTTTCAAGCTAACAGCAGGAGCCAGAACAATTGACTCATAAATCATTCGCCACATCAATGACGACTGGCAATCGCTAAATCTGATTGACTTCTGTCAAACTGTCGGACAGACAACAGCACACAGAGACCAAAAAACAAAAAACAAATATGCTCGTTCTAACTTATATTACACTGATGCTGCAAGAATACATATAAATATATATACATATGTACTATACTTACGTATGCATATTATTAATAATAATATACTACTCTGTGTCGATTGCTTTTGTTCTAAACGAAATTTTGCGGCATTCATACGTAAAGTCAGTGTATAGTGGTTTAGGGTGCCATAAAACTTATTTTGTATGAGAATTACCTTTAATTAAAGTCAGAACTAAAAATTAAAAATTGGTTTAAATATAGAATTTGGTCTGATTAAAGTAATCAGTTAAAGTTGGCCCTGCCCGAGTTCGATAAACCTGTTAATCAGGATTTACATTAAGTCGAGATAACAGCCGGCAGAAAAAAACAATTAAAAGTGCTGCAGTCGAATGCCCCAACTAAACAATTTCCCGCACCCTTGTTTTGTTCGCAATTTTTTAATCTCTCAAAATATTTTCATTTTGTTTAGAGAATTTGTTCAAATATGAATCTTAGCTGCGTATTAATTACTGAATCTATATACCGGCGGAAAAAGCGTCGTGTTTGAACTTGACGACGAGAGACAATGGTTCGAATCCCAGCATTTTTTTTGGATCATCCCCTATTTTGCCCAAAGAATAGTCAAATCAGAGTTACATTTTGGAAGTCTAAAAACAATGAAACCAGTACTGCCTTGAACGGGTTGTTTATATTTTTAAAATCTGGAAATATATTTTGTACTATTAAAAAAATCTCCCATATTTAACTATAGTTTAAATCAGAGTAACCTTTGAAAGTTAAACATTTTTTTTTGATATTAATGCCAACAAAAAAAATGTAGATCAAAGACAGCACTACGTATGAGTGATAACAAAAGCTCTAGAGCCTTGTCGTGCCCATTAAAACTAAACTTTTTCAATTTTTTTTTCCACGTTAAGTACACACCGTAATCATGCGAATAAAGAGTCGACAGTATGACCCTAAGTTTTCCATACAAAAAAGAACGCTCTAATGGGCAAACATATGAAGAACTTTTGATATTTAACGTTCTGTTCATAGTGCCGCCATAGTACCAGAATTTTGCCCCTCCCTTTAGGAAAAATCTGGCTAAATATTCTCTTTCTTATCATTCGCACGATTATCAAAAATAAATATAAATATGACTAAAATATGGCTTGACAAAGACTCACAAACGATTTGAAATACGACTAAAATATGTTATAAGCGACTTTTCAAGAAGAGCAGCGGCTAGGATACCATTTTCTCCCGACAAAAGTATAACTTATGATCAGAAAATAAGCGCATTAATGACTATTTTAGTCTGATTGAGGACTCTAAAAAGACTCGAATGTGATCGCAAATTTCATAAAATGCAGGCTGGAATAAGGTCAAAAATGTTTTCTTCTGTCTGTTGAATACATTTGCAAAACTTATTCATTTAAATGGGTAGAGGGTATAAAAATGTAGGCTTAAAAAGTATTTGGACATTAGATAATGGGACTATACATGTATGTTACTAAATTAGATCTTACTGGCTGTTGTCTCTGAAATCTAGGAGTTCATACAGACGGATTTATACGGACGGAGTCCCTAATCTTCATGGGGTCGGAGATGTTTCCTTTATGCGTTACAAATATTAGAACAATTTTATAATACCATTGGCGGGGAAAAAATAATTGTGTTGTTGAATATTGGTTGCAGCACCCTGGCGATTAATTGTTGTGCCCTCTGCACTGGCACTGGACCACTGTGCACTAAAACAGTTAGCATCGCAGTTGGCAGAGCGTAACAAATGAAACATGACACTTTATGCGATGAGGCGCATAACTGTCTTTAGTCTGTCTTTCTCCTATCTGAATGTTTATGTGTTGGTGTGTGTGTATTAAATCAAATCGAAATTACTTGTGTACTCTATCAATGACGAAATTATGCAATAACTCCAATTGATTGCAAATGGGTTAGTAATTTAGTATCCGAAACCTATAGCAGCCAAATAATTATATGATTGTCTGACTTTATGTGCACTGTAAAACATGTTAAGTGTCTTGCATGCGTCTTTTTTACTTTTTATTATTTGTTGTTGTTATGTTAGCTTTGAAAACCCCCTTTACCCATGTAAATGGAGCTAAAATACTACAAGCAAATCGCACGCGCATCGACAAGAAAACGACGAGCACAAAAAAATAATATAAGAAAGCAAACCCCTTCAAGTTGTTATCTGCCTGCTTAGCTGCTGCCAGTGTGTGTGCGCATTTGTGTGCACAGCCCTCAGCATATTCAGTTAAAAGGATAATGGAGCACAACAATTTTTACACGCATATATTTTACAAATATTTGCATTTTTCACAGGCTGTGGGAAGGGGGCACTCACATACCTTTTGCATTGCTTTTTTATACCCGTTACTCGTAGAGTAAAAGGGTATACTAAGTTCGTGCATATGTATGTAACAGGCAAAAAAAAGCATCTCCGACCCCATAAAGTATATATATTCTTGATCAGCATCAACAGCTGAGTCGATTCTGTCTGGCCGTCTGTCCGTCCGTATGAACACCTAGATCACTGAGACTGGAAAATCTAGAGAATCGATTTTTTCAGTGTAGACTTGTATTGTCTGAGCAAGTTTGTTTCAAATATTTTCCACGCACACTCTCGCCCCGCAATAGAAAATTTTAGATAACTCCTACAATTCTACAGATATCAAACCCTATATTTACACTTATAAGTATATGCCCAAATGCTCAGAAGCATTTGCGTCGGTTCCTTACCGGGGGTTAGGCCAGAAAAGACTCAACTTCAAACTAAAGGGACTGATACAGCAAGCGAAGAGGTGCGTGTATTTGTGTGTAGCTGGCATTTTATGTATCCAGATTGAAATATGTGCATTTCTTTTTAGAAGGTCTTTAATGCGATCGAGAATTTAGCTTATTTAGAAATAAATTGACGGGATAAAATTAAATTCCTCGAAAATTTTCTTAATTGTAAAATTGATAAAAGAAGAGCTATAACTCTTCCTTATTTTATTATACCCTTGCAGAGAATATATTAAAATATTGCTGATGTTTGTAACGCAAAGAAGGAACCATCTCCGACCCCATACATTAAATATATTCTTGATCAGCATCAATAGCCGAGTCGATCTAGCCCTGTCCGTCTGTCCGTCTGTCCGTCCGTCTGTCCGTCCGTCTGTCCGTCCGTCCGTCTGTCCGTCCGTCTGTGGTCCGTCTGTCGTTTCTATGCTATCTCCTCTCTCAGTTTTGAAGCTATCTTGACCGAACTTTGCAAAAAGTCTTTAAATACATATAGGCTGCACATTTGTCGGAACCGGCCGGATCGGATCACATGATGTTAGTCTTCTATTTTTGGAATTGGTAAAATAATTGCGTAAGAAAAAAAACACCAACGAACGAAAATAAATGAACAAAAAACGATAATAATATACCAAACAACTTCAAACACCACACGCCAAAACATAACAAAAAAAATAAACTATAACCTTACCACGAAAAAAAAAAAGTTTTTCTCACTAGAAGTAGTTTTTTGCTGACCGTTATTGGCAGCATATGTATAGTCATTCGATTTGAAATTTCAAATTGTTGACAATAAACATATCTACGTTAACGCTCGATGAAATCAGTTTTTCTACACTTTTTTTCGATCGTTTTGGCTATATGCTTAGTAATCCGTTTTAATACATTTTTTCAGAATTATGTGAAGCATATAAAACTAACTATAAGTACGCCTACGATGGACAATGTTTTTCAGCATGCTAAGGTCGTATTGTATCATCCGTCCCCGGTTCCGACATATTATTGTGCGTAAAAAGAACTCTTGCAACACTCTAAAAATAACCCGGAAAAAACCACTCCGTCCTAGAATATATGTTTATCCGTAAAACTCGAATAAAATATCATTCAGTTTGGATATGAGCAGAGCAATTTAAGCGTGAGCAGGAATAATAATATCAGTGTTCAAACTTGCTATAAAGATTATAAATAAGCAAACATCCTAATTATTAGGATGGTAATAAATATTTCGAGTGTAATAAACTGAGCGTTAAATTAACATGAACATCCAACTAATTACTACAATTTGAGATAGTCGATTAGTTCCGTCAATGAAGCTTTGAAGTTTTTATATTATAACCCCCCCAAGCAAAAGATATTATATTATCACATGCTTATAAGTTACTTATTCATAGATTTATACTTCATTAATGCCTTATTTTCTACAAAGATGTGGAATTCCTTTTAAAATGATTAAGCAGCTAACCCGATTAAGTATTCGACCTCTTAATTAGCATTTGATTAATTGATATTTAAGCTCAGACCAAATTTAGTATCCATATCTTGAGACTATTACCTTTTCCACACATCTTTTAAGATGGTCAAACAATAGCTTTAAGAAGTCAAATATCTACAGAAACTTAAGACTTAAGTATTGATATATGTATTTGTGTTTATATTAGTTTATTAACTTCTGAGTTTATTTTATTTCTATTGATTTTTTTTTTATGTGGTAGAATTTTAATCAGTTTGGTTTTTAAATAAAGAAACTCTAATACACATTTTTTGTACAATTTAATGAAGTGCACGACATTTCCTTTCACAGAATTAGTAATGGAAAATTATTTATTTCTTAAACATTCGTACATACAAATTTCTCGTAATCGAATATGCTAATTCACTTAACTTCTGTTGACATAAATTGACACTTATTTTTTAAAAATGTTTTCAATGATTAATTCCTCTAGTTTAATTGAGATCAAAACAATTTTATTTATGTGCCGCCAATGTACACTATTGATAAAAGCTAATAAAATTCGAATCTTGCATCAAGGTTTGTTTGATTATATCAACAATTTTGTGTATGTTTCATTTGCAATTGTTCATTTTTATTTTACTTTGCTACCGAATGTCGTCATTATGAAATGAAAATTGGCTGATGAAAATCCAATCCCACTTATTTGTGAATAAGCCGGCATACCTTTAACTAGCTTTTTTCCTAAGGTCAATATACAGAACGCAGAGCAGGGCAATGGGTGTGCATCCTGCGGATATGGGTCAACTTGGGTTTCGCATTGTTCTTTAGTTCGTTCCATAAAAACTTGATTTGCGTGACAAGACAGGGATGACGGAGCTAGAGCCCAGGTCAGGAGGTCTTTAAAGCTGCCACGTTTTCTCTTTGTCTTTCTGTCTACTTGTTATCTGTTTGAGGCGATGTGCGGCATACTGTCGACGTCGAGTTGGCAAAAAGCAGAACAAAATCTAAAACGTTGGCCTAGCGGCTGCGTGCAAGGCAAGTGGCGCCAGTTTGTATTGTCAACCTTTTGCTGTAGCTTTGCCGTTTTTCTTTTCCGAGCTAGCTGCTTTGTGTGTGTGTTAGTCAGGCAGGCCTCTGTCTGTGTCAGTGCCTTCTCTGTGCTTTTTCTTTTCTATTATTGTCTCACTTACAAGTGTACCCGATGTATTATGCATATCCTGTAACACTCCACTTTTGTTGTGCATTAGTCAAATGTGCGACAGTTGGAAAATGGAGATGGAGCAGGCACGGCGTACAAATGGGGAAAGTGGGCAGGTCCCACTTAAGTCACACAATTGGCCAGAGACAGGACCTAAGCTAAACATGTTTTTGTTGTCAGCTTTTGTTTTGCCCCGCTTTCAGGTAGCAAATTAAGAAATTAAAATGTTGTAAACGGCGCCGAATTAATAAGCATTTTAGCCTTGGCTTTCCTTTAATTGGTAAGCATTTGGCATGGAGCTTTAGACCAGTGTTTATATTAAGGCAACTCCCTGTTTCGGTTTTTCCCATTATTGCCATATAGGGAAAACTACCGCCGTAGGTTGAGCTCAAAAATATGCCACTTAAACTTTTTTTTTTTTTTTGTGAATTCGTGAATCAATTAGCAGGTTGTAATTGATTCGTGATTAGAGATCATACTTATTTAAAATAAAACCTTTATTTATGTAAATTATAGAAACTGCTTAGTCATTTCAACTTTGGCATAGCCAAAGTTAGCTTTCCTTTATTTTTTAAAAGTCGAGTCGTGTTTAATTGCTCGATTGCCAGCACTCCTTTCATCCATTTCTGAGCAGTCTGACATCGCAATGGCTGTATAAATGAAAAGCCCCTTAAATTCCTCATGCCGTAATCTTAAGCTTGCCTCTCCGACTGAAATCTCGTTTTCGTTTTCAATTTCATTTTCACTCGAGTAACACTTAAAAACAGTCGCCGAATTAAATTATTCAAAATGTCAAACAATTATTCAAACGCCAAAAACGGAAGAAGTTCTCTGTGACTTCTGTGTGGGTTGGGGTTCCGGGAGGACCGGTTGGCTGTTCGACCCTCAAGGGCAACGTGTATGCATAAGGCAACTTATGATTTAAAAAGATATTAGACTTGTTCACAGTTTGCCGCTCCCTTTGTTGTTGGCTTTTGTCCTTTATGCAAAACAGGAGGCGAGCCCTCCTTAAGGAAATAATGTAAAAAAGTAGCTAAAGCTTTGGCAAATTATGTCTGCAATGGAATATAAATACGCACAAAAAAATTTAATTATATCTGAAGTTAAGGGCAGCTACGCATAAACTTTTATTAACTGTGTGCTGGCACATATTTTGCAATTTGTTAAACTTTTGCCCACTCTATCTCACTCTCTCTTTAAGGGCCGCAAAGTATGCAATGAACTCTAAATTGGTTTTGGTCTATTTATAAGTGGCAGCGCACTACACTATAGGAAATTTAAAAATTTTTTAGGCATTAATTAATAACTTTAAAAGTTAAAGAGATTTTGTCATCTAGTAGGACTAAATGTTGTAACAAGGGGCGTGGCATCACTGGAAAACGGTTTAGAAAAAAATATTAATATTTGTTGCTTTTGAAACATCCAGCTCGATATTCTTCCCCTTAAGGTAGAAGACCACCTTTGAACAGGGTTTTATGAGTTTACAAGTTTTTTTTACAAGTTTAGTTTAGTTTATTATTAAATTGGTCATCCTAGCACATAGAGTTATTAACTTATATATATTGTGTTAGTCACTTGATGGAAAACATTTTGTTATACACATTACTACATTAAATAAGGACATTAGATAAGACTTAAATTTAGTTAACATAAGAGACAAAACAAAAATTTGAACTTAAAAAATTAAATTAAATGAATGTAAGAATTTATTATTATTTCTACTATTATTATTATTATTTTTTATTTTTTATATTTTTTATGGGGTGTGAAGGTGACAAGATACTTTTTCTTTGAATTGAGATGCGCTTGTAATTGTTTTAAGATTGTGTGGAAGTTGATTCCAAAGAGTGTTTTTTAAAAAATTCTACAGGAAAAGAGCTTTTTTAACTTGGTTTTTTGTTTTGTGTTATTTATTAATTAAATAAAAAAAGGAAAATAAATAGAGGGCTTAAAACACCCTTGCAGTTCTTGAAAGGCGCTACCATTGATAACAAAAAAGTTTTTCTCACTAGAACTAGTTTTAAGACCGATCGTTCCTATGGCAGCTATATGCTATAGTCATCCGATTTTGATCAATTTTTCACGAATTGGGTGGAAGCATATGAAACTAATATATATCTTCTCCCTCAGTTTTAAAGCTACCTTGACCAAACTTTGCAAAAGGTCTTTAAATACAAATACGCTGCACATTTGTCGGAATCGGCCGGATCGGATGACTATATCATATAGCTGCCATAGGAACGATCGGTCCAAAAACTAGTTCCAATGAGAAAAACTTTTTTGTTTTTCATCGTTGCGTCACCAATCGTGGTATATATTAGTTTTATATGCTTCCACAGAATTCTGGAAAAGTTTATCAAAATCGGATGACTAAAGCATATAGCTGCCATATAAACGGTCGGTCCAAAAACTAGCTCTAGTGAGAAAAACTTTTTTGCTTTCCATCGTAGTGTCACCAATCGTGGTATACATTAATTTTATATGATTCCACACAATTCTGGAAAAATTTATCGAAATCGGATGACTATAGCATATATGATCGGTCTAAAAACTAGTTCTAGTGGGAAAAACTTTTTTGTTTTCCATCGTAGCGTCACCAATCGTGGTATATATTAAATTTATATGATTCCACACAATTCTGGAAAAATTTATCAAAATCGGACGACTATAGCATAAAGCTGCCATATAAACGGTCGGTCCAAAAACTAGTTCTGATGAGAAAAACTTTTTTGTTTTCCATCGTAACATCACCAATCGTGGTATATATTTGTTTCATATACTTCCTCACAAGTCTGGAAAAATTGATTGAAATCGGATGACTATACCATATATTTGCCATAGAAACGATCGGTCTAAAAACAAATTCCAGTGAGAAAAACTTTTTTGTTATTAATGGTAGCGCCTTTCGAAAACTGCAAGGGTATTTAAAACATCGGCCGATGTTAGCCTTCTATTTTTATACACTTGAAAAGTGTATATTAATTTTGCCCAGAAGTTTGTAACGCATAGAAATATTCATTTCCGACCACATAAACTATATATATTCTTGATCAGGACGACGAGGTAGAAGGTAGAAGACCAGCTCTTAAGGTTGTATTGACTGCATCCTCAAGCATGAACTTTGCTCCACTAAAATTGCAATATCTCCTAAACTATTTCGAATTTTTGAAAATGGTTTGAAGGGGATGTCAAAGGAATGCCCAAGCTATAATAATAATGAAAAAAAAAAAATCGAAAAAAAAATTTTTTTCAAAGGTAGAAGACCAGCTCTTAAGGTTGTATTGACTGCATCCTCAAGCATGAACTTTGCTCCACTAAAATTGCAATATCTCCTAAACTATTTCGAATTTTTGAAAATGGTTTGAAGGGGATGTCAAAGGAATGCCCAAGCTATAATAATAATGCAAAAGAAAAAAATCGAAAAAAAAATTTTTTTCAAAGGTAGAAGACCAGTTCTTAAGGTTGTATTGACTGCATCCTCAAGCATGAACTTTGCTCCACTAAAATTGCAATATCTCCTAAACTATTTCGAATTTTTGAAAATGGTTTGAAGGGGATGTCAAAGGAATGCCCAAGCTATAATAATAATGCAAAAGAAAAAAATCGAAAAAAATTTTTTTTTTTCAAAGGTAGAAGACCAGCTCTTAAGGTTGTATTGACTGCATCCTCAGGCATGAACTTTGCTTTACTAAAATTGCAATATCTCCTAAACTATTTCGAATTTTTGAAAATGGTTTGAAGGGGATGTCAAAGGAATGCCCAAGCTATAATAATAATGCAAAAGAAAAAAATCGAAAAAAAAATTTTTTTTTCAAAGGTAGAAGACCAGTTCTTAAGGTTGTATTGACTGCATCCTCAAGCATGAACTTTGCTCCACTAAAATTGCAATATCTCCTAAACTATTTCGAATTTTTGAAAATGGTTTGAAGGGGATGTCAAAGGAATGCCCAAGCTATAATAATAATGCAAAAGAAAAAAATCGAAAAAAATTTTTTTTTCAAAGGTAGAAGACCAGTTCTTAAGGTTGTATTGACTGCATCCTCAAGCATGAACTTTGCTCCACTAAAATTGCAATATCTCCTAAACTATTTCGAATTTTTGAAAATGGTTTGAAGGGGATGTCAAAGGAATGCCCAAGCTATAATAATAATGCAAAAGAAAAAAATCGAAAAAAAAATTTTTTTTCAAAGGTAGAAGACCAGTTCTTAAGGTTGTATTGACTGCATCCTCAAGCATGAACTTTGCTCCACTAAAATTGCAATATCTCCTAAACTATTTCGAATTTTTGAAAATGGTTTGAAGGGGATGTCAAAGGAATGCCCAAGCTATAATAATAATGCAAAAGAAAAAAATGAAAAAAAAAATTTTTTTTCAAAGGTAGAAGACCAGTTCCTAAGGTTGTATTGACTGCATCCTCAAGCATGAACTTTCCTCCACTAAAATTGCAATATCTCCTAAACTATTTCGAATTTTTGAAAATGGTTTGAAGGGGATGTCAAAGGAATGCCCAAGCTATAATAATAATGCAAAAGAAAAAATTTGAATAAAAATTTTTTTTCAAAGGTAGAAGACCAGCTCTTAAGGTTGTATTGACTGCATCCTCAGGCATGAACTTTGCTTTACTAAAATTGCAATATCTCCTAAACTATTTCGAATTTTGAAAATGGTTTGAAGGGGATGTCAAAGGAATGCCCAAGCTATAATAATAATGCAAAGAAAAAAATCGAAAAAAATTTTTTTTCAAAGGTAGAAGACCAGTTCTTAAGGTTGTATTGACTGCATCCTCAAGCATGAACTTTGCTCCACTAAAATTGCAATATCTCCTAAACTATTTCGAATTTTTGAAAATGGTTTGAAGGGGATGTCAAAGGAATGCCCAAGCTATAATAATAATGCAAAAGAAAAAAATTGAAAAAAAATTTTTTTTCAAAGGTAGAAGACCAGCTCTTAAGGTTGTATTGACTGCATCCTCAGGCATGAACTTTGCTTTACTAAAATTGCAATATCTCCTAAACTATTTCGAATTTTTGAAAATGGTTTGAAGGGGATGTCAAAGGAATGCCCAAGCTATAATAATAATGCAAAAGAAAAAAATCGAAAAAAAAATTTTTTTCAAAGGTAGAAGACCAGTTCTTAAGGTTGTATTGACTGCATCCTCAAGCATGAACTTTGCTCCACTAAAATTGCAATATCTCCTAAACTATTTCGAATTTTTGAAAATGGTTTGAAGGGGATGTCAAAGGAATGCCCAAGCTATAATAATAATGCAAAAGAAAAAAATCGAAAAAAAATTTTTTTTCAAAGGTAGAAGACCAGCTCTTAAGGTTGTATTGACTGCATCCTCAGGCATGAACTTTGCTCCACTAAAATTGCAATATCTCCTAAACTATTTCGAATTTTTGAAAATGGTTTGAAGGGGATGTCAAAGGAATGCCCAAGCTATAATAATAATGCAAAAGAAAAAAATCGGAAAAAAAATTTTTTTTCAAAGGTAGAAGACCAGTTCTTAAGGTTGTATTGACTGCATCCTCAAGCATGAACTTTGCTCCACTAAAATTGCAATATCTCCTAAACTATTTCGAATTTTTGAAAATGGTTTGAAGGGGATGTCAAAGGAATGCCCAAGCTATAATAATAATGCAAAAGAAAAAAATCGAAAAAAAATTTTTTTTCAAAGGTAGAAGACCAGCTCTTAAGGTTGTATTGACTGCATCCTCAGGCATGAACTTTGCTTTACTAAAATTGCAATATCTCCTAAACTATTTCGAATTTTTGAAAATGGTTTGAAGGGGATGTCAAAGGAATGCCCAAGCTATAATAATAATGCAAAAGAAAGAAATCGAAAAAAAAATTTTTTTCAAAGGTAGAAGACCAGTTCTTAAGGTTGTATTGACTGCATCCTCAAGCATGAACTTTGCTCCACTAAAATTGCAATATCTCCTAAACTATTTCGAATTTTTGAAAATGGTTTGAAGGGGATGTCAAAGGAATGCCCAAGCTATAATAATAATGCAAAAGAAAAAAATCGAAAAAAAAATTTTTTTTCAAAGGTAGAAGACCAGTTCTTAAGGTTGTATTGACTGCATCCTCAGGCATGAACTTTGCTTTACTAAAATTGCAATATCTCCTAAACTATTTCGAATTTTTGAAAATGGTTTGAAGGGGATGTCAAAGGAATGCCCAAGCTATAATAATAATGCAAAAGAAAAAAATCGAAAAAAAAAATTTTTTTTCAAAGGTAGAAGACCAGTTCTTAAGGTTGTATTGACTGCATCCTCAAGCATGAACTTTGCTCCACTAAAATTGCAATATCTCCTAAACTATTTCGAATTTTTGAAAATGGTTTGAAGGGGATGTCAAAGGAATGCCCAAGCTATAATAATAATGCAAAAGAAAAAAATCGAAAAAAAAATTTTTTTTCAAAGGTAGAAGACCAGTTCTTAAGGTTGTATTGACTGCATCCTCAAGCATGAACTTTGCTCCACTAAAATTGCAATATCTCCTAAACTATTTCGAATTTTTGAAAATGGTTTGAAGGGGATGTCAAAGGAATGCCCAAGCTATAATAATAATGCAAAAGAAAAAAATCGAAAAAAAATTTTTTTCAAAGGTAGAAGACCAGTTCTTAAGGTTGTATTGACTGCATCCTCAAGCATGAACTTTGCTCCACTAAAATTGCAATATCTCCTAAACTATTTCGAATTTTTGAAAATGGTTTGAAGGGGATGTCAAAGGAATGCCCAAGCTATAATAATAATGCAAAAGAAAAAAATCGAAAAAAAAATTTTTTTTCAAAGGTAGAAGACCAGTTCTTAAGGTTGTATTGACTGCATCCTCAAGCATGAACTTTGCTCCACTAAAATTGCAATATCTCCTAAACTATTTCGAATTTTTGAAAATGGTTTGAAGGGGATGTCAAAGGAATGCCCAAGCTATAATAATAATGCAAAAGAAAAAAATCGAAAAAAAAAATTTTTTTCAAAGGTAGAAGACCAGTTCTTAAGGTTGTATTGACTGCATCCTCAAGCATGAACTTTGCTCCACTAAAATTGCAATATCTCCTAAACTATTTCGAATTTTTGAAAATGGTTTGAAGGGGATGTCAAAGGAATGCCCAAGCTATAATAATAATGCAAAAGAAAAAAATCGAAAAAAAAAATTTTTTTCAAAGGTAGAAGACCAGTTCTTAAGGTTGTATTGACTGCATCCTCAAGCATGAACTTTCCTCCACTAAAATTGCAATATCTCCTAAACTATTTCGAATTTTTGAAAATGGTTTGAAGGGGATGTCAAAGGAATGCCCAAGCTATAATAATAATGCAAAAGAAAAAAAATCGAAAAAAAATTTTTTTCAAAGGTAGAAGACCAGCTCTTAAGGTTGTATTGACTGCATCCTCAGGCATGAACTTTGCTTCACTAAAATTGCACCCCAATTCTCTTATTATTTTTTTGAAAATGGTTTGAAGGGGATGTCAAAGGAATGCCCAAGCTATAATAATAATGCAAAAGAAAAAAATCGAAAAAAAAATTTTTTTCAAAGGTAGAAGACCAGTTCTTAAGGTTGTATTGACTGCATCCTCAAGCATGAACTTTGCTCCACTAAAATTGCAATATCTCCTAAACTATTTCGAATTTTTGAAAATGGTTTGAAGGGGATGTCAAAGGAATGCCCAAGCTATAATAATAATGCAAAAGAAAAAAATCGAAAAAAAATTTTTTTTCAAAGGTAGAAGACCAGTTCTTAAGGTTGTATTGACTGCATCCTCAAGCATGAACTTTGCTCCACTAAAATTGCAATATCTCCTAAACTATTTCGAATTTTTGAAAATGGTTTGAAGGGGATGTCAAAGGAATGCCCAAGCTATAATAATAATGCAAAAGAAAAAAAACAAAAAAAATTTTTTTTTCAAAGGTAGAAGACCAGTTCTTAAGGTTGTATTGACTGCATCCTCAAGCATGAACTTTGCTCCACTAAAATTGCAATATCTCCTAAACTATTTCGAATTTTTGAAAATGGTTTGAAGGGGATGTCAAAGGAATGCCCAAGCTATAATAATAATGCAAAAGAAAAAAAATCGAAAAAAAAAATTTTTTTTTCAAAGGTAGAAGACCAGTTCTTAAGGTTGTATTGACTGCATCCTCAAGCATGAACTTTGCTCCACTAAAATTGCAATATCTCCTAAACTATTTCGAATTTTTGAAAATGGTTTGAAGGGGATGTCAAAGGAATGCCCAAGCTATAATAATAATGCAAAGAAAAAAATCGAAAAAAATTTTTTTTCAAAGGTAGAAGACCAGCTCTTAAGGTTGTATTGACTGCATCCTCAGGCATGAACTTTGCTTCACTAAAATTGCAATATCTCCTAAACTATTTCGAATTTTTGAAAATGGTTTGAAGGGGATGTCAAAGGAATGCCCAAGCTATAATAATAATGCAAAAGAAAAAAATCGAAAAAAAAATTTTTTTTCAAAGGTAGAAGACCAGTTCTTAAGGTTGTATTGACTGCATCCTCAAGCATGAACTTTGCTCCACTAAAATTGCAATATCTCCTAAACTATTTCGAATTTTTGAAAATGGTTTGAAGGGGATGTCAAAGGAATGCCCAAGCTATAATAATAATGAAAAAGAAAAAAATCGAAAAAAAAAATTTTTTTTTTCAAAGGTAGAAGACCAGTTCTTAAGGTTGTATTGACTGCATCCTCAAGGCATGAACTTTGCTCCACTAAAATTGCAATATCTCCTAAACTATTTCGAATTTTTGAAAATGGTTTGAAGGGGATGTCAAAGGAATGCCCAAGCTATAATAATAATGCAAAAGAAAAAAATCGAAAAAAATTTTTTTTTTCAAAGGTAGAAGACCAGTTCTTAAGGTTGTATTGACTGCATCCTCAAGCATGAACTTTGCTCCACTAAAATTGCAATATCTCCTAAACTATTTCGAATTTTTGAAAATGGTTTGAAGGGGATGTCAAAGGAATGCCCAAGCTATAATAATAATGCAAAAGAAAAAAAATCGAAAAAAAAATTTTTTTTTCAAAGGTAGAAGACCAGTTCTTAAGGTTGTATTGACTGCATCCTCAAGCATGAACTTTGCTCCACTAAAATTGCAATATCTCCTAAACTATTTCGAATTTTTGAAAATGGTTTGAAGGGGATGTCAAAGGAATGCCCAAGCTATAATAATAATGCAAAAGAAAAAAATCGAAAAAAAAATTTTTTTTCAAAGGTAGAAGACCAGTTCTTAAGGTTGTATTGACTGCATCCTCAAGCATGAACTTTGCTCCACTAAAATTGCAATATCTCCTAAACTATTTCGAATTTTTGAAAATGGTTTGAAGGGGATGTCAAAGGAATGCCCAAGCTATAATAATAATGCAAAAGAAAAAAATCGAAAAAAAAAAATTTTTTTTCAAAGGTAGAAGACCAGTTCTTAAGGTTGTATTGACTGCATCCTCAAGCATGAACTTTGCTCCACTAAAATTGCAATATCTCCTAAACTATTTCGAATTTTTGAAAATGGTTTGAAGGGGATGTCAAAGGAATGCCCAAGCTATAATAATAATGCAAAAGAAAAAAATCGAAAAAAAATTTTTTTTTCAAAGGTAGAAGACCAGCTCTTAAGGTTGTATTGACTGCATCCTCAGGCATGAACTTTGCTTTACTAAAATTGCAATATCTCCTAAACTATTTCGAATTTTTGAAAATGGTTTGAAGGGGATGTCAAAGGAATGCCCAAGCTATAATAATAATGCAAAAGAAAAAATCGAAAAAAAAATTTTTTTTTCAAAGGTAGAAGACCAGTTCTTAAGGTTGTATTGACTGCATCCTCAAGCATGAACTTTGCTCCACTAAAATTGCAATATCTCCTAAACTATTTCGAATTTTTGAAAATGGTTTGAAGGGGATGTCAAAGGAATGCCCAAGCTATAATAATAATGCAAAGAAAAAAATCGAAAAAAAATTTTTTTTTCAAAGGTAGAAGACCAGTTCTTAAGGTTGTATTGACTGCATCCTCAAGCATGAACTTTGCTTCACTAAAATTGCAATATCTCCTAAACTATTTCGAATTTTTGAAAATGGTTTGAAGGGGATGTCAAAGGAATGCCCAAGCTATAATAATAATGCAAAAGAAAAAAATCGAAAAAAAATTTTTTTTTCAAAGGTAGAAGACCAGTTCTTAAGGTTGTATTGACTGCATCCTCAAGCATGAACTTTGCTCCACTAAAATTGCAATATCTCCTAAACTATTTCGAATTTTTGAAAATGGTTTGAAGGGGATGTCAAAGGAATGCCCAAGCTATAATAATAATGCAAAAGAAAAAAATCGAAAAAAAATTTTTTTCAAAGGTAGAAGACCAGTTCTTAAGGTTGTATTGACTGCATCCTCAAGCATGAACTTTGCTCCACTAAAATTGCAATATCTCCTAAACTATTTCGAATTTTTGAAAATGGTTTGAAGGGGATGTCAAAGGAATGCCCAAGCTATAATAATAATGCAAAGGAAAAAAATCGAAAAAAAATTTTTTTTCAAAGGTAGAAGACCAGTTCTTAAGGTTGTATTGACTGCATCCTCAAGCATGAACTTTGCTCCACTAAAATTGCAATATCTCCTAAACTATTTCGAATTTTTGAAAATGGTTTGAAGGGGATGTCAAAGGAATGCCCAAGCTATAATAATAATGCAAAAGAAAAAAATTGAAAAAAAAATTTTTTTTCAAAGGTAGAAGACCAGCTCTTAAGGTTGTATTGACTGCATCCTCAGGCATGAACTTTGCTCCACTAAAATTGCAATATCTCCTAAACTATTTCGAATTTTTGAAAATGGTTTGAAGGGGATGTCAAAGGAATGCCCAAGCTATAATAATAATGCAAAAGAAAAAAATCGAAAAAAAAATTTTTTTTCAAAGGTAGAAGACCAGTTCTTAAGGTTGTATTGACTGCATCCTCAAGCATGAACTTTGCTCCACTAAAATTGCAATATCTCCTAAACTATTTCGAATTTTTTGAAAATGGTTTGAAGGGGATGTCAAAGGAATGCCCAAGCTATAATAATAATGCAAAAGAAAAAAATCGAAAAAAAAATTTTTTTTTCAAAGGTAGAAGACCAGTTCTTAAGGTTGTATTGACTGCATCCTCAAGCATGAACTTTGCTCCACTAAAATTGCAATATCTCCTAAACTATTTCGAATTTTTGAAAATGGTTTGAAGGGGATGTCAAAGGAATGCCCAAGCTATAATAATAATGCAAAAGAAAAAAATCGAAAAAAAAAATTTTTTTTCAAAGGTAGAAGACCAGTTCCTAAGGTTGTATTGACTGCATCCTCAAGCATGAACTTTCCTCCACTAAAATTGCAATATCTCCTAAACTATTTCGAATTTTTGAAAATGGTTTGAAGGGGATGTCAAAGGAATGCCCAAGCTATAATAATAATGCAAAAGAAAAAAATCGAAAAAAATTTTTTTCAAAGGTAGAAGACCAGTTCTTAAGGTTGTATTGACTGCATCCTCAAGCATGAACTTTGCTCCACTAAAATTGCAATATCTCCTAAACTATTTCGAATTTTTGAAAATGGTTTGAAGGGGATGTCAAAGGAATGCCCAAGCTATAATAATAATGCAAAAGAAAAAAATCGAAAAAAAATTTTTTTTTCAAAGGTAGAAGACCAGTTCTTAAGGTTGTATTGACTGCATCCTCAAGCATGAACTTTGCTCCACTAAAATTGCAATATCTCCTAAACTATTTCGAATTTTTGAAAATGGTTTGAAGGGGATGTCAAAGGAATGCCCAAGCTATAATAATAATGCAAAAGAAAAAAATCGAAAAATTTTTTTTCAAAGGTAGAAGACCAGCTCTTAAGGTTGTATTGACTGCATCCTCAGGCATGAACTTTGCTTCACTAAAATTGCAATATCTCCTAAACTATTTCGAATTTTTGAAAATGGTTTGAAGGGGATGTCAAAGGAATGCCCAAGCTATAATAATAATGCAAAAAGAAAAAAATCGAAAAAAATTTTTTTCAAAGGTAGAAGACCAGTTCCTAAGGTTGTATTGACTGCATCCTCAAGCATGAACTTTCCTCCACTAAAATTGCAATATCTCCTAAACTATTTCGAATTTTTGAAAATGGTTTGAAGGGGATGTCAAAGGAATGCCCAAGCTATAATAATAATGCAAAAGAAAAAAATCGAAAAAATTTTTTTTTCAAAGGTAGAAGACCAGCTCTTAAGGTTGTATTGACTGCATCCTCAGGCATGAACTTTGCTTCACTAAAATTGCAATATCTCCTAAACTATTTCGAATTTTTGAAAATGGTTTGAAGGGTGATGTCAAAGGAATGCCCAAGCTATAATAATAATGCCAAAAGAAAAAAAATCGAAAAAAAAATTTTTTTTTCAAAGGTAGAAGACCAGTTCTTAAGGTTGTATTGACTGCATCCTCAAGCATGAACTTTCCTCCACTAAAATTGCAATATCTCCTAAACTATTTCGAATTTTTGAAAATGGTTTGAAGGGGATGTCAAAGGAATGCCCAAGCTATAATAATAATGCAAAAGAAAAAAATCGAAAAAAAATTTTTTTTTCAAAGGTAGAAGACCAGCTCTTAAGGTTGTATTGACTGCATCCTCAGGCATGAACTTTGCTTTACTAAAATTGCAATATCTCCTAAACTATTTCGAATTTTTGAAAATGGTTTGAAGGGGATGTCAAAGGAATGCCCAAGCTATAATAATAATGCAAAAGAAAAAAATCGAAAAAAAATTTTTTCAAAGGTAGAAGACCAGTTCTTAAGGTTGTATTGACTGCATCCTCAAGCATGAACTTTGCTCCACTAAAATTGCAATATCTCCTAAACTATTTCGAATTTTTGAAAATGGTTTGAAGGGGATGTCAAAGGAATGCCCAAGCTATAATAATAATGCAAAAGAAAAAAATCGAAAAAAATTTTTTTTTCAAAGGTAGAAGACCAGTTCTTAAGGTTGTATTGACTGCATCCTCAAGCATGAACTTTGCTCCACTAAAATTGCAATATCTCCTAAACTATTTCGAATTTTTGAAAATGGTTTGAAGGGGATGTCAAAGGAATGCCCAAGCTATAATAATAATGCAAAAGAAAAAAATTGAAAAAAAAAATTTTTTTTTCAAAGGTAGAAGACCAGCTCTTAAGGTTGTATTGACTGCATCCTCAGGCATGAACTTTGCTCCACTAAAATTGCAATATCTCCTAAACTATTTCGAATTTTTGAAAATGGTTTGAAGGGGATGTCAAAGGAATGCCCAAGCTATAATAATAATGCAAAAGAAAAAAATCGAAAAAAAAAATTTTTTTCAAAGGTAGAAGACCAGTTCTTAAGGTTGTATTGACTGCATCCTCAAGCATGAACTTTGCTCCACTAAAATTGCAATATCTCCTAAACTATTTCGAATTTTTTCAAAATGGTTTGAAGGGGATGTCAAAGGAATGCCCAAGCTATAATAATAATGCAAAAAAAAAAATCGAAAAAAATTTTTTTCAAAGGTAGAAGACCAGTTCTTAAGGTTGTATTGACTGCATCCTCAAGCATGAACTTTGCTCCACTAAAATTGCAATATCTCCTAAACTATTTCGAATTTTTGAAAATGGTTTGAAGGGGATGTCAAAGGAATGCCCAAGCTATAATAATAATGCAAAAAAAAAAATCGAAAAAAAATTTTTTTCAAAGGTAGAAGACCAGTTCTTAAGGTTGTATTGACTGCATCCTCAAGCATGAACTTTGCTCCACTAAAATTGCAATATCTCCTAAACTATTTCGAATTTTTGAAAATGGTTTGAAGGGGATGTCAAAGGAATGCCCAAGCTATAATAATAATGCAAAAGAAAAAATCGAAAAAAATTTTTTTTTCAAAGGTAGAAGACCAGCTCTTAAGGTTGTATTGACTGCATCCTCAAGCATGAACTTTGCTCCACTAAAATTGCAATATCTCCTAAACTATTTCGAATTTTTGAAAATGGTTTGAAGGGGATGTCAAAGGAATGCCCAAGCTATAATAATAATGCAAAAGAAGAAAAAATCGAAAAAAAATTTTTTTTCAAAGGTAGAAGACCAGCTCTTAAGGTTGTATTGACTGCATCCTCAGGCATGAACTTTGCTCCACTAAAATTGCAATATCTCCTAAACTATTTCGAATTTTTGAAAATGGTTTGAAGGGGATGTCAAAGGAATGCCCAAGCTATAATAATAATGCAAAAGAAAAAAAATCGAAAAAAAAATTTTTTTTCAAAGGTAGAAGACCAGTTCTTAAGGTTGTATTGACTGCATCCTCAAGCATGAACTTTGCTCCACTAAAATTGCAATATCTCCTAAACTATTTCGAATTTTTGAAAATGGTTTGAAGGGGATGTCAAAGGAATGCCCAAGCTATAATAATAATGCAAAAGAAAAAAATCGAAAAAAAAATTTTTTTTCAAAGGTAGAAGACCAGTTCTTAAGGTTGTATTGACTGCATCCTCAAGCATGAACTTTGCTCCACTAAAATTGCAATATCTCCTAAACTATTTCGAATTTTTGAAAATGGTTTGAAGGGGATGTCAAAGGAATGCCCAAGCTATAATAATAATGCAAAAGAAAGAAATCGAAAAAAAAAATTTTTTTTCAAAGGTAGAAGACCAGTTCCTAAGGTTGTATTGACTGCATCCTCAAGCATGAACTTTCCTCCACTAAAATTGCAATATCTCCTAAACTATTTCGAATTTTTGAAAATGGTTTGAAGGGGATGTCAAAGGAATGCCCAAGCAATAATAATAATGCAAAAAGAAAAAATTGAAAAAAAATTTTTTTTCAAAGGTAGAAGACCAGCTCTTAAGGTTGTATTGACTGCATCCTCAGGCATGAACTTTGCTTTACTAAAATTGCAATATCTCCTAAACTATTTCGAATTTTTGAAAATGGTTTGAAGGGGATGTCAAAGGAATGCCCAAGCTATAATAATAATGCAAAAGAAAAAAATCGAAAAAAAAAAATTTTTTTTTCAAAGGTAGAAGACCAGTTCTTAAGGTTGTATTGACTGCATCCTCAAGCATGAACTTTGCTCCACTAAAATTGCAATATCTCCTAAACTATTTCGAATTTTTGAAAATGGTTTGAAGGGGATGTCAAAGGAATGCCCAAGCTATAATAATAATGCAAAAGAAAAAAATCGAAAAAAAAATTTTTTTTTCAAAGGTAGAAGACCAGCTCTTAAGGTTGTATTGACTGCATCCTCAGGCATGAACTTTGCTCCACTAAAATTGCAATATCTCCTAAACTATTTCGAATTTTTGAAAATGGTTTGAAGGGGATGTCAAAGGAATGCCCAAGCTATAATAATAATGCAAAAGAAAAAAATCGAAAAAAATTTTTTTTCAAAGGTAGAAGACCAGCTCTTAAGGTTGTATTGACTGCATCCTCAAGCATGAACTTTCCTCCACTAAAATTGCAATATCTCCTAAACTATTTCGAATTTTTGAAAATGGTTTGAAGGGGATGTCAAAGGAATGCCCAAGCTATAATAATAATGCAAAAGAAAAAAATCGAAAAAAAATTTTTTTTCAAAGGTAGAAGACCAGCTCTTAAGGTTGTATTGACTGCATCCTCAGGCATGAACTTTGCTTTACTAAAATTGCAATATCTCCTAAACTATTTCGAATTTTTGAAAATGGTTTGAAGGGGATGTCAAAGGAATGCCCAAGCTATAATAATAATGCAAAAGAAAAAAATCGAAAAAAAAATTTTTTTCAAAGGTAGAAGACCAGTTCTTAAGGTTGTATTGACTGCATCCTCAAGCATGAACTTTGCTCCACTAAAATTGCAATATCTCCTAAACTATTTCGAATTTTTGAAAATGGTTTGAAGGGGATGTCAAAGGAATGCCCAAGCTATAATAATAATGCAAAAGAAAAAAATTATAAAAAAATTTTTTTTTCAAAGGTAGAAGACCAGCTCTTAAGGTTGTATTGACTGCATCCTCAGGCATGAACTTTGCTTTACTAAAATTGCAATATCTCCTAAACTATTTCGAATTTTTGAAAATGGTTTGAAGGGGATGTCAAAGGAATGCCCAAGCTATAATAATAATGCAAAAGAAAGAAATCGAAAAAAAAATTTTTTTTCAAAGGTAGAAGACCAGTTCCTAAGGTTGTATTGACTGCATCCTCAAGCATGAACTTTCCTCCACTAAAATTGCAATATCTCCTAAACTATTTCGAATTTTTGAAAATGGTTTGAAGGGGATGTCAAAGGAATGCCCAAGCTATAATAATAATGCAAAAGAAAAAAATCGAAAAAAAATTTTTTTTTCAAAGGTAGAAGACCAGCTCTTAAGGTTGTATTGACTGCATCCTCAGGCATGAACTTTGCTTTACTAAAATTGCAATATCTCCTAAACTATTTCGAATTTTTGAAAATGGTTTGAAGGGGATGTCAAAGGAATGCCCAAGCTATAATAATAATGCAAAAGAAAAAAATCGAAAAAAAAATTTTTTTCAAAGGTAGAAGACCAGTTCTTAAGGTTGTATTGACTGCATCCTCAAGCATGAACTTTCCTCCACTAAAATTGCAATATCTCCTAAACTATTTCGAATTTTTGAAAATGGTTTGAAGGGGATGTCAAAGGAATGCCCAAGCTATAATAATAATGCAAAAGAAAAAAATCGAAAAAAAATTTTTTTTCAAAGGTAGAAGACCAGCTCTTAAGGTTGTATTGACTGCATCCTCAGGCATGAACTTTGCTTTACTAAAATTGCAATATCTCCTAAACTATTTCGAATTTTTGAAAATGGTTTGAAGGGGATGTCAAAGGAATGCCCAAGCTATAATAATAATGCAAAAAGAAAGAAATCGAAAAAAAATTTTTTTTTCAAAGGTAGAAGACCAGTTCCTAAGGTTGTATTGACTGCATCCTCAAGCATGAACTTTCCTCCACTAAAATTGCAATATCTCCTAAACTATTTCGAATTTTTGAAAATGGTTTGAAGGGGATGTCAAAGGAATGCCCAAGCTATAATAATAATGCAAAAGAAAAAATCGAAAAAAAAATTTTTTTCAAAGGTAGAAGACCAGTTCTTAAGGTTGTATTGACTGCATCCTCAGGCATGAACTTTGCTCCACTAAAATTGCAATATCTCCTAAACTATTTCGAATTTTTGAAAATGGTTTGAAGGGGATGTCAAAGGAATGCCCAAGCTATAATAATAATGCAAAAGAAAAAATCGAAAAAAAAATTTTTTTCAAAGGTAGAAGACCAGTTCTTAAGGTTGTATTGACTGCATCCTCAAGCATGAACTTTGCTCCACTAAAATTGCAATATCTCCTAAACTATTTCGAATTTTTGAAAATGGTTTGAAGGGGATGTCAAAGGAATGCCCAAGCTATAATAATAATGCAAAAGAAAAAAAATCGAAAAAAAATTTTTTTTCAAAGGTAGAAGACCAGTTCTTAAGGTTGTATTGACTGCATCCTCAAGCATGAACTTTCCTCCACTAAAATTGCAATATCTCCTAAACTATTTCGAATTTTTGAAAATGGTTTGAAGGGGATGTCAAAGGAATGCCCAAGCTATAATAATAATGCAAAAGAAAAAAATCGAAAAAAAAAATTTTTTTTCAAAGGTAGAAGACCAGTTTTTAAGGTTGTATTGACTGCATCCTCAGGCATGAACTTTGCTTTACTAAAATTGCAATATCTCCTAAACTATTTCGAATTTTTGAAAATGGTTTGAAGGGGATGTCAAAGGAATGCCCAAGCTATAATAATAATGCAAAAGAAAAAAAATCGAAAAAAAAATTTTTTTCAAAGGTAGAAGACCAGTTCTTAAGGTTGTATTGACTGCATCCTCAAGCATGAACTTTGCTCCACTAAAATTGCAATATCTCCTAAACTATTTCGAATTTTTGAAAATGGTTTGAAGGGGATGTCAAAGGAATGCCCAAGCTATAATAATAATGCAAAGGAGAAAAAATCGAAAAAAAAATTTTTTTCAAAGGTAGAAGACCAGTTCTTAAGGTTGTATTGACTGCATCCTCAAGCATGAACTTTGCTCCACTAAAATTGCAATATCTCCTAAACTATTTCGAATTTTTGAAAATGGTTTGAAGGGGATGTCAAAGGAATGCCCAAGCTATAATAATAATGCAAAAGAAAAAAATCGAAAAAAAATTTTTTTCAAAGGTAGAAGACCAGTTCTTAAGGTTGTATTGACTGCATCCTCAGGCATGAACTTTGCTTTACTAAAATTGCAATATCTCCTAAACTATTTCGAATTTTTGAAAATGGTTTGAAGGGGATGTCAAAGGAATGCCCAAGCTATAATAATAATGCAAAAGAAAGAAATCGAAAAAAATTTTTTTCAAAGGTAGAAGACCAGTTCCTAAGGTTGTATTGACTGCATCCTCAAGCATGAACTTTCCTCCACTAAAATTGCAATATCTCCTAAACTATTTCGAATTTTTGAAAATGGTTTGAAGGGGATGTCAAAGGAATGCCCAAGCTATAATAATAATGCAAAAGAAAAAAATCGAAAAAAATTTTTTTCAAAGGTAGAAGACCAGCTCTTAAGGTTGTATTGACTGCATCCTCAGGCATGAACTTTGCTCCACTAAAATTGCAATATCTCCTAAACTATTTCGAATTTTTGAAAATGGTTTGAAGGGGATGTCAAAGGAATGCCCAAGCTATAATAATAATGCAAAAGAAAAAAATCGAAAAAAAATTTTTTTTTCAAAGGTAGAAGACCAGCTCTTAAGGTTGTATTGACTGCATCCTCAGGCATGAACTTTGCTTTACTAAAATTGCAATATCTCCTAAACTATTTCGAATTTTTGAAAATGGTTTGAAGGGGATGTCAAAGGAATGCCCAAGCTATAATAATAATGCAAAAGAAAGAAATCGAAAAAAATTTTTTTCAAAGGTAGAAGACCAGTTCCTAAGGTTGTATTGACTGCATCCTCAAGCATGAACTTTCCTCCACTAAAATTGCAATATCTCCTAAACTATTTCGAATTTTTGAAAATGGTTTGAAGGGGATGTCAAAGGAATGCCCAAGCTATAATAATAATGCAAAAGAAAAAAATCGAAAAAAAATTTTTTTCAAAGGTAGAAGACCAGTTCTTAAGGTTGTATTGACTGCATCCTCAGGCATGAACTTTGCTTTACTAAAATTGCAATATCTCCTAAACTATTTCGAATTTTTGAAAATGGTTTGAAGGGGATGTCAAAGGAATGCCCAAGCTATAATAATAATGCAAAAGAAAAAAATCGAAAAAAAAATTTTTTTCAAAGGTAGAAGACCAGTTCTTAAGGTTGTATTGACTGCATCCTCAAGCATGAACTTTCCTCCACTAAAATTGCAATATCTCCTAAACTATTTCGAATTTTTGAAAATGGTTTGAAGGGGATGTCAAAGGAATGCCCAAGCTATAATAATAATGCAAAAGAAAAAAATCGAAAAAAAAATTTTTTTCAAAGGTAGAAGACCAGTTCTTAAGGTTGTATTGACTGCATCCTCAGGCATGAACTTTGCTTTACTAAAATTGCAATATCTCCTAAACTATTTCGAATTTTTGAAAATGGTTTGAAGGGGATGTCAAAGGAATGCCCAAGCTATAATAATAATGCAAAAGAAAGAAATCGAAAAAAAAAAATTTTTTTTCAAAGGTAGAAGACCAGTTCTTAAGGTTGTATTGACTGCATCCTCAAGCATGAACTTTCCTCCACTAAAATTGCAATATCTCCTAAACTATTTCGAATTTTTGAAAATGGTTTGAAGGGGATGTCAAAGGAATGCCCAAGCTATAATAATAATGCAAAAGAAAAAATATCGAAAAAAATTTTTTTCAAAGGTAGAAGACCAGTTTTTAAGGTTGTATTGACTGCATCCTCAAGCATGAACTTTGCTTTACTAAAATTGCAATATCTCCTAAACTATTTCGAATTTTTGAATATGGTTTGAAGGTGATGTCAAAGGAATGCCCAAGCTATAATAATAATGCAAAAGAAAGAAATCGAAAAAAAAAATTTTTTTCAAAGGTAGAAGACCAGTTCCTAAGGTTGTATTGACTGCATCCTCAAGCATGAACTTTCCTCCACTAAAATTGCAATATCTCCTGAACTATTTCGAATTTTTGAAAATGGTTTGAAGGGGATGTCAAAGGAATGCCCAAGCTATAATAATAATGCAAAAGAAAAAAATTGAAAAAAAAATTTTTTTCAAAGGTAGAAGACCAGCTCTTAAGGTTGTATTGACTGCATCCTCAGGCATGAACTTTGCTTTACTAAAATTGCAATATCTCCTAAACTATTTCGAATTTTTGAAAATGGTTTGAAGGGGATGTCAAAGGAATGCCCAAGCTATAATAATAATGCAAAAGAAAAAAATCGAAAAAAAATTTTTTTTCAAAGGTAGAAGACCAGTTCTTAAGGTTGTATTGACTGCATCCTCAAGCATGACCTTTGCTCCACTAAAATTGATTTAAGAATTAAAAATATCTGATATCTATATCCTATATATATTTTACCGGTTAAATCAGTTGGAGTAAACTTTTTCAAGTGTATTAAAACTTCGCCACAGTCGAAGTTAGCTTTGCCTTCTCGTTTTTTTTTTAAATTGACGGCCGTTTAAAAAAAATTCGATTTTTTATGTTTTTTTTTGTAGTTTAGTGTAAATGAAAATAGTAAAAAAAATGTTTTTCCTCTTGATTGAGGTACGGGCCAGAATTACATCAATTCTGCGTCGATTGCAACCTAGCTGATCAAAATCGGTCCAGTAGAACTGGCGCAATCATGGCTACCAGGTCTAAAAACGTGGTTTTGAGCAAAACGCGTTTAAAGTTTTGAGCAACGTATAATATACTCACCTTAGCAAGAACATTGCGTCACTTAAATGGCTATATCTGCTAAACTATTTAGAATTTTTAAAAATGGCTTAAAGGGGATGAAAGGGGAAAATCCAAGCTATAATAATAATGCAAAACAATATGTATAAATATGTTTCAGATACGTTTGAAAAACTTTGGCTTAAAAACCTCCTCTAAAGCAATTAAAAATAGCAGGACAAAGAGTCAGTTGTGCCCGTCCCTCTTATGCAATATGCAAACAAGTCGGCATTGATGAAAATAAGGTTTTGTCCTAATAAATTAAATTTCGTAAATGTGCATCGAATGCAGATATTATGTCTCACAGTGCTCCTCAACAATGTTTGGTTTTGACTAAAATGACTTAAAAACTGAGAGCGCAGTTTGTTTTGTACTTGATTATGGGTCATAAAACTGTTAAAACTAAAATCGTAGCTGCTAGTTTTTCCGAGAAATCACCAAATGATTCAATACCGCCTCGAAACATCTAATTCAAAAGCTTTTCTTTAAAAATTATTACACATAACACATTATAGTGTGTGGCCGACAGAATATTTCCGAGAAAAAAAAAATTTGTTTTCTGAGATGCCTCTCGACTTCTCGCGATAAATCGGACAGCACGAAACATTTTTACAGACCAGATGTGCAATCACATACTTAGTACACACCACACTGTTGAGATTCCATCGCAAATATTTGATCGAAATTTGTGTTTTTATTACTTTTTAACTATATCGCTGCGGAAATATTCTCATTTAAAATCCAGCAGTCATTCGTCGAAAAATGTTGACTTTTACAGTTGTTCTATTATACATATATACTTATATGTATAATATATATATATAAATATATATTCTGTTGACAGTTCTGTTATGTAACATTGATAAATCTATGAACTAATGACAAAAAAAAATTGTATTTTAAACACTTTGAAGAAAGGACTTTCTGCCTAAAAAATTTAAAATTTTCCTATTGTGCAGTGTCGCAGGTTGCTTAATGCGTCGCGCAAATATGCTGGCTTGTTTCTATCAATCAAAAGTATTTGGCCACAAAAGCCACGACGCAGCACGCGACTTTTCACGAAGCAACTATAATGGCAATGCGGTTTTCTTTTAATTTACCCAACTGCCAGCTGATCAAAGGCTGAGTAAATGCCTGAAAAACCTCGAAACTAAATTTTTGCCTCCCCCAACACACACACAGATATCTATGTTTATTGACGGTGTGCGAGAGCAAATGCGGCTAGTCTTGGTAAATATAAGAGTGCGTCTAGCCTAATGAGTTAGAATTAGGTTATATGGCATACAAAATTGTATCCTCTTTGGCACGGGCTGTCTAAACTTTAACATTTGTTTAGTCCCGATGTGATCACCTTTTTTGAGTTTGAAAATGTGTCGAGTGCTGCCAACCTCTAAGACAGCACGGGTACACACGTCTTTTTATACCCTTGCAGAGGGTACATTAAAATTGTCACGATGTTTGTAACGCAGTGAAGGAAGCATTTCCGACCACATAAAGTATATATATTCTTGATCAGCATGACGAGCTGAGTTCATTTCCGTCTGGCCGTCTGTTTCTATGCTATCTCCTCCCTCAGTTTTAAAACTGTCTTGATCAAACTTTGCAAATAGTCTTTAAATACAAATACGCTGCACATTTGTCGGAATCGGCTGGATCAGATGACTATATCAAATAGCTGCCATAGTAACGATCGGTCCAAAAACTAGTTCTAGTGAGAAAAACTTTTTTGTTTTCCATCGTTGCGTCACTATTCGTGGTATATATTAGTTTTAAATGCTTCCACACAATTCTGGAAAAATGTATCAATTTATTTATATCGGTTCCGTATCGGTACCTTGGTTTTTATTTTGGTATACCGGTACGTACCGGTATGTACCGGTTTAATTTAAAAATCCTTTAATCCGAAGATATAATTGAACGGGCAGTTACCTGCACAACAGAAAATCGTTATAGGGAAGGAAAATTAAACACAATTAACCTTACCCGGGAAAAAAAGCCCTTATATTACTTGTCTAACTGGAAGAGCAATCTGATATTTGATGGAGTGTCAAATACACAGAATGCAGATCATTTTACCGATCACAATTTATCCCTGCTTTTAGTTTAATCCCATTTGGTCGAATTATTAATTCGTTTCCTTTGTAAAAAATAAAGGATAAATTAATAATATTTGGAAATTATTGAACCAAAACAGATGTAAAGAAATAAGATAAAATTGTTATTTTTATGAAAATTTCAGTATATACCATATGGTCCTTTAACCTAACATTTGTAAGTTTTTGCTAAAGTTTACCCTCCGTTTTACCCTGAGGAAATCCATACAATAAAACTGAAATAATAAAAAAAAACTCAGAACCGAAACTGTACCGGTACAATGTTTCGGTTCTTTTCGGTCATTTCGGTTCCAAAAATAAAGGTTCCGTAATACCGGTTCCCAAAAAATAAATAATATCGGTTCCGGTTCCGGTTCTGGTTCCGAGATTCAATCGGTTCTTTTCGGTATACGGTTCCGGTTCGGGTTCCGGTTTGACACCCTGCTAAAAACTAATTCTAATGAGAAAAACTTTTTTGTTATCAATGGTACCGCCTTTCAAAAACTGTAAGGGTATTTAAAACATCGGCGTAAATTAACAAATTTTTTTCGGCAGCTGCTTTTGTACATTGTTCGGTGTGACCGCAGGTGCTTCCAGCAGAGGTGGGCTGACACATCAATCGGTAATCGCTCTAGCCAACCATGCTTTTGGTTCGATTCCTTTTCAGCAATCGTGATTGTCAAATTTATCTATCGCAATCTGGAATCACAGCCCCATTGAGTATCATATAATCATAAACCACCATGGATATATAAATTTACATGAACATCGTCAAATTCCAACGCTTTGAAAATGTTTGTTAAAAATAACTGACATTTTATGGCCAATACTTTTGTTGCTTCTTGTGCCTAACAATTAAACCATTTACAGTTTATAACCATGGCAAGCAATTAAATAGAATTAAGTCGGTCCGGCTTGCCCAACTCCCTGCTCTCAGTTCCCAGACAGTCAGTCGAGCGGAACGCCAAAAACTGAAGTACCAATTCAAGAGAGCTTCGCCATAAATCGCTTATCACGCGACAATAAAACAACAACAACAATGTTGCAGCTACAGCTACTGACTTCTCTGGGTGTAGCTGTTTTTGTTGTTCTGATTGCCCGCAGCAAATGCCAAAAATTGCCGCATACAAAAACAATTCCAAGCACTGAAAAGGGAAAACGTAACGGCCACGGAGTTTTAATGTACTGCCGCCGCTTAAAGGAGGGGGGACGACCAGCTGAAATGGGGTGGGGTACCTTGAAAAATAGCAACAGCAGATTAACAGAGTAAAATGGAAGGATAGCCCTAGTGAAATTGGATTTTGGGGGCAAGCAGCAGCCGAAATAAAAATTAAGACGTCATCAAAATGCAATTAAAAAAATGGGTAAAAATTAAAACAGCAGCAAATTCCTTAAGCCATAAGTCTTGCAAACAACAAAAAAATAACCCCACACCCATTAAATGGGTAAAGGGCCAGGATGCCAGACAGACAGATGTTACTGTTGCTACTTTGCTGCATTGTCTAATAACAATAACAACAAATAGATTTATATTTGTGGGCGGCATTATTTAGTTTCTCTCGCCTTTTTTTTTGTTTACATCGTGGTTTTTACAGACAAAATAAAAAGAAAAAAAATGTGACAGAGCGGTCACCGAGGTGGACTATTGAAGAGAAGGGCGAGGCCACCATACCAGCCCACTGTAAAGCCACAGCCTCATGGCATCATATCGCTTCAGGGTCAGCAAAGAAAAAAATTAAAACTGTTTTTGGGGGCGTCGTTCATCATAAGTATAGTGGTAGGAAGGCCTTTAACGTTCTAATTCTTAAAAAAAATTAAAGTTGCCATAGGAACGGTCGGTACAAAAACTAGTTTAAGTGAGAAAAATAGAAGGCTAACATACCTTTTAAATACCCTTGCAGTTTTTGAAAGGCGCTACCATTGATAACAAAAAAGTTTTTCTCATTAGAATTAGTTTTTAGACCGATCGTTCCCATGGCAAAAAGTGTTAACACTAGCTGCAAGAAAGTGCAAGTTCTCTAGTAATACTCTGTTATCGATTGGGGAGTTATCGGAGGAAGCTGCTGAGGCAAAAAACAAGGACATTAAAAAATTTAGATTGCTGCATACCCGAAAAATTTCGCGAATTGCAAGCAATACTGACTTAGTTCACAAATTGCTTTTAAGTTCCGATCCGTATATAAAGGGCAAAGTTTAAAAAAATGAATTTTTTGTTCACTTTGAAAAATTAATTTACAAAAATAAAACGGATTTTTTTTTACAGTGTCCAATCACTCCCACTTTTTTATAAAATCATTATTATATTTTAGTTAGCTTATATTCCAAGTTTTAGGTCATTATATTCTTTGGAAGTATTTTTGGCCGCTCACTCCATATAACGCAGCCACTGTGCATAGGTGAGACAACTTCATTTGTTTCATTTTGGGCAATACATTCTTATCAATTAAATGTTTAAATAGCATCTACAAAGACAAAAATTTTACAAGCAAAAGTGATAATTTGAATTTAAAAACGAATATCATAAAAACTCAAGAATAAAAATGGTTTTTTTAATGAGCGTTCGTACTAAAATTATTCGTAATATTTTTTCAGTGTGTATTTAAGGAGGTCTTATACCTTTGCGAATGTTTTTTTGAGTGTTTTTTTTTTTTTTAATTCTGGAGTGAAATCTATAAGAGCTTTTTCAATTTGGTTTTTGGTTTAGTGTTATTTATTAATTAAACAAAAAAATTGAAAAAAAAAAATGTTGGAATTCGAGGGCAGTTCAACAAGCTATCGGCCTGCCAATTAAGACCTCAAAAAAAGGTGTAGAGGTGGTGGCCACGATTCCGGAACTCCAGGTTATCGGAGAAAACGGTAAATAAGGTAATGATCAAAATTGATGTAATTCTGGCCCGTACCTCAATCATATTTTTTCAATATTTTTTTAACTTGGCGGCAATTTAAAAAAAAAAAATCGATTTTTGAAGTTTTTTTTGTATTTTAGTTTAAAAAATAGTAAAAAAAAAAGAAGGCTAACATCGGCAACGCCGATGTTTTAAATACCCTTGCAGTTTTGAAGGCGCTACCAATATAACAAAAAGTTTTTCTCACTAGAATTAGTTTTTAGACCGATCGTTCCTATGGCAGCTATATGCTATAGTC
Organism: Lordiphosa mommai; assembly: GCA_018904225.1. NCBI lineage: Eukaryota > Metazoa > Arthropoda > Insecta > Diptera > Drosophilidae > Lordiphosa > Lordiphosa mommai. Next base: position 120,319 of record JAEIFT010000220.1, read on the forward strand.
ATCCGATTTCGATCAATTTTTCCAGAATTGTGTGAAAGTATATGAAACTTATTTATACCACGATTGGTTATGCTACGATGTAAAACAAAAAAGTTTTTCTCACTAGAACTAGTTTTTGGACCGACCGTTTATATGACAGCTATATGCTATAGTCATCCGATTTTGATAAATTTTTTCAGAATTGTGTGGAATCATATAAAATTAACATATACCACGATTGGTGATGCTACGATGTAAAACAAAAAAGTTTTTCTCACTAGAAGTAGTTTTTGGACCGACCGTTTATATGGCAGCTATATGCTATAGTCATCCGATTTTTATAAATTTTTTCAGAATTGTGTGAAAGCATATAAAACTTATATATACCACGATTGGTGATGCTACGATGGAAAACAAAAAAGTTTTTCTCATTAGAACTAGTTTTTGGACCGATCGTTCCTATGGCAGCTATATGATATAGTCATCCGATCCGGCCAATTCCGACTAATGTGCAGCGTATTTGTATTTAAAGACTTTTTGCAAAGTTTGGTCAAATAGCTTTAAAAATGAGGGAGGAGATAGCATAGAAACAGACGGACATATACTTTATGTGGTTATGCCGTTGTTGAAGTAAGTTAGCGATATGTTTTTAATTTAAGGGGTTACATGGATTTTGAAAAATAATATAATAATACATATATCTAGAACGTTTTCTCAGAGTTTTAAGTCAGTCGGGACAACAAAATTTGACTTAAGTATATGAGCATTTCGACTGATTTAGTCCAAGAAAGGAAGAATACATATGGACATTTCCGCGACCAAAAAATAATATATTTGAAACATATTAAAATTTAATGTTTAATGTAGAAAAACCTTCGCAAAAAAATGGAATTAACGTCTTTCTCGTTTTGGTAAATATTAAGACAATTTTTTCTTCCATTTGGTTGCACTCATTGCACTCAAATGTGCCCCTCCCGGCCCCCTTGGCTACGCCCTTGCTTGTTGCATCATGAGTATAATGACAAGAGTTCAGTATTTGTATGGGCTTGTGTATGTGTGTTCTTGACATCCTTGTAGTTCGTCTGGCTCGACGGAAATGCCGTGAGCGGCCAAATCGAAATAAGAGAAAAAATAAATTAAAAAACGAAGCATGAAATAAGGAAATTTATCAGAAGCTGAAAAGCCCAGACGCAGCAGAAATGCAGACGTAGGGATGGGGAAGGCTGCCTGCCAGATGAGCACAATTTAATTTCTCAAGCTGGGCTCTAGCTCTAATCAAAAGGATTTTTATCGCAATGGCGCACATTCCGCCTTCCATCTTTGACAGCTTCAGGTTTTTATGCAGTGCCCAGGTTGACAGCGAAGGCAAAAACCTCCCTGACAAGGACACGGCAGCACGCTAAAAACCGCGACGACTGCCTGGTTGGCTGGCACCTGGCTATAGACTGAAGTGTGTGTCACAAACATGACAGGCAATGTCGACGTCAAGTTGCCAGCTTCAGGTAACCCCAAGCAAAACTGAGTAAATCATTTGGCCAAGCCAAGCGTAAGAAGGCGGGGTGTTTCCCTTTGTTTTCCACATCCATGGCAATTAATTAAATTAGGCAATCCTTTCGACTGTGCGGCTGGAAAACATAAATAAGCAGAGCCGAGAGTCAACGAACCTACGCCCACATCCGCTTCCGTGCCGGAAACCATTTCAGCGTGAATTTTCTTCCAGTTTCTTTCCTCATTTGCAGCAAATTCGCTTGAATTTTGCATTAGCCGTCAGCTGAAGCTGGAGCTCCTAAGTGCAGGCTCGTTTGAAATAAATATGCCGCAAAGCAAACAAACAATCAGTAACCGAAGGGAACGGCAAACGCAACCACAAAGCAAACCGCAGTCCATTCAATGGCTGCCTCTGATGGTCTCGCTTCCGTCGTCAACGTCAACGGGCAACATTTGCAATTCAATTGCTAAAGCGCCACCTTTCGACCTGCGCCGGAAATCGCTTACTATGCAGCCTAAGCGGCCAAAAAGCAAAGCTAAGGTTTTCCAATACTTTAGTCCTCATCCACCAAGCCATTCTCCCAAAGTCCCTTAGAAATTGCACAATAAAATGGCAACATTGTGCTTAAATGGAGAGAAAGAGTGAGACGACAAGAACTAATATCGTATATAAATTGTATATGTACTCAGATGCTTTGTAAGGAAGCGTTCAGACGACAGAATTTTGTGTAACGAAACAGACAAAAAATTCTAATGTTCGCGATCTTTTATCGCGGAAAAATGTATATATCAAACGAAGCACATTTTTCAAATTTTCTGACCGTTCTAAATAAAAATAAATTAGTATTCGGCCGACTTCGGTCAAATTTAGCATCAATTTTATGGCACCCCGAACTTTAACCGAATTATACAGAAATCTCTTTTATTTGGTTTCGAACATCGCGTATTTTGTTAAGACATGTTTCACCTAAACTATTTTGAATATATACGAAATTCATACGAGGGATCTTTTAAATGTAAATGGGACCGAGGGGATACAGTATTGATAGAACCGCCTAGATTCGTACGTTACATAATTCAAAAAGCAAAATATCTTGAACGGCAATGTGTTCTCAAAAAATTGATTTTTGGCTTAAAAAGCAGAAAATTATGTGTTTGATAAGCAAGTTGTTTGCAAATAAAATGAAGGACTTTACTCTTTAAATTGAAAATATGCTAATAAATTACAATCTAAAATATTTTTAAATATGTCAGACTGGACCGACTTTCTTTCTAGTTTTTTTATACTCAAGAGGTACTTAGTACGTGCAAATGTATGTACCAGGCAGAAGGCAGCATTTCAGACCCCATAAAGAATATATATTTATTCTTGACCTGACCGTCCGTCCCTATGAACACCTCGATCTCAGATAGCTATATGAGCTAGAGCTCCCATTCTTTTCAGTACAGGCTCGTATTGTCTGCACGCAAATCAAGTTTGTTTCAAATATTTACCACGCCCCTTCCCGCCCAGAATAGAAATAGAAATGCGATGTTGATGATTACATTTAATATTAACATTTAATGTTGATACGAACATTATCACAATTTATGGGTCTTGTTTCATATTTTAGATTTAATAAACAAGTTTTGAATGCCTATATACTTCATATTTTTTGTTTCATATTTTCTCTTTACTCACGTTCTCATCTCCAATGGCCCATCATTAAGCCAATCCGTTGGGCAAGAAAAACAAAAATAAAAAAATGCAAGTCAATTAAGTATCAAATGGTTGGTGAGAAAGCAAACAGTGCAAACAATCGCAGCGCAAAAGCATTTCAAGCATCTTCTGCATAAATCGAGAGCAAATTGAGCCAATTTCTGTATAAATACTATGCACTAACGAGATGAAAGAGCAGCCGGGGGGCACAGAAATTGGGATAGTTGTGGATGAGGATGGCTATGCCACGATAAGAGGCAGCGCATTACCAGCAAAAGTGCCATAAAAATGTGTATTAAAATGAGTAAAAACATTTATTTGCATAAAGTCAACTAGCGAGCGGATGAGACAGCAATTGAGGAAGCGAGCGGGGAAACAAAGCAGCGAGCCGGAGCGGTTCGGAAAGTGGGTTGCAAAAACTATTTCAAGTGGCAAAAGTTTTAGTTGCGTACACTTTTAGTGCAAGCTCCGAGCTCTCGAGTATGCACTCGAGTCACGCATAAGTTGCAAGCAAGCGGGTTGAAGAAAACGTCAACAAATGACAGAAGCAGCAGAGCCAGCGCACTATAGGAAATATTTAAATTTTTGTGGCATTAATTAATAACATAAAAAGTAAGCGAGATTTTTGGATCCGGTTTTTTGCTTAAGGTTAACTATTCCATTGGACATGATTGACAAAAATGTTTTTTTTTTTAATATAGCATACTTAAAAGTGCAAATTTACGTGTAATGTATTAATAGAATGTCACTTACAAGGTGATGCAAGGTCAGCGTGCCCTTATCCCCTGGCATTATTTACCCCGCTTAAAAACATTAATTTTAAAATATTTGTTTTTTTATTTTAAATTGAATTTCTCATTGAAAAAAGTTTTATTATTATTCTCATTAAATTCTGTATAATTGAAGAATACAAGAATGCCTGATGGTCTGCCATGGCTAATACTTTCCGTCACTTACATATATATCGGATAAATCGGATATCACAGTATCCTCTCTATATGCGCAATATTGCTCTTTTGTAAGATCATGTCAAGCCATCATCTGAGGATACGCGAACAGGCTTCGTATTTGGGTGAGACATTATATCTCTAATCATTTTCGCCTTTTTCGGACATAAAGATAGTATCCTAAGAACTGCTGCAAGGTCAGCTTGCCCTCTTTTACAGTCGCTTTTATCCCAATGGCAAATAATTCGGCATGGATGAAAATGAGGTTATCGGCACATTGAGATAAAGTGCTTGGGACGCACAATTGATGACTCTACAAGGTACAAAAAGTCTTAGATCTAACAAATGCTAGCAATTTTTGGCAGGCCTTCTTGAAGTTAAATTTTCTTTACAAATTTTATATTGTGAGATGCCTTACGAGTACCATCGACAACTAGGACTAATTTCTACAGACCCATTGTACAAACCACAACGATCAGATTCCGACAAAAACATTTGACCGAAATTGGTAATTTTATTACTTTTTTACAATTCTTAATCGCAGCAGAAATATATTTTACATCCAGCTGTCAAAAAATAACAAATGTTAACTTGAACAGCTGTTATTTAACCAGGGCTGCAGTCTATTAACATTTCTGGTATGTAACATTGAGGAAATGGATTTTCTGCCACAAAAATGGAAATTTTTTCTATAGTGCAGCGCCAGCAGAGCAGTGTACAATAAGAAGCAAGAGTAAAATGGAAGTTAAGCCAAAGAAACACGCACACACGAGTGCTTAGTGCGTGTCAGGGATGCAGCGAACGCTTCTTGACCGATTCTCAAGATGAAACGTTTTCGTATGCCCACACATTTTGGAAGCTGCGTTCTCTCTCTCTCTCTTCTTTCTTTTGTGTGTTCATAATGGGACCCATTATTGGACAGTCGGGTTTCGGATACTAATAGCGGAGTTACAAAGGGCGCATCATTGTCGAAGATGTGAAAAAGTTATGCAAGTGTTTAGACCGCGGCAGCATCATTCAAACAGCGTAAACAAACACAAATGTAATTTATTGAAATAGAGACAAATATAAGATATAATCTGTAAAATGTGTCTTTCAGTGTATTTGGTAACGGCACTGCGTTGCCCCAAATACAAATGGAGCTTCCCTTTGAGATTTATTAATTTTTTGAAATTACGTGGTCCAATATAGAAATTCAATATCAAAATCAGCTGGTTGCTATTGATGCCCCAAAAAAAAATACTCGATACTTGACAAGATAGGTCACTCTTTCCGCATCATTGCCGCATCATTAAACATGCGGCTCTTCTTCTATCCACAGGTTTCTTATGGGAAACAATTCCGCACCTTCGGTTTAACTAAAAAATTCAATGATGCGGCTGGTGTTAACAGCGTATAAGAAAAGAATCTAAAAGAATGTCCGACTGTAATATTCTCTGTGCCTGTCAGATATTTATAAATTCAAAATCATCTCCGACCCCATAAACTATATATAAACTATATTCCTAATCAGCATCAATAGCCGAATCGATCTAGTCCTGTCCGTCCGTCTGTCCGTCGGTCAGTCTGTCTGTTTCTATGCTATCTCCTCCCTCAGTTTTGACGCTATCTTGACCAAACTTTGCAAAAAGTCTTTAAGTACATATAGGCTGCACATTTGTCGGAACCGGCCGGATCGGATCACTACATAATTTAGCTGCCATAGAAAAGATCGGTCAAAAAACTAGTTAAAGTAAGAAAAACTTTTTTGTTTCCCGTCGTAGCGCCACCAAACTTGGTATTCATTAGTTTTCATTAAAATCGGATGACAATAGCATAATGCTGCCATAAGAACGATCGGATGAAAATCGAGTTTATATTTGTTAAACGTAAATATTATTTGTTTCAACACAATTTTGATAGTTTTGATCAAAATCGGCTTCTGGCTTGGTCAGCCAAGTGTTTACGGAAAGTATCGCAATCTGTTGGTCAGCTTGGGACAGGTTCTAGGCGAAATTAAATATTTTTAAAACAATCACGAAAACAAATTTTTATATAAAATAAAAACGAGAAGGCAAAGCTAACTTCGACTGTGCCGAAGTTCTAATACACTTGAAAAACTTTACTCCAACTGTTTCCCTTGTTTCTACTTGTTTCCCTTCATAAATGTTTATTTAGCTATGTGCTAAAGAGGAAGAACTAATTAGTCATAAATCAAAATTAGAATTTATAACGAGAAATTCTCCCAATTTTCAAAGTATTTTTTTAATGCAATGCAATTAAAATATTTTTTTTAATGTAAACGACTCAAATATTCATTTATTTTGAACCCGCCTCGTAAACCTGAACCTAAAAACGTTTTGCGGGTTGAACCCTGGAGTAAACCCCTCACCATTTTTAGGAGGTCTGCAGCCCTGTTGAAAATACTTACAGACTTATTTTGGAACGGTGGCTTAAGCCCGGCTGGGTTGCTTGCGATTTCTATACGCTGGTGTGCAAACTGCGAACTTCAAATGTTTCATATGCATAGACCCCTTAACCATGGGGAACTATTCGTCAGGCACGACGAACATGAAATGGCATTGGGCCAATGCCCGCAAAATGAAAATACACGCAATCAATTCTGTTTACCCCGGAGCTGTGAGTGTTCTACGCATCGTGTGTATTAAGCAAAGGCGAAGGAGACTCGTCGAAGTCTTCAGTGGAAGGCCAACGGCGATTAACTTAAGTCAAACATTGAATGATTGTTTTCGCAGGACCAAGTCTGTTGCTGATTACGGAGCTGCATTTGTTATCACAGACAGACTGCGGTTGCCTCTCCAGTTCTGTGTTTGACTGCAACCCACGCAGAGTGCGTCAACATCATCAACGACACCAAAAGGCGACATGCGAATAGGATTTCCGCGGCATGCGCACAGATATAAATAAATTCTGAAATTGCTACCGCTTCTTCCCCCCACACAGTCCAACAGTTGACAAGGAAAACAACAGGCAACTTTTGCTGAAGTGTCGTCGAAGATTTTTCTTCCACTGCGTGTAAGTCCCAACTCGTTGCCTTGCTTTACAATTCGATTTGTGTCGCTTTAACTTTGCTGTCGATTGCGTTTTGTTTTCTATTTTTAAACTCTAGGGACCTAAGCCAGCACTTTTCCGTGCTAATCTAGTCTAATAAGCCCAGCCATTCCCTGCACTCATCCGCCACTGACAGACGTACACACGCTTTATGTCGACACTCATCCATCAAATATTTTTTTTCACTAGGCAAAATTAACATCAATTAGTAGTGGATATTTATGTCAATTTTTCCTTTTTAGCCAAATAACAAATCCAATCGCAGAGTCCTTTTCTTGCAGCTATATAGTTGTTGGCCATCCTCCTTGTAATTATGGAAGAAGCTAAAAGTTTACCAAAGAGCTAAAGTTCTTCTCGCATAGATGTCTCATTGCGTATATGATAAATGGTCATTGGAGTTGGCTAAATGCGGAAAAAGGAATATGGCTGCGACAGTGATTGGGGAAGAGGGAGTGCGATAATGAGAGGGCGCATTCCTAGTGTGCCGTTTACATTAATCATAGCATACTTATGAGCGTCAAGTGTAATTGAAAGACATTACAAAACTTGTTACTAATGGCGTAATATTTTTTTATGGATTTATGACACTGTCCGTTCTTTTTCCCTATTTAATGCATTATTGGAGTGTTGGATTATAGGGAAGAAGTAGTCTGTGTGTGTGCGTTTACGAAGAGGTGTGAAATATAATAAGCAAGGCGACAGAAAACACTATGCAACAGCCAAAATGCTCCCAGCCTCAACCAGAGTTCCAAATAACGAAACAAAATTATTAAAATCATTCTATGGTGAAGAATTTATTTTTTTAATTTTAAGATTGAAGCACCTACGACCCCATAAATTATATTCTTATAATTGGTAGTCATATAGTCATGCCAGTCTGTCCGTCTGCGTTTTCTATGAAAATCAATCCTAGACGATGTCAGAAGTCAGAAGAAGAGAAGAAGAGAAGAAGGAATGATTGACTGCGAATTTTCCAATACCGAAATTGGACTTGATTATCAAGATGGATCCGAACTTGAAATGAGAGTTTTAGAATTGACACAAGAATTCTGGAATTATTCCAAGTCTTTCGTACTTTAAACTTCACTCCAAAAGTCGGGTTGTAATACATTTTTTATACCCTTGCAGAGGGTATATTAAAATTGTCACGATGTTTGTAACGCAGTGAAGGAATCATCTCCGACCACATAAAGTATATATATTCTTGATCAGCATGACGAGCTGAGTTCATTTCCGTTTGTCCGTCTGTCCGTCCGTCCGTCTGTCCGTCTGTCGGCCGGATCGGATGACTATATCATATAGCTGCCATAGGAACGATCGGTCCAAAAACTAGTTCTAGTGAAAAAAACTTTTTTGTTTTCCATCATAGCGCCACCAATCGTGGTATATATTAGGTTTATATGCATCCACACAATTTGTGAAAAATTTATCAAAATCGGATGACTATAGCGTATAGCTGCCATATAAACGGTCGGTCTGAAAACTAGTTCTTATGAGAAAAACTTTTTTGTTTTCCATCGTAGCGTCGTCAATCGTGGTATATATTAGTTTTATATGCGTCCACACAATTCTGAAAAAATGTATCAAAATCGGATGACTATAGCATATAGCTGCTATATAAACGGTCGGTCCAAAAACAAGTTCTAGTGAGAAAAACCTTTTTTTTTCCACTGTAGCGTCACCAATCGTGGTATATATTAGTTTTTTATGCGTCCACACAATTCTGAAAAAATTTATCAAAATCGGATGACTATAGCATATAGCTGCTATATAAACGGTGGGTCCAAAAACTAGTTCTAGTGAGAAAACTTTTTTTTTCCACTGTAGCGTCACCAATCGTGGTATATATTAGTTTTATATGCGTCCACACAATTCTTGAAAAATTTATCAAAATCGGAGGACTATAGCATATAGCTGCCATAGAAACGATCGGTCCAAAAACTAGTTCTAATCGTGGTATTTATAAGTTTTATATGCTTCCACACAGATCTGGAAAAATGTATCGAGATCGGATGACTATAGCATATAGCTGCCATAGGAACGACCGATCTAAAAACTAATTCTAATGAGAAAAACTTTTTTGTTATCAATGGTAGCGCCTTTCAAAAACTGCTAGGGTATTTAAAACATCGGCGTAGCCGATGTTAGCATTCTATTTTTTAAACTTCAATTTAGCTCCCTTTGTTTTCTCTGTGTAGACGCCTAAGATAGCCTTAGGGGAGTTTACCTGTGTAATACTTTTGAAAAATCGATTTGTTCGATAGCTGCTGCGCCGGGAAGCGTTCGAGTCCGGTTTGTTTTAAATTTGTTTTTCACACCTTAATATGTTAGAAAAAAACAAAAAAATTAACTGTTTTCCTCGAAGTGCGCCATTTTGGCCATTTTAAAAAATTTACGAAACTCCTACGTCAGAACCTCGGCAACTCGATTACGAATAACGGAGTAGCTTCGACTTTTATTTCAGACGACTTATGTGTGGTGTATCCTGCACACCGTTTGGGTCCGTAATTTTGGGAAGGTCTCGTTCCAGCTTCGGTCACCAGTAGACATTTTAATGAAGCTGTTGTAAATAAAAATGAATAAACTTGAACAATAAACTAACAAAATACAAAAAGAATTATCCAAAAACCATGAATAGTTTACTTACACGAAATATCTGAAAAAGCGCTTGAATATCGATATTCACACAGGTGAACCCCCTTAAATCAGAAGTTATAGGTACGATGTCAGCTTATGCGCTGTTTTATACGTTGTCGTCGCCTATACACACAAACGCTGTGGCACCGGATTTTAACTCTCCTATAAATCATCTTGCGATCTCAGATTAAGGATTAAATATTCTTGAAAACGTAATAAAATCAGTCCGATTAGATTTTTTGAGTTCTTTAAATAAAATAGCATGAAGTGAGTTGTGTTTGGAGTTTTGGGCACTTACACTTGAGTCTCTTGAGTCCAATGCAAATATCATGAATACTTTAAAGGGCTTGAGCTGCTTTAAAAATGGCCCTCATGTACATAACATAAGTGGATTTGCCTTTTGGAAAATCGTTAAGACCAAACAAATGCTGAAAAATCATATATATAACAAACAAATATAAATGAAAAAATACATACGTAGCTACAGATTTTCACATGTACATACAATAAATAATGCGAATGATTTTTCTCGAGCCCACGCAACAACCCTGTGAAAAATCATAAAAATTGCTGCTGTTGTCGCCTGTCCAGTTACCATGCCAAGGATTGAGAACGCTTGGTCCACCTCGCTTTTTTGGTGTATAATTAATTGTTTTACTTACCAGACATCTCATTCAGTTATTGCTGTTGTTGCTGCTGCTTACCTTTAAAGCTGTCGCTGTGCCAAATTGGGGCTCTTTAATGGAATTCGCTTTAAGTTTAACTTTAGCTCGACATGAAAGCAAAAGTTTCTCAACTTGTTGAGGCAACACTCCACTTGCATTGATGAAGGCTTTTTACAAGTTCTTTTTGTGTGCGGTGTAGATTACGCCTTAAAGCTGCCAATTAAAAGTTTTTCCGATGAGGTCTTTATGCCTTAGTAATGCTTCTGAATTTGGTTGATAAATCTTTAATTTCCACGACCTGAAATTTGCCATTGACCCTCGCCTTTGGTTTTTACATATGCCAGTAAAACCCCGAGACCATCCCTGACCACCACATCGCGTGTGCGGCTGTTATTGAATTTTTAAGATTTATCGATTTTATGCGCACATGTAGAGAGAGTTACCTGTAGTCTACAGGTACACACACACACACCCAGAGCTTTGAACTCTCGACAGCAGCTGCCATTCGAGTGTTATAGTCAATGTAAAACACAGACCATAAAAAACGAAAACCAACGACTATGGCTATCATAAATTAAAGGCCTTAATAATGATGAATGTTATGTGATGTGGTGGTGGATGAGGGGGAGAGAAATGGTATATTGAGCAACGCCAACCCAGGGGACTGCTTTAAAGGTTAAAATGATTTGTAAGAGTAACTTACACTTTTTAAGAAAAGCTTTGACCTATGGCATCTGCGATGATGTATTAAGTTTATGATTACAATATATACTTACTCTGCACACTGGGCTTGCGACCCGAAATTTTGCCCTAATTGTTTCTTTGCAAAAGTATATTTAACGACCACCCGATATTCATACACCAGTAAGAACTGATGATTGTTCATGTTACTTATTGCGTGACTTTCAAGGTTGATTCGTGCACCTCATTCCTGATCCATTAGTCAATTTTAATTGAATTGATACACTTTCTGTAGTTACACTCAATGCATATGCTTAATTTGGATTAAATCTGATTGATTGGGGTGACCATTTCCAATTTTGAAATGTATATACGAGTAATTGAAATAAGCCCACGCTCCTGTCCGGCTGGTCGAATTTTAAAATTCTCCTTTTTTCAAACGTAAAAAACACACTTATTTATTTAGTATCTCTATCTCATAGTAAATTCGATTGGCTTTAAGAAAATAATTATTAAACGAAAGCGAAATGTGCTTCGCTTTGCACGCTATGGGGACGCCACCCAATAATTTCGATATCATTTCAAGTGCTTAAATAGGAGGTGGTTTTTGCCGATACAATACAGCTCGCATTAACGTGAAAAAAAATCTGCGAGTCGATTGTAAATCAACTTCGTCTTCACGAAATACGTGTATCACAAAACTGACCTTGACAAATTTCTATGTTAGGTGACCGATAATATGTTCTGGAAGAGACACTGAATATTGTAATCATTAGTCAGTGTATGAGGAACCGCTGTAATATTTTAACGAATTTTTACTGCCTATTTGATAAGTTAAACCAACCTCTCCCCCAACTAGTTTCAACTAGAAACTATATAGGAAATATATTTTTAATATCATTTGAATTAGTAATTTTTTAAATATTATTTCTTTTCTCTCGTTTCCATTATTCAGTTACATACATTTTATAAAATATATAAAATTACATTTTGTTTTTCCTATTCAATCGATTTCCTCCGTACTCAATTTACACCAGACAGACAGCCAGTACAAGGCACAAAGGACATCAAGATCGCTGTCTACGCAAGGAGCTCATTAAAAATTCAATACAAAATACTTGTATATTGTGAATTCATTGTTGTTGTTGTCTTGCTTTAGGTCGCATGGTGGGATAAATACTTACCTGCCCTACCGACAACAATAAGAACGATTACATTTCCATGCAAATCAAATTGAAATAAGATGTTAGCTTAAGGAAAATTAGAAAAGCAATTTGCAGTCGGTTCTAAACGCTCGATATTAGACTCATAATTAGGCACGAGTATCGCTCTCGGTTCGATTTGTTTACTTGTTACTTTTATTTATTGATTTGGTGAGTGTTCATTGCCGCCATGAACGCCCAAGTTGTCAGCGTGATTAAGTACGACAGGGCCGCTTCCGACCCCACATTCTATCCATTAGGTAGATAGTCGCATTTTATCGTGTCTGATTGGGTTGGTGGTACGTGGCAAACATTTATGACGTATCGATTGTTATTAATTTCAACGCCAGCTCAAATATTTAGTCTAATTTGTCAAAAAGCTTGGCCTGGTACCGCTGACGAAAGGCATTAATAATTATAATTCACTCATGTATCTTTATAAAATCTGCCGCACCTCATCAATGCGGTTCTCTCCCAATACGTCTATCTCTCTTTACCGTATCGTTTATTATAATTATCTTAATGTTTCGTCTGTTTGCCCATCTGTTTAGTGACAATTATGTGTTAATGGCGAACTAAAAGTGCAATTGGGGAAAACTAAGAGCTTATTAATTGATATTGATGTTAAACTTTTTTGATGTTAAACTTTTTTGATGATTGACTTAAACTTGTTATACCCTTGCAGAGGGTATATTAAAATTGTCACGATGTTTGTAACGCATAGAAGGAAGCATTTCCGACCACATAAAGTATATTTATTCTTGATCAGCATGACTAGCTGAGTTCATTTCCATCTGTCCGTCGGTGCGTCTGTCCGTTCGTCCGTCTGTCCGTCTGTTTCTATGCTATCTCCTCCCTCAGTTTTAAAGCTATCTTGACCGAACTTTGCAAAAAGTCTTTAAATACAAATACGCTGCACATTTGTCGGAATAGGCCGGATCTGATGACTATATAATAGTTCTAGTGAGAAAAACTATTTTGTTTTCCATCGTAGCATCACCAATCGTGGTATATATTAGTTTCATATACTTCCACAAAATTCTGGAAAAATTTATCAAAATCGGATGACTATAGCATATAGCTGCCATAGAAACGATCGGTATAAAAACTAGTTCTAATGAGAAAAACTTTTTTGTTATCAATGGTAGCGCCTTTCAAAAACTGCAAGGGTATTTAAAACCTTCTATTTTTTTTATTATGTGTACTGCTTGGATGTGATGGCAATAAAACAAATGCCAATAAAAAGCAATTTATAGAAGGATACAAATACGAAAATTCGGATTTGCATAGTGTGGCTCACAAACACAAATAAAACCAGCTGATTAGATTTTCAGTACGACATAATAGAAAATATAGTTTACATTAAATTTCTGATCAATACAAATGTTTCTATCCGGGCATTAGTTAAAATGGTATCTGTTTTTGTGCATACGCACACGCACACACACACTGAGCATTTCGACTGGCCGCAAGTGAAAAATATTTTTGCATAATAATTTTTATACCCTTGCAGAGGGTATATTAAAATTGTCACGATGTTTGTAACGCAGTGAAGGAAGCATTTCCGACCACATAAAGTATATATTCTTGATCAGCATAACGAGCTGAGTTTATTTCCGTTTGTCCGTCTGTGATCTGATCAAAATCGGATGACTATAGCATATAGCTGCCATATAAACGGTCGGTCCAAAAACTAGTTCTAGTGAGAAAAACTTTTTTGTTTTCCATCGTAGCGTCACCAATCGTGGTATATATTAGTTTCATATACTTCCACATAATTCTGGAAAAATTTATCGAAATCGGATGACTATAGCATATTGCTGCCATAGGAACGATCGGTCCAAAAACTTGTTCTAATGAGAAAAACTTTTTTGTTTTCCATCGTAGCGTCACCAATCGTGGTATATATTAGTTTTATATGCTTCCACACAATTCTGGAAAAATTTATAAAAATCGGATGACTATAGCATATAGCTGCCATATAAACGGTCGTTCCAAAACTAGTTCTAGAGGGAACAACTTTTTTGTTATGAATGGTAGCGCCTCTCAAAAACTGCAAGGGTATTTAAAACATCGGCATAGCCGATGTTAGCCTTCTATTTTTTTTTATTGATTTGCTGGGTTTTTCGGTTTTTACGCTTTGTGCGCCATAAATTATGCTGAAAAATTAAACATTTTTGAATGCCCCATAAAGTAATTTGGTTTACGGATTCTGTTGCCCGCACAAACACAAATTTCTGGTTTAGGCGTCAAATTTGTTGTGTTTAGATCGCAGCAAAATTATCATTTGGCCGCCATTCTATTTAGCATTTGGCTGGTGATTAATGTTTGATGTGCAGTAATTAAATGGGAACACATATTTAGAGGAAGCGGCAGGGGCCACTTTGCTGCATGCAAATTTTTGGAGCCTCTTTGCCTGTCTATTTGGGTTTATGTTTATGCAATTTCAATTTTGGTGTGCAATAAAAACGATTTGTTTTAATTACTAACGCACATGGTATTTAATTATTTTTATTGATTAAATAAAACAATTAAGTTTATGTAAATTAATGTTGATGACAGCCAGCAAGAGACACTGATGTACCCTCCGCTTGAGTGGGGGCGTGTTCTGGGAGGGGTAGAGTTAATGGAATAGCTGAGCAGTTAGTCTTTCTCTCTCTGCTTAGTGAAATAATTTAAGGCCAAGCATAGAAAATTAATGAGGCCATTAAATCTTGGAGACGCTAAAGAGACACACGAAGGCAAAGCGTGCTGTTTGTGTATATGTGTTTGACAGGCGGAGGACAACTCTTTGTTGAGTCCCTGTTTATGACTCTACGTGTGGGTGCGTGCGTGAGTGTGTGCAGTTTTACCCTAAAACATTGGTCAAGGAAACAATTTAGCTGAGTGAAAGCGTTCGCATATATATATATATATATATATTTATATGTACTACAGTTCTCTGATTTAGATCAAATGTGAAAGTACATTGCTTAAAAAATAATATGGGTGTGTGTTTAACGCTTACGAGGCATTGAAGTGAAACATATTGACCACCAGAGAACAGAAATATTATACCTTTGCAGAGGGTATATTAAAAATAACACGATGTTTGTAACGCATAGAAGGAATCATTTCCGACCACATAAAGTATATATATTCTTGATCAGCATGACGAGCTGAGTTTATTTCCGTCTGTCCGTCTGTCCGTCCGTCCGTCCGTCCGTCTGTCCGTCTGTTTCTATGCTATCTCCTCCCTCAGTTTTAAAGCTATCTTGACCAAACTTTGCAAAAAGTCTTTAAATACAAATACGCTGCACATTTGTCGGAATCGGCCGAATCGGATGACTATAGCATATAGCTGCCATAGAAACGGTCGGTCAAAAAACTAGTTCTAGTGAGAAAAACTTTTTGGTTTTCCATCGTAGCGTCACCACTCGTAGTATAAATTAGTTTTATATGCTTCCACACAATTCTAGAAAAATTTATCAAAATCGGAACACTATAGCGTATAGCTGCCATATAAACGGTCGGTCCAAAAACTAGTTCTAGTGAGAAAAACTTTTTTGTTTTCCATCGCCACCAATCGTGGTATATATTAGTTTGATATGCTTCCACACAATAATGGAAAAATTTATCAAAATCGGATGACTATAGCATATAGCTGCCATATAAACGGTCGGTCAAAAAACTAGTTCTAGTGAGAAAAACTTTTTTGTTTTTCATCGTAGCGTCACCAATCGTGGTATATATCAGTTTTATATGCTTCCACACAATTCGTGAAAAATTGATCAAAATCGGATAACTATAGCATATAGCTGCCATATAAACGGTCGGTCCAAAAACTAGTTCTAGTGAGAAAAACTTTTTTGTTTTCCATCGTAGCGTCACCAATCGTGTTATATATTAGTTTTATATGCTTCCACACAATTCGTGAAAAATTGATCAAAATCGGATGACTATAGCATATAGCTGCCATATAAACGGTCGGTCCAAAAACTAGTTCTAGTGAGAAAAACTTTTTTGTTTTCCATCGTAGCATCACCAATCGTGGTATATATAAGTTGTATATGCTTTCACACACTTCTGGAAAAATTTATCAAAATCGGATGACTATAGCATATAGCTGCCATATAAACGGTCGGTCCAAAAACTAGTTCTAGTGTGAAAATTTTTTTGTTTTCCATCGTAGCGTCACCAATCGTGGTATATATTAGTTTCATATACTTTTACACAATTCTGAAAAAATTTATCGAAATCGGATGACTATATCATATAGCTGCCATAGGAACGATCGGTCTAAAAACAAATTCTAGTGAGAAAAACTTTTTTGTTATCAATGGTAGCGCCTTTCGAAAACTGCAAGGGTATTTAAAACATCGGCGTAGCCGATGTTAGCCTTCTATTTTTTTTAGTTAAAACTTAATGTCCTCGTCGCGCTCCCTAAAAATGAAAATGAAATTTATCAGTTTGACATTTTATTAACTATATAAGTGGACGGCCTCTGTGATTTTTCATTAAAAAGAACGCTCTAATGTACACTAGAGCGTTCTTTTTTTGTATGGAAAACTTAAGGTCATACGGCTGCCCCTTTGTTTATAAGATTACGGTGTGTACTTCCCTTGGTAAAAAAAATAATTTCAAAAAGTTATGTTTTAATGGGCGCGACAAGGCTCAAAAGTGTTTGGTATTACTCATACGTAGTGTTGCCTCTGATCTATATATATTTTTGTAGTTGGCATTGATTTCTTGATTCAAACTTTCTAAGGTTACTCTGATTTACTTCGCAGAACTGATATCATTGTTTTTATACATCCAAATTGCAACTCTTATTTAAACTGTACCCATAGTTTGAAAAAAATTGGGGATGATACAAAAAAAAGTATGCGAACGTCAAGGACTGGCATGCCGCTCTACCCGGTGGGTTATAGATTTAGTAATTGAAACGCAGTTTAAATTAATATTTGAACAAATTCTCTAAGCAAAAAATTTTGACAGATTTCAAAAATTGACAAACAGAACAATGTTGTAATGTCTTGAGTAATGTCTTGATGAAATTATTTCTGTTGCTTACGAAGCGTATGAGTGTTTTTAGATAAAACTAAATGTCCTCTTCGCGCTTATCTTATTGAACTTCTAAGTCATCTCATTGAAAAAGCCAGAACAGTATCAAAACACATTTTATGGCGGCTCAATGTTCTAGTGCCTTGATTTAAATTAAAACACAAAAAAAAAAGCTTATAAAATTATATGTATATAAATAAAGCAACAACACGTTCTAATGTCCACAACTTTTGTTAAACCGAACTTAAACTTTTTGTTTGGAAAAGTAAAAGTAAAGTCGGAATACCACGTTTGGAACCGGTTCGGTTAAAAACGGTTTCAGCCCTGATTTGAAAATAAAATCCATTATCAGCTTTTCAACTCGAGATGTTGCATAAAACAAAATTATAAGGGCCGGTACCAACCACACTTTTTTCCCCAAAAACTCTTCCTAATAACATTTAGATGGTTTACCAATAATCATGACCCAAAACTTCGATCAACTGTAAAGATATGTAATGTATGGCGAAGAAAATGGACAAATTTTCTTAAGAACATTTTCTAGTCGATCTCACTACTACAACTCTAACAAAACTTGTCCAACTTTGCCGCTCGTTTGCTTCTTATTTAACTTGCGACCGCTTTTGACTCACCTAAAAAAAAATAAAAAAATAAAAAAGAACAGAAGCCTTTAATATTATACTCGCTGCTCTGTGCTTTGGTCGTGTGCACCTTCGCTGGCAGCTGTCTCTTTGTTGCTGCCACTCACATTCAACAGAGCAGGTTGTAGCATTTTGCTTCTATTGAATTGATGAACTGACAAAAGCCTGCCCCAAAAATAAGCTCTCATTTTTAACAATATTTACGGTCGTTGTCTGTTAGCTTCATATGATAGAGGGAGTTTTCTTAAAAACATTTTTTTATAAATGAAAGTCCTAAAATTGCCGCAATGTATGCAACATAAAAGTGCTACGACAAACACCTGACGAAGGCTTCATTAAAGATCAGATTGTAAGGTTGGCCAGGCGAAGGCAGGACGCGTTTTGCATTTTGGTTATTTGTACAAGCGGCACAATGGCACGTATGCGTAATAAAGTTGAACAAATAAAATTCACTTTCCTTCAGCGCAAAAGTTCTAATTTTTTTCCCTTCTGCCGCTTTGTTTTTGTTTGGTTCTTGTTGGGCTTCAGTTGCAACCTAAATTTCATTTGAGGCACAAAACTTGTTTAGTTGGCAAACTTTGCGCGTCGTCAATAAGAGAATACGGGATGGGGAGTGCGAAGCAGACAGTTTGGTGTAGCCGCACGCCATGATATAATCTCGAGCTCGGCCGTCGTATTTATTACGCGTTGTTCCCTCACATTAGACATACTCCCACAGAAATACAGTTACACACGCAAGTCAAAACAGATGTAAGCTCTTTGGGTGGGTATAAAGGGACATACCATAGAGTTTACCAAGCCAAATAGTGCTCATTGAATGACTTGTTTTGTGGGGAATTTATGTTTTAGTATGCATTGGGCTAACTATGCGCTATAGAAAATTTTTACACTTTCATGGCTCTAATAAATACTTTGTAATTTGGGTTTTAATTAATAAACCATATAATCGTCATTAGGAAGTGTTTTTATAAACATTTTGGGTTGGCAGAATTAAAATCTTTCTTCGTTCTCTTGCTCCAATGCATTTAAATCAGTAGAGTACAATTTAAGGTTATCACCAAAGACTTACAGTTTCGATTAAAGTGCGTACATTGAGATTAATGGCATCAAATGTAGAATTAAAGACTCTACAAGGTTCACCAAATCTCAGAGTAACAATCTCCAAGCAAAATTAACTTTTATGACAAACACATAACTATATTTTCTGGATCAGGAAAAAAAAGCTGAGTTGATAGAGATTTTTCCGTTCGCCCGTCATCATTTGAGGTACAATTTTGCACAGTTCTTTTGTACTGCACGCTTCTTATATTTAAGAACCGACCAGATCAAATGACTTTATCTAATAGAATTAATAAAAAACTGGTTTGTTTTTTATTATAGCGTTTTTAAACTTACCCATTCTGAATATTATATGCTTTCGATTTGACCAAATTGGATAGGTTTTTTATTCTCGATGAAAGCGTTCTTAAACTTAACAATTATAAATACAAAATAGTTATCAAAACTTCTGCAAAAATTTGGTCGAAATCGGATGATTGGCAATAGGAATATATCTGCCTCAAGACTAATCGGTCACAAAATGTGTCTTAGTGAGAAATCCTTTTTTAGTTTCCATTATAGCATTCTTAAGCTCAGCAGTTACATTCAAACAGTTCTTGCCTAAATTATATTGGTTAGATCAGTTGGAGGTAGTTATTTGCTTTCCCGTTTATTATACTCTGTACGAAAGTTACAAAGAGTATAATGAGTTTGTGAAAATGTAAGTAACAGTCAGAAGAAATCATTTCCGACCCTATAAACTATATGTATTCTTGATCAGCATCAACAGCCGAGTTGATGTAGCTTTGTCGCTCTGTCCGTATGAACAATCAGATCTTTGAGATGGTAAGAGCTAGAGGTTTGAAGTGTATGAAACATAAACTCCTTATCAGGGCTGCGAACCAAAATTATTTTTGCGAAGGTCCGGTTCGTGGATATAAACCAAAATTAAATTCGTTCGGGTTTGGGTTCGGGATCTCGTGATTATTTTCAACGGTCCAAACCGGTTCTGAAGGGTACGGTTCCGAACCGAACCCAAACCGTGGTTCGGATTAAATAAAATCACTGTAAACTACGGAACCAAACCAATCCTTATTTCCGCGCGCTTTGCCACCCTGATTAATTTGTAGAATTAAATAAAAATATTCGGATTTTTTTGTATTTTAGTTTACTTTTTAATTTAATTCTATAAGAAGTTTGTCTATTTCTCTGACCATACAAAATACATTTCTATTTGGTAAAAGCCCTTTTACTAAGACCTATTGTTTAGCTTTTGTTTTGGCTCAGGTTGAATTATTTTTTTTAAAAAGGTTCGATTTAGGGTTCGGATCACAGTAAAATAAAAGTCGGAATTTGGTTCGGTTCAAAACCGGTGTGAAGCTCTGCTCTTTATGCTAACAGGCAGTTCAAATTCACTACATTGGGGGAAAAGTGACTAAATGATGTGCAACGAAGGAATTTCAGCAAAAGTTAAGAAACTGATCCCAACCACTCTTAGTGCAAGCAAACTAAAGTGCTTTAAGGCCATATAATGCAGGTGTCAAACATGTACCAGAAATTGAAGACCTTACGTGGATATCACCATTCTTATTCTGCATTTAGGTTTCCCAGTGGTTGAAATAAACCTCTCAGCCTTTTTTTGGCTTTCCACTGATTACGCTTATCGATTTCTGTGTGTGTAGGTAAGGTTTGGACTTAAATGCATAATTGGCGATTAGACGATTGGCCCTAATATGCCAATCTCGCTGCAGCGAATAACAACAAGAGCGCAGCAGCTTTCGGTAAATATTTCTCTCACTTGTTTTTTCTGTTCCCTTTCTAGAGGCCACTAATTAGGTCACGCCCCCTTCTCCTACATAAGCTTATAAATACTTACCTAGTCTATACCTGTAAGAATAAAGGTAATGACAATGCTTGATGCTTTTCGTTTATATATATGTTATATATATTTCATTTTTTGCTTTGTTCAACTTTCAGTTTTGTCGTCATTCATGCATTCAATGTCTGCCGTCGTCGCCTTTGTTCTGTGGGCACGGCTTTGCTCTGTTCAGTTCATACATGGTAAGTACAAGTACACATCTATATACTAACTGTAGGTATATTATACAATATATAATACGTAAGATCAACTTAAATGTTAAGGTTCTTTTCGTTCTATTCTCTTATGTGTGTAGTGTGTTCACTTTTGTGTGTTTTGTTTTTTCTCGGGGTCTGTTAATGTTCCGCTCCATTTACATGCAAAGAATAAAGTCTTTGGTTTACCTTAAAAATATACACTATTTTTTTGTATTTCTGTTTTTTTTTTTTTTTTTTTTTTCTTAAATCTTAGGGCTTAGTACATACAGGCAATAAATATGTTGTAGATTCGATTTAAATTGTTGCAGGCTTTGTCATATGGATGTGTATGTGTGTGTGTACTTTGAGTACAACTTACATATGTATGTATGTTTACGTATGCATTTCATGAACTTTTGTCAATTTTGTTTCACTTTTTTTATACTCTTGCAAAGTGTATATTAATTTTTCCCAGAAGTTTTTTAACGCATAGAGATATTAATTTCCAACCCCATAAACAATATACATACTCTTGATCAGGACGACGAGCTGAATTCAATTCCGTCTGTCTCAGTTTTCTTTTTACTGCACACATCTAATATGTGGGAACCGTCCGGATCGGATGACTATATCAAATAGCAGCCATAGCAACTATCGGTCTGGAAATGGGTTTTACTAAGAAAAGTTTTTTTCTTTATGGTAGCGTGATCAAATTTTAATTCTTAATGATTTTGAATTTATAAATATCTGATATATATATCCTATATTTATTCTACCGGTTAAAACTTCGGCACAGTCGAAGTTAGCTTTGCCTTCTCTTTTTAAAGAAATTTTAGTGTTGAAGAGATTGTTGTTAGCTTGCCATATGCGACATTTATATTTTCAGTTTGTTTCTTGAAAAGCGACTAGTCAAATTTCCATAGCTAAAGTTTTTATATTTGGGCCTGACATATTTGACGGCTCCATATGAAAAGTAGGTCACATTTTAACCCTTTTCTATCCTACCTCTAGCAGGATTACTGTCAAACTGTCAGGTTTGGTTAAGTGAAAGGCAAATGAGAGACAAAACCAGAGGCATGAGTTCAAATGAATCAAGACTGTTTTCTATTTAAATTTTTGCAAAATTTTAAACTTTGTTATTACATATGATGAGTAAAAGTGTACTTAATTTTTTGCTCAGTTTCATTTGTGGTGTTAGCTTTATTTGCATTGCTTCTGTAAATTGATGTAAAATTTAAATTTAAATTCAAATCTTTTGTACCACGATCGATTGTAGTTTATGGACTAGCATGTTATTGTGCTATGCTAGTTAAAATTCAGGGATCGCAAATACAGTTATGGAACTAAAAATGAAATTTTTTAAAATTTTCCTTTTTTAAAATGAAGCTCAACACTCTTGATCATTTTGAATTCCAAGTTCCGAAAAGGATACATTATTATTAAAATTATTACACCAATTTGTATACCCTTGCAGAGGGTATATTAAAATTGTCACGATGTTTGTAACGCACAGAAGGAAGCATTTCCGACCACATAAAGTATATATATTCTTGATCAGCTTGACGAGCTGAGTTCATTTCCGTCTGTCCGTCCGTTCGTCCGTCCGTCCGTCCGTCTGTCCGTCTGTTTCTATGCTATCTCCTCCCTCAGTTTTAAAGCTATCTTGACCAAACTTTGCAAAAAGTCTTTAAATACAAATACGCTGCACATTTGTCGGAATCGGCCGAATCGGATGACTATATCATATAGCTGCCATAGGAACGATCTGTCCAAAAACTAGTTCTTGCGAGAAAAACTTTTTTGTTTTCCATCGTAGCGTTACCAATCGTGGTATTTATTAGTTTTATATGCTTCCACACTTCCGAAAAAATTTATCAAAATCGGATGACTATAGCATATAGCTGCCATATAAAAGGTCGGTCCAAAAACTAGTTCTACTGAGAAAAACTTTTTTGTTTTCCATCGTAGCGTCACCAATCGTGGTATATATTAGTTTTATATGCTTCCACACAATTCGTGAAAAATTTATCAAAATCAGATGACTATAGCATATAGCTGCCATAGGAACGATCGGTCTAAAAACTAGTTCTAATGAGAAAAATTTTTTTGTTATCAATGGTAGCGCCTTTTAAAAACTGCAAGGGTATATAAAACATCGGCGTAGCCGATGTTAGCCTTCTTTTTTTTTTATTTTACAATAAAAATAATAATTTTTTTGAATTTTTTTTAAGAAAACATTTATTTTAAAGCCTGAAAGACTGAATCAAGATCGTTCTTTAAATTTTAAGATTGTATTTATGTCTGTCATAGACTTAAATCAATCTTTAAATAAAATAAAAGAGTTAGAACAAATAATAAAAATAATGATGCATCCAAAAAATCGTATATAAAGATTTTATTTGTTTAATAATTACGATAAGAACTTGAAATGAGAATTTTGTTCTCAAATTGAGATTATTTTTGCATAATTTAGAAGTATGAAGGTTTGTGAATTTAAAACTCTGCTTTTACTTACGTTGATTTTTGTAAATTTAATGATACAGAGATTTTATTTGCTTAAAGGATCATTTAGATTACGTGTGTTTAAATTTAATTTAGAATTCGCGATTTCAGGGCGTTGGGAATAAAAGTGCGTGGAAAGTATACTGCGTCTGCGCTCAAAACACACAGATATGGGACGGGAGAATGACAACGCCTTAGATAAACAAAGTTACCTCATTTGAACTCCAAGGGCCGTCTTGTGTCAATAGGGTTTGATTGTTGACTTTTTCTTCTTCTTCTTTTTCCAACAGCATATCAGCCAGCATTATATCGCACACATTGTAATTCATGAACTTGTAGAGCCTATTTTAGCAGTGAAATTTTTTTCATGACAATTTTTAAATTTTGTATTTTGCTTAAACTTTTATGAGATCAACAAACACTGAAAAAAAATTACGAGTCTTGCCTAATCGAAAAAATATGCCTTCTTGAACCATAATGGTAATTTTATTTTTCTTTAGCTGTCTTTGTCGTTTTCATGCCTTAAAGTTATGCCATGTCCTTGGAAAAATCTTTTTTGAGCTATAATATTCTTTAAACATCAATTAATCATTGGGATTACTTGGGATGACTGATAAGACTTTGAAAATATTGTCGTCAACCTTTTGAAAATGAAAAATTTGAATTTTTGTTGGTTTCATGGCCTTTACTAGGATATCCAGTTATGCTTTTTGAAATTTTCATAGACTTTGGACTTTTAATATAGACTTTGCACCGTAGCTGACTTTTTGTTGATTTTTCTATTTAAATATTCCCTTAAAGGGAGACAAAAGTGAGACTTCTTTAGAGATAAAGTTCTGTTCAAAGTTGATCTAGTTAAAAAAGAAACTTCATCCAATTTCATTGATATAACTCTATTCTTGGTTATAAATGTGCATTCTTACATACAGTGAGCCAACAAACTAGCAAACATTTGTAAATAAAATGTGTGATGCCTAACACAGATGTGGCCGGTGCAGCCCAGCGTTAATCTGATCGGGAAATTATGTATGGTGGATCGATAAATATTCCTGATAACTATATATATCTAAAAGGAACAATCTATCTGCAAAATTGTGGAAGATATGAGGGTTTTCAAAAACTGTAAATAATGTTTATTAGGCTGCACTATCTTGGCAATTTTTTCAGTGTAGACTTGTATTAATTATTTAAAAGTGTGAATATTTGGAAACTGCGATTTTAAGGAGTGTGAATATATTTTAACTGTTAAAACAGATTATAGTCTACTAAAAACATATTCACGTTAGCAAAAATTACAGTTTCCGAAAAATCACACTGAAAATAATTTAAATAAATGAGCAAAATATTGAGGTGCCCATTTGCAGCTTTATACAGTATATTTCTGGATACTAGTCGAAATATTGAGAAAAAAATGGTGAAAAAATGGATAACTTTTTCGCAGCAATTAATTTTTGTTAACCAATTTTTGGGATTTGGAAGGCAAAAAAAAGTAGTGTATGCGTATGCTGTAGGTGTTCACAGTTTCTGGTCTCTGTCATAGCTAAATATGTACAGTAATTGATATTTATTTTGAGTTTCCTATCTTTTTTTGCGTATTTTAAGCCTTTTACCTTGAATCACACACACACACATATACATATAACAGTTATGAGTACATTTACAGGATCTATTAAGATATGCGGGAAGTTGAGTGGCATTTACTTTTATGTACAGTTTAGTTTTAGTTTACCATTTCTTTAGTTTACTTGCCTAGTATGTAGAGTATACTTTTTAGTGTAGTGCTTTGCTTTATAATATTTTTGCTTCTTTCATTTTGTTGCAATTATTATCATTTTGTTTTTTGTCAGACACTATCACAAACAGATAATCTTTTCTCTAGCTATTTAATCTTTTTTTAAGTTTAGTCAGTTCTGTAAATTTTTTTACTTAGACATCTGTGCCGCAGCCTTCTTGATAGCCTTCGTCTGGTGAATTCCGGCTGCTGCTGATCAAGGCCCTCTTTAGGGCAGTAACTGGTGGCAACACAGGAACACCCCCTTTTTGCCACACCCTTATCGTCTTGGCATTAATAGGTTGCCCATTGGGCAATATTGAGCAGGAACTGGTTGATGGTGGTGCTGGGGAAGGTGAACTACCTCCACCATCGTGTAGGCGTGGCAAAGTGCGACTACTGAAATGGGGACTGCCGCTAGAGCTGCTGCTGCCGCCACTGTGGCTGTTGTTGGTGAGCGTGGAATTTAATTGCTGTTGCAGCTGCTGCAGTGGGTGCATTTGCAGTTGGTGGTTGTGCTGATGTTCAGCTCCGGGCACCAAAGGTAAACCATAGTCATTGGGATATCCGGAAGAACCTGCGGCTGACAAATTAGTGGTGGCTGTGGAGCTCGAAGAAGCATTGCCATGCGAGCGGGGCAAGGTCTTGCTAAAGTATTCACGTTCGTGCAGATCATACAGCTGATTAGTTGAGGGATCAATGATGGGAGTTTTGTCAGTATAACGCTTGAGAAACAGATCATCTGCCGAACTGGTTGTAGCTTGCTCCCCCCATAGCCCAGAGGGGTAAAGCGAATCACAGCCAGTGGCTCGACTATAGGCCCCACTAGTGGGGACTGGAATTTTAAGTGAATCTGTGTAATCATCGCGTTTGGTATCATTGATTAAATCAGGATTATTGCAGGAGGCTGTTGGTGAGATGAAACAGGAGGCGGTAGATAATACGCTGCCTGCATTGTCATATCCTTGGGTGGAGTAGGGTAGGTCGGTGAGACGTGGTGGTTTTTGTATTAAATTAGCCGCATGTTGATCCTGTTGGGTATGACTAGATCTACTACTTTTACGTTCCAGACTGCCTCCTTGAACCAGGCCACCCTCTAAACCCTGAGTGACTGCACCGTTGGCTATGACCACACTTAGTCCTCCATTTGCCGCAGCAGGTTGAATTTTATTCACAATGGAATTCTGCTGATTCACCGAGGTGATCACCTCCATATGATTGGGTGTCTTGCTATCCACATAGGGTTGTCGTTTCACTCTTAAAAGCAGGCACATAATAACACCCAAAGCAAATACTATCAAAGCAACTAAAGCAGCACTTAAGCCTACTATTTGTCCGCTACCCAGAGAAGCCATTCCTGCTGCACGCATGCTCACATGTAAAGTAAAGTTAGCCTCAGCACTTCCAGCCCGATTCTCGGCTACGCAATAGAACTCACTGGAATCCGTTTCTTGAGCATTGGTCAGCACCAGTTTCGAACGCTTCTCAAAACCGCCGCCTCCCTCCAGTAACTCATACATGTGTACACGCTGATAGGCACTGAAAGCACTATTGTTGGCCAACAGACGTCCATTCCAGTACCAGTTAATGTAAGCCGCTGGTACTGCTCGCGCCCGACATGTGATGGAAGCATTTTCGCCCATTGCCGTTTCGACATAATGCGATATAGGCAACATTTCGGGGCGACAGGCAAAATCATCCACCTGCAGTTCGGCAAAACTGCGATCTATAATGCGCTCAGGTCCACCAGAGCAGATGGGTGCCACCGGATAGGGTATATTGCGCTGCATTAGCCATATCTTGGCATCCCTGAGACGACAATCACATAGCCAGGGATTATCATGCAACTCAATGCCATGTAGCCGGCTTAAGGTTTCAATAGTCTTGGGTAAAAGTTCACTCAACTTGTTGCCATTCAATCTTAGCAAAGTCAGTCCCTCCAAGCCACTAAAAGCCTGTGCTGAAATGGTTTGTATATCGCAGTGTGATAAATCCAATTTATGCAGCGAGGGGGTATTACCAAAAGCCTGTGACTCGATTTTGTGTATATGATTCGAGGCTAGAGTAAGTTCCCTTAGCGATGATATATAGCTTAAGGCCAAGCTGGGTACGCTGACCAAAAGATTATGCGATAAATCCAACTCCACCAGATTGGTTAAACCCTTAAAGGTCTCAGGCTCGATTTCACCTATCTTACAGTTGCGCAAATATAATTTTTGCAGATTTAGTAGATTAGCTCTTACAAATTGCTCTTTCGATAAGGTTTGTAGCTTATTTCCAGACATATCCAAAACCTGAGTGTTGGGATCTATATGCTCGGGTATTTGTATTAACTGACGATCTATACATTCCACCGTCTGCTTGCCACCCTTCCATTTACAGGCGCACACAGTCTGACAGGTGGACAATTGCTGCAAGGGATGATCAAAGTCCGTGTGAGTTATATAACCATCTTCTGTCATAGGTTGACTATCGGCTATGGAGTAGACTTCATTCTGTTGCGCTTTATTTGATGCTGCTCCAGCTCCTGCACTTCCCCCTCCATTATTAAACAACTTGAGTTGATTATAACGTTGTCCCCCAACACTTAAGGGCAAGTGAATTAGGCTAATGATAAGCCAAAATTTGATATGCATTTTTCTTTAGTTTGGGTTTTTCAATTCTACTTTTGAGAGTTTATTTTTAATTAAGTTAAGGGAACTTCCTTAGGTCAAGCGGAAAATTGATTAATTGCCGCCTGGGCTATAGTTTTTGCAAATATTTTCATGTTTTGGCGTAATTAGCGCGATTTGGCTGGGCTGACCTAATGTTATATATAGCGCCAGATGATAATCGTTTTCTTTTGCTTTACGCAACTTTTTTTTTTATATATTTTCTTTTTTTTTCGGCTGAGGTTAGCGCTTTGCGCCACGCAAAGCTTGAATTTTCATCGCGTTTTCGCTTTCGTTTTCGCACACAAAATTTACACACGCTTCCGGGGGTTGTTCGCTTTGTTTGGTTGCCCCGAGGGATGCCCAAAACTTGATTTAATTTTCATTGACTTTCCCTTATTAATGCAAACAGAGTTTACTACTGCCTTTTGCATTATCATTATCTGACTTTCATCATCACCAATATATTTCATTCACATTTCACTTTAACGGCGTTTGCTCGCGGACACAACCCAACCGTTCCGCAGCGTATATCGACTTTGACTGAGCTGAAGCTCTGGTGCTGCTAGTAAAATCCACGAAGCTAAGACTTCAATTTGCGCCTGCAGTGGCGGGGGTGGTAGTCTGAGCTTCGTGTACAAACACGATTGCCAAAGAGAAGGAGAGTAAAATTGGAGAGAGCGCCTGAGCTTCTTCAAACCAGTATCACAGAATTTGTTGCTTTAACCGTTTCAACATGTGTCTACAAAGCAGGTTTCAATGCTTTGATTTGCGTCCAGCATTTGCAACCTAATGCTTATGCTTTCTTAAAACTCCGACACTTTTAAATTTCTAAAAGTTAAAGGGCCGACTTAAACTTTTAACTTCAACTTCGACTCCAACTTCGAAATACTCGTTACTTAGGCAAATGATTATTTAAAAATCTATTATTAAATCACAAATTGTTATTATTAAACGTAAATATTATAGTCTCTGAGAACTAGATGTTCATACTAGAGATGGGCGCGGGACGGCAATTCGGGGTCGGAGAGGGACGAAACATAAAATTTAAATCATAAATTTATTTAATAATTTTTTATGATTTGGTGTAAAAAATCTGTCCCGTGCGTTCCGAAAAAAATGCGGGATCAGGACGGGACGGGTATAAATTTAAAATATGGGGTCGGGGTAGGTACGGGTCGGGATCAGGATGGGACGGGATCGAATTTTCTGTCCCGCGCCCATCTCTAGTTCATACAGACAGACAGACGAACGGACAAAACCAAATCAACTCGGCTTGTGATGCTGATCTGCCTGTTACCCTTTTTACTCTACGAGAACGGGTATAAAAACCGAAACAGTTTTGGTATAACAGTATCGGTATAATTCCGGTTTTTAGTTTCAAGTCTTACGGTAAACGTCTTTTGCTTCTAACAAATATGTTTAAAATAATTATTATCGTGCTTTGTCGATTTCGGATCCGGTATCATACCCTGGTTAAATATAATGATTTAACTGATTTAAAAAACTAATAAAGCTTTATCTGAATGTAGAGATTTCCGCAGAAATGTCTATCATGACTGAAAAATTAAAACCTCTTTAAAAGTTGTTTCTTACTTGATTTAGAAAAGGTAAATATGAAAAATAAATTAAACTAAAGAGTTTAAATCTTTCATTAGTACAGATAGATAGAAAGTAAAAATTTATTTTTTGGCCAGTTTTTCAGTACATTTTCTCTTTTCGATTCACAGCTCTAAGAGTCATTGAGCAATTCCACTCTTTTCACAAAACTTAAGCTACAAACAAAATTGACTTTTTTGTTCCGTTGAATAATTTAAGGAAAACCAGAAGGCAAAGCTAACTTCGACTGTGCCGAAGATTTAATACACTTGAAAAACTTTACTCCAACTGATTTAACTGGTAAAATATATAAAGGATATAGATATCAGATATTTAAAATTTTTAAAACATTGATAATACAAATTTGATACCATAAAAAAAAGTTTCTTAGTTATGCATTTGCCGACCGATCGGTCCTATGGCAGCTATATGCTATCCTCCGATTTTGATAAAGTTTTTCGAGATTATATGAAAAAATTTTTATTTTCAATTGTAGCGTCACCAATCTTGGTATATATTAGTTTTAGATGATTTTACATATTTGTGAAAAAATTGATCAAAATCGCATGAATATAGCATATAGCTGCCATATAAACGGTCGGTCAAAAAACTAGTTCTAGTGGGAAAAACTTCTTTATTTTCCATCGTAGCGTCCCCAATCTTGGTATATATTAATTTTATATGCTTTCACATAATTTTGAAAAAAAGTCATCAAAATCGGATGACTATAGCATATAGCTGCCATACGACCGATCGGTCGGAAAATGTGTTTTACTAAGAAATTTTTATTTTTATGGTATCAAATTTTTATCATCAATGTTTTAAAAATTTTAAATATCTGATATCTATATCCTATATATATTTTACCGTTTAAATCAGTTGGAGTAAAGTTTTTCAAGTGTATTAAAACTTCGGCACTGTCGAAGTTAGCTTTGCCTTCTCGTTTTTTAATGTTTTATTGTGCCAATGTCACGTCACATCAGATTGGAAATGCCCATATGTACATTAATCGCAAATGTTCATGCTTGGCTGCCTTAGCAATTCACCCAACAAAAACACGCAAGAGAAGATTTCTCTTTTCCCAAAAAAAAATTCGGAATCATAACTGACCTTAATCAAATGTCTTTAATGTTGAGACTCACATGTGTGTGAAAATGTTAATGTATCTATACGTTAATGCATTAAAATGTATCTTGCTGCAAGTATTATATGCGAATACAATCGCAAAAAAAATCAAACAATGAAAGAAACTAAGCAAGTTTGATGCAGCAAAAAAAAAACTTCTCAGGCAATCTGAGTCTGCACAGCAGCGACAGCTGGAAGATGCGTTTCCAACTAGGCGAACAACCAGATTGTGGACAAAGAGACACAGCGACAGGCAGCTACACAGAGTGTTTCCTGTCTGGCCGACAGACATGAGATATCATGTACCAGCCAAATCCAACAACAGTAACTACCTGCCCTCGAGTGGCCCGCAGGTGAAGTAACTTATATGAATGTGTGTACATAAGTTGTTTCTTTTCTGCTCTTGCCTGCCGAGTAATTAGTTTAACTCTAGCTGGGCTGCCATTTTTTGTGGCCATTATTTTACTTTGCACTTCTTTAGCTACTTACTTTTGCATAGTAAACCCACTCATTGTGAAAGTCGATCTTCGACATTCCTAAATAAAAACAAATTGTAAAATTTTGCAGCACAACGATATTCATTCAACAATCGCATCTGCTATTACCTAGCGGATGTGACTCATTCAGTCAAAACAAAATTGTGCTTCAGTCTTTAGCAGAGAGAACTTCGTCTTCGTGTACTGTGCTCTCTGGGCTGTATGTAGACGACCAAGTAATTTTTGCTTCTTTCTTTCTTTTAGTTTTGTTGTTGCCTTGTTTTTTTTTTATTTTTTGGTGCTTCATGCTTGAGTAGGTCGTCGCACAGTGACTCGTTTGGCCGATTTAGCGTTCCAAAAATCATAATTTTGAACTAAAAAAGATATTTGAAAAACTTTAAAGGGAAGATGAAAGAGAATTTATGTAGCTTTTAAATGAGCGTAAGCTTGTCTATGTAGGTCTACATGCTGACTCAGATCCAATATTTCGAACATGAACATTAGGAGTTAGTTTTTTTCGGATGGTTTGTACATCACAGATTTCTTGTCTCCTTAGCATATTTTCCATATTTGCATAGAACAACATAATTTTCATGCTTCAAGTTATTGGTCACAAAAGAATCTTTTTTTTGAGCCTCCTAATGTTAAAAAATTGACCCGAAAATAATTTCCACCCAAAACGTGAGTTCCAACATCCATATTTGAAATAATAAAAATGTGTAAATGTATTTTAATTAATGAATTCACGTATCTTTTTAAAAACATCAACCAAATTAAAATTGGAATATCCGTTTGGTTTTTATAGGTTAAAGAAGTTGAAACCAAGAAATTCAAAAATTTTTAAAAATTAATTTAAAATCTAAGGTAATTGACCGAACTTAATAAACCAAAGTTTTTATGACTATCTGTAGTTCCTTTTTTAAAATAAACTATTGTTGTCAAAAAAATCGACCATAAAAATTTGATTTTTGCAACGCTAAATCGGCCAAACGAGCCACTGTGCATCGTCGAAATCGTCGTTCGTCTGGTTGGGTCCCTGAGCTTAAAAAATTAATCGAAGAATGACTTACTGAAATCAAAATACACACTGATGGCTTGGTTTATGCAAGTCCAAATACAGATGATTATTTCTTTTTCCAATTACTGGTTACTACTCCTCATCAAATGTCGAATGATGAGCTAGTTAAAACTGACTGCTCAAAGGCAAACAGATTTAATTTGAACTGCGTTTTTTCCATATAATATAGAAACTAAACTTATTATAGTCGTTAATAGTTTCCAAGTTAAGTTCGAAAAATCTTCAGAGATTTCCGGAACATCCCTGAATATCAAATATTTTTTTCTACATATGTTTAAAAAAAAAACCAAAAGAGTAACGGATTATTGATTTGGCTGTGATGAACCAAAATAAAATCAATTTCGGTTGCGGTTACGCTTATTAAAAAATGTACATATTTTGGTTTTAAATCTGACATGGAGACGGTTGCTATACATTTTGTTCACTTGCAAAGTGTACACTGAGAAAAAATGTATATGAAATGTCCGTCAATTAAACACATATTAAATTAATAATTATATTGACAAATATAAAATTGTTATGTTAATAATGTCATACCTATCAAAATTTTATTTATTTCGATTTTCAAAGCATTCTTGAATTTTAATACATAATTTTATTTCTGTGTGCCTCTTTGATCACAGGGTATTACAACCAGTCGATTTATGTTAATAATTTTTTTCTCCCAGCTGCTGCTGCTGCTGTTTGTGACAACATCAAGTGTGCAGTTTTTGGAGAACATGTGAAAATCAAGTGCACACTTAAACTCTCTCATTCACCCAGACGTATCATGGTGGGTGACTACATTATGTGGTTGCTTTTGCCACTTGACGCTTTCTGCCTGCTGCTGTCCCGCTTAATTGAAAAATTAAGCAGCCACTTTGTCAAAATGTTTTTTCAATGGTTTTTTGGATGGACAATCCTGTATCCCTGTATCTCTGAACGGCTTTAATTGTCAGCATCTGTGCCTGACATGCAAATGCAAAAGGTTCTTCAAAATGTGACACTATACACCGTTACCCCTGTACTGGCCTGGCTTTGAGTCTGTTTGATGGAGCATACTCGGTTGGCACTTATTACGTTGGCGTCTGCGTATGGTTCTGGCGTTTATTGATGCAAATTTTCCTCAGGCCTTTGCCATTGAATGTTGTTGTTGTTGATGTTGGTGGATTTTGGATTTTATTATTTTTTTTTTTGAGGGCCACAACATGCCACTTAATTGACGTCTAATGTCGAACACAAGTGCGCCAAGCGCTGATTAGGGTTGGCTTATGTCAGAGTCCAAGTCAAGTCTCGATTCCTTGTGCCCTGTTCCTGTCATTGCCACCGTTGTCAAAAGTTTTGCAGCGAAACCTTTATTGGTACGTATTTGAAGCATATTTCATGGCTTTTTGCAAATTTTTGTCAGCGTTTTTATACATTTTTTTTTCCTTCATTTACTTAAGCGGCTTTTATTGATTGAGTTGACAATAATGGGCACTTGGAAGTGTCAACGATGGCAGCAATTGGGAAACATACGAATTATTAAACATACTAAATTATTTGCTCAATGTTAAAAAACGGATCAAAATTTAAGTCAAATTTATTTAAAAAATGCAGTTGTAATTTAAGAGGTATAATGTTATTATAATAAACATTTATACAATGTGTTTGCAAACATACTCCGTATATTTTAGAAGGAGGTGAATAATCGTTTTAATATTATTGAAACAAGGACGTAGCCAGCTTTCCATAAAGATGGGGGTAAAAATTGCGTATACGTAATATTAAACTGGGGCTCACATTTTAGCACATTGGAACATTGGATTGTCGGAAGGATACATATGGGCATTTATATATTAGAATTGATATATATTAGAATTTAAATTATAATCAAATTTTATGTTTTTAAAGCATTTACAGCTCAGCTGAAAAATGGAATTAACATTTGTCTCGTTTTGGTAAATTTTAAGACAATTTTTTCTTGCATTAGAGTGCACTCATTGCACTTAAATTTGACTTTAAACAACAACTAACTAAAAAATTAAAGGGCGCAAACAACTATAAGTTAACAGATATTTTTCAGTTTATTTTTAATAATGTTCTATTTTTACGTGTGTAGCTAAAAACTTCTACGTAATCGAATGTAACAGATTGAATATTTAATATTTAAAAAAAATCAGGCCAATGTTGATATTAACATTTTCGCGTTTTGTAGATGAAACTAGTCTGCTGCCCCTCCCTGCTCTCCCTTGGCTACGCCCTTGTAATGAAATGAGAATAAACATTTTTCAATGGGGAATTTCAAAATATAAGTTCAAAATATCTTCAATTAAGTACGAAATCGATTTACAATACCAATCCAAAAACAAAAATGCAATGGATATTGCGAAATTTTTAACAAGAATCTATACTTGAAATTCCCATCTGGCTCTATCACTAAGCTTATGGAGTGATGTTAGATTTTCGATTTTGTGTTATTTTTTAGTGTATGCATCTGCTTGCTAATAAATCGTGCTTAGTTCAATGTGCCAACTAACCACTAGATGCTGTCACGGTCGCTGTCTGTGTCATCGGCATTGTCGCCGCATGCAATGAACTGATTAGACAAACAATTAATTTTGGCCAATTATGGAGACCTGGCAGCCACTTTAACTCAATTTGATTGAAAAGCTTAAAAGCAGGCCCGTTTTGCGCCACCTTCAAACAACGTCTGGTCGACAATTTGGCATAAATCTAAACCAAACAAGTCATGGCATGAGGTTCTGGACGAAGTCGAAGGATGCCTGTTTGCCTGTTGAGCTGTTGTTGTTTTGGTTCTGTAGACGGCCGCAGGACGACTCATTAATCAAGGCCGCAAACAAGCGGCGGGACCCCAACGAAAAGAAGAAGAGGGAATATGATGCAGTAAGGGACACACATACACACACATCCACTCTCAGCTTACGCATAAACATTAATAATTAGAATGATTCTTTAAAGGGCAATTACCTAATTTAGACGCTTTGAATAATTACCCTGGACTCTTGGGGTCCGCCAGAAAATCGCCCTTGGCAACGACACAACGACATAAAATCTGTGTAAATGCAAACAAAGAGAGACAGATAGATAGAGAGACTGAGAGAAAAAAATGGAGTTGGACCATATCCTGCCATCGGGACCAACGACTGCACTAAGCGGCTTAATGCCCCCAAATGAAGATAAAGCGCTTTCTCTGGCAGCCGCTCCGGCTTCTGTTGCTACTGTTGCAACGCCTAAGAGACATTTAAGTCTTAACAGTTAGAAAATAATTAGAGCGTTTAGTGGCCCCGACTTAAACTCAACGACTCGGGCGTTAAAATGCCTTTTCAATTGTGGACAACTGACAATTCTGCTTCTGAGCTGGAGCTTAAAAAGCATAAAAGAATTGCTGCAAATGGATATTTAACTTGAAAATCGAACTCCAAATTCAGGCGGTTTTTTTTTGTAATTTGAACCCAAAGTTGTTAAAAATTCATATTTTTTTTATCATTTCAAGGAATGTTTTGTGGGCAATCTTCGTTTGCTTTGACATTCCCTGGAATTATTGTAAAGAACTAATTCTTAGCTTTATAATAAACCCGTAAACATTCTGCGATTTTTAACACATAACATGCTCCACCTTATAGAAGGGGTGGTGAGAATTCAGGACTATTTTCGTGAGCTTAGCACGAATCTATTTTGCAAAATTATCCTTGTAATTTAAGCCATAAGTTGGTAAAAATGCCTTTTTGATCATTTTAAGCCATATTTATTGAGAATTTATTGAGTTCTTCAGTGCTGCTACTCTAAGTATAATATGAAGCTAGATATGTTACCAAAAAACAATAGGCATCTTAATATATTAAAGTTAAATTAAGCTTTGATTATTCCCCGTTTACAATATCTGTACACTAATATGTTTTACAAATGTTTTGATTACTTCTATTGGGTTGAAACACCCAAATTGGTTTGGTTTTATAGATTCATGCCGCAGTAATGGCATCCTCTCCCTTAAAGATACTTGCAATCAGGTTGGGTCTGTCTGTTTATATTTTCTCGATGGCATTCCCGCCGCCGCCGCCGGACACTCATTAATATCAAGAGAAGAGCAACCGGCCACGTCCCAAGTGACCCAAAAGGACACACTGCGAACCCTTGACACGAAGAGTGGTTGGGCGGGCAGTCGGCGCACAGCTGGAAGTTAAATAAATTAAGGGCAATTAGGCGCAGCATTACAAGCACAAAGGTCAAAATGTTCCCCTTTGCATCCCCAACAACTTGGGCCAGGTAAGTTCTGCAGACATTTTGAGCGCAAATGTTTTTATTTGAAGAATTTTTCGCAAGACAAATCAAAGTCGTGCAACGGCTGCTGTGGCTGCGAATTTTAATTACCAAATTTACACTGTAAATTTTACCGTTTACAACTTGTTGTTGCTTCCCCAAAGCGGAAGTTGTCCACTGGAAGATTAGTGCAGAAATGCAGAAAGCGTAACGCAAAAAGCATTTTGGCCAATTAACTGCTGTTAATTGTTGCGTATAAAGAAAACTTCATACACCATATGTGAAAGCCAACAAATTGTACAAAGAAGTTGTTGCACGCTTCAGTAATGTGTGACAAGAGTTAAGGGGGATGGAGGAAGAGTTGAAAGAGGTACAGAAAGAGAAAACGATGAAGTATAACCACCATAAAGCACCGTCAGCGATATTATTGCAACTTCCGTTGTAATATCATTTGCATAGTGGCCGAGTTCTACTTTCGCTTATGCCAGCAAAAGATCATAAGAGACGGTCATCATCAAGTGGTTGTGTAGGCGGAAGCAATTCGTTTTTCGTATATTCAGCAAATAAGTTCCAATTATTGCAAAAAATGTTATTGAGCGAAATATATTGTAATATTTTTTGTATACCCGTTACTCGTTGAATAATAAGTGTTACTAAATTAGTGCAAATGTCTGTAACAGGCAGAAGGAAGCATCTCCGACCCCATAAAGTACATATATTTTTGATATGCATTAGTAGCCATGTCGATCTAGCCCTGTCCGTTAATCAGTCTGTATGAACACCTAGATCTCTGAAAGAATAAGAGCAGGAGCAAATTAAAATTTTTTTTTTTGTTTAAACTCGTATTGTTGTTTTTGCCACGCTCCTTCCCGCCACCGTAATAGAAAATGTTAAAGACCTCTTTTTTGTAGAAATCAAGCTCCCCTTTAGCATTTGTATTCATAAGCTCAACATCAAAAATCCATTTTCAGAATGATCGGGCAATAAATAGTGGAGATATCAAATTTCATCTTTTCCATATAGTTGGGGTCACTGTGCACTCAGTCTGTCAACTTAATGTTAATCTTTACATTTGATGTTAATATTAACATAAAATATTTGTTCACATAAAATGTACATGTTTTATTTTAACACTTACATTTGATGTTAATATTAACAGATATATTAAAGTCAGGCAGGGTCGACTTTAACTTGCGTTCTCGTTTTACACTTGCAGTGGCCATATTAAAATTGGTGTGACATTTGTAGCTCATAGAAGGAAGCAACTCCGAACCCATAAAATATATATATATTCTTGAGCACATTTATCGGAACCGGCCGGATCTTGTGACTATAGCATATAGCTGCCTTAGGAATGATCGGTCCAAAAACTAGTTCAAGTGAGAAAAACGTTTTTATTTTCAATGGTAGGGTCTCCAAACTTGGTACTTATTAATTTTATAAGCATCCTTACAATTCTGGAAAGTTAAAGCAAAGTCAGACGGCTATAGCATATAGCTGACATAACTATCGGTCAAAAAACTATATCAGTGAGAAAACATTTTTTGTTTTTAACGCTAACGTCATCAAACGACTCATTAAGTAATTTAATATGTATCGATATAGTTCTCGCTAGTTCAGTTAAAATCCGACGACTATATCGTATAGCTGTCATTCAACCGATCGGTCTTAAAATAGGTCATAGAGAAGCCTATATGTTTTTCAAGACTTTGGGCAAAGTCAAAAGTTAGCTTGAGTATTTTGATTTATTAGTGTATGTTAGTATGTGAGGATGTATGCAATCCATTAAGTTGAGACAATTATAATAATAAACTCATTTTTAATTACCTCAACTGCAACTCCCTTAAGACATGTTCACTTTGCTGGTGTTTCCCAACTTCTGTCAACTAAAGCCACAAACATCTCACATCCCTTCGCATCATTCACATCGAAGCCATGGCTAAGCTCCCTTCTAACTGCGCTCTTCAAAACAATTAAATGCTTAGCTCGACAAAAGTCTGCGGTTCGCATTAAATCATCAGTCTGTTGCTGCTGTTGACTCTTGCAGTGCCATTGCCATTTTGCCATCAGCGACGCGCTGAATAATTTACATAAGCAGCGACCGCGAAACTGCAACTCGCACTCCGGCGAGGCACAGGGGATGCCAAATTAAAGCGAAACCCCAAACCTAGAACCCATACAGGCAAATCCCTCAACCAGACCAAGTAACAGCAACACAAAAATCCTTTACTATTCTTTTTGGCTTTTTTCTGTTGCTTTTTTTTGTTTGGTGGTTTTTTTTTTTTTTTTTTCTGTTTCTGGATTTTCGTGCATTCACTTGTGGAATTTTCGTGTTGTTGACTCGGCGACGCATATGAATGTATGTCTCTCCGAGCCCCAGAATATATCCTTGCCATCTGTATCCGTGTGGAGAGTGGAGTGTGCATATGTGTTGGCGCATACATAAACAATGGCAACAACAAGAGGAACAACACTCACACACAAACACACACACAGGCATAACAATGACAAAGGAACGCATTTTGGCATAGCCAAGCGTCCCATTGCCTGGTTTTGGTGCTGGTCCTGGCTGGTTTATTATGCAAAAGTTATGCAAAGATAAGCAAAACTATGAGCAACGACAGCACCAGCTCGGTACCAACTCTTTTCCGCTGATGGGTCTCCCTTTTTTTTTTGGCAGCTGTTATGGGGCACCCACCGTCATTCAAGTTAATTGTGCGGCCAAATGCAAAAATCAACTTTTAAACAAAATCATCGACGGGAGAGGACAGAGGCAGCTAAACTCGTCGGCACCTCGTGAACGAAATGGACACTTAAACTCTAATCGAAAAACTTTTGCCCATATACAAGTCACTTCAAAATGCGCTTAATTTGATCAGCGCGCTGCGATTGTCGGCGAGTTTCGAGTTGCCACTTCTCCGTGCTGCGTAGATTACCATAATGAGCTTTGAATTTGAATCACAATTGCACAAACCTTCCCTCCGTCAGTCAGTTATAAAGTTGTTACTGCCCATTGCCTACAATTTGTGTTTCGATTAAGCTTCGCTTTTTTAACAACAAAGGTTTTTCTTTGAATTGGTCACAAAAATAGCCCACATTGTATGAGGTGTAGCAAGAGATTGGGCGGTGCAGAACGTGAAAGAGATGGGAAAATGGATAGAAGCGCTTCACAGTAGACTTGTTGGTCATTTTAGCTCGGATTAAATCTTAAGTTTGTCAACAAGTGTTTGATCTTAAATCTGGAATTTACATAATGCAGCAAAATATGAATTTACAAAAAACAAGTTTATTTAAAATAACGTGATAACATTTTTTGTAAGCCTGTTAATATCTGTATTAATTAATATGTTTATTTGATTCTGTATTTAATCCCGCTACCATTTTTTTGGGGCTTACTGCAGACTTCATCTGTGAAACTGTTCGTTTTACTTTTTGTTTTGCCAGCCCAAATAGTTATTTCGTTAATTTGACGCCAGACAATTGCGACGTTACGAAAATAAAACCTAAAACCATGTCGTACAACCAGTCGGCAGCAAAAACAGATTACCAGCATTTTTTGCGATCGCGTCTTAGGCAGACAGACGGCTACTCAACTCGAGCCTCGCGAACTGAACTGTCTTGCCCTCCGCTGATATGAAGGATATTTATAAGCAAAACAACATGGACATCAGCGTACCACAGTTTGTGTGGCCCCACACTTAATGGTTATTAGTTATTTAGAAACTTTGATTCAAGTATGTGTTGTTTTCCGACTTAACAAAATCCACTCGATATACGATTGGCATTCTCAAAAGAATTTGCTTGCAGTGAGAACATGCAACTCCATATGATAAAAATCCTTTTAACACTGTTTTTAAGAAATTTTCAAATTCCAATTGCGTTTGTTAATGCGCTGATATATTCAGTACTAGGGGATTAAGCTGAAGGATAGTTAGTTTTTTAAAAAAGTCACCGATATTCTATGGATAGTAGGAAAAGCGGTGTTTAAACAAATTTCACATATTTGACACATTAAACAAGCTTAATGCTTCACGTTAAAGCTGCGCTAACAATCCGAATGCTCAAGCTGTTGCTAACCCTTGCCCGTGCCCTATTCCATAATCGTTCCGTTTGTTTGCTGATCATGAGAATGGTCAAAGTAACATCAAACAAACTATTCATCATCACTTTTGACGCGAGAGAAGCTAACGGTAAACATCACAGAGCAACATATGCTTCAGCTCCTGTCCCTGTTCTTGTGTTGATATGCTTTTAAGAGTGATTCTGCATGTGTGTGTGTGTAAGGGCATACGCACTAATGGAAAATTGGCATGAAAGACGAGCTGCTATGGAAATTTAATCACATACACAACTCACACAATACATCATCATCATTTTGAGTGTGTATGGCACTTAAGAATCCTCTGCGAGGGTGTGTGAATGTGAGTTGTGTTTCCGCAAGTTTCTTAACTGCATTAGAGTGTGCTTTTGTGTTTGATTATGTCTGCAGGGTAGACACAAACGAGGGTCACTATTTTAAAATTTTAAGCCTTAAAAACCCAACATTTTCGTACAATTGAAAAAATTAAACATTTAAAAATGAAATACAATATAAGTAGGTAGTTTATTGTGAGGTATCATTTTATCGTTTACACTTAAGTGGAATATTTTGGTGCTAGGTGTTGAAATAGTACAAGATACACGGAAGAGCGTGAGCGCTGAGGCCTTAATTATGTCACGAATGTCTTACAAAGTCATATTGACCACTCTAGAAATGTGTACTAAGATGGATGAAAGTTGAACCACTCGAACAGAGGCTGGAACTTTGGTAATTGCAACGACCATTTTCCTTCCTTTTTTTCTTAGACCTCTGTGTTATATGATGTAGAAGATGCCCACAAATATCTGCCATCAAAAGACTTTAATTTTACTTTGGCTCTCAGGAAGCAAGAGCTTTGCAGACGACGTTATTGGAAAAGAGAGAGGAATCGACTGACGGCGCTCTAGGCTATGCAAAAGATATGTCTGAAGACCTTGGTTTATCCATGGAACCCATTAGGAGAAAAATAAAAAAAATATGTTTTCATTGAACTAAGGCGAAAACTTTTGGAATCAATGGACAAAGTCATCTTTGAAATTAAATAATTACAAATTTAATTTACAAAATATTAATTTGAAAAACTCACGAAATTCGAAAAATTAGAAGTGGTTTATTTTCTTTTTAATAGTGAAAGTTCATCAATTAGACTTTAAACAAGCTATTGTGGGTTAAGATCTATGGATAAATTGCCGAGAAATACCCATCTGAGCAAGCCTGCCTTCGGGAAGCGATCCATACAAAACTCTGCAATAGTTCTCTGTTAAAAAATAATCTGTACTGCGGCCGATGGGGATTATAAAATGCGATTTTGGCCATCTAGCTTATAAGTCTATAACTTGGCCGTTTTACCAAATTTTGAAAATTCATATTTTTCGAAGTTTTGAGCTAAATATCTTGAAAACAAATAAGTTTAAGTATAAAGTGTCTTATATGTAGACCTATTTATATATGCTATTTTGATCCGATTTTGATAAATTTTCCATAATTAGGTGGAAACATATAAAACTAATATATACCAAGATTGGTGACGCTACAAAGAAAAACAAAACAGCTTTTCTTACTAGAACTAGTTTCTTGACCGACCGTTCCTATGCCAGCTATTTCATATAGTCATTCGATACGGCCGATTCCGACAAATGTTCAGCCTATGTGTATTTAAAAACTTTAAGCAAAGTTTGGTCAACGAAGCTTTAAAAGTTAGGGAGGAGATAGCATAGAAACAGACGGACGGACATACTATGTGCAGTCTATGTATTAAAAGACTTTTTGCAAAGTTTGGTCAAGATAGGAGGAGATAGCATAGAAACAGATGGACGGATGGACGGACAGACGGACATGGCTATATCGACTCAGCTAATCAAGAATACAAATACTTTATGTGGTCGGAAATGCTTCCTTCTATGCGTTACAAGCATGTGCCTAACAAAAATAGCTATGCTTTCAAGAAATATAACTTTTGCATGGCGAAACACCAATCTATCTATTTACAAAATTGTGTTAGATATTAAGTTTAAAATAATGACCCTCTATTCTAAGCTAAATTCATTCGATTTTGATTGCTTGATTGGGGGAGTGTGCCAACGAATGCGAGAGCTAGTTTGGGCTATAAAAAAAAAGATTTTAAAGGCATCTATTTTTTCCTTATTAAAAACTCTTCCCCTACTTCTACCCACTCTCTCGCTCTGTCTATTTCACTGGTGTATGTGTGTATTTTATAAATTGAGCTTTGTTTTTCTCATTCATAAAAGGGGTTCGGGATCTCATAATTATGTTGTATCATTTTACAGCAATCAAAGCCAAAAGTTTTATGTAAGCAAAAATCATTGAGTGAAACAGAGCAAAACAAAGAGAAAAGCATAGACTAAAGGTAAAATGTAATCACAGTAATTTCTACGACAAAATTTCACGGCAAATTTGCCTGCTGCATCATATTTGTAGACGCCTCGTTATGCTTGACAACTTCTCTTTAATTTCAACAGAAGAAACGCGCCTTGAATTAAACATGTTAGATAACGACAAGGGAAGAACATTTCTGCACAACAGAAATAAAAACAACAGTTGAATTAAAAGCGCCGCTAGCCTTCACCGGCTGAAAAAAAAAATACAGAGAAACTGCGGCAACTGCAACTTTTGCCTCAGCTAAACGACTATGTAAAACGAGAACAACAAAAACAACAAGCGTCAAAACGTCGCTTTTATTCTAATGCCACTTCATGGTCCAACTTAGACGAGAGAGAGAGAGAGAGACAAAAACAAGAAAACCGCTATAACAGTCATTGTTGGTCCTGCAAATCCTATCCTGCTGTGCCACCAAGTGCACAACAGGCCAGTGAAAGTCTAGCCTAGACCAAGTCCAGTGCGACTTTTGCAATTTTTAGTGCAACTAATTCTTTCTGAAGTATCTCATTGTTGCACTGCCAAAGCCGCAATTTTGTGGGGCGTATGCTTCAACCCTAGAGATTTC
Source organism: Lordiphosa mommai (assembly GCA_018904225.1). NCBI lineage: Eukaryota > Metazoa > Arthropoda > Insecta > Diptera > Drosophilidae > Lordiphosa > Lordiphosa mommai. The sequence goes on from JAEIFT010000220.1 coordinate 163,929, forward strand.
CTTTACAACCACACCCCCATATCTCCACAACCATGGGAAGCCTAAGCCTAGCCCATGTCATTGTGTGTAAGTATGTTTGCCGCAGGAAGTCAAAAGTATCGCGGCAGCTTAAACAGAGACAGGACAGAGGGAGGAAGGGAGAATGTCTGGCTTGGTTGCCTGCCCAGCGGAGTTTATTTCCCCAGTTGATTGTCACAGTTAGCCGGTGTCCAGGTCGAGAGTTGATGTTGTTGTACACTTGAAAACAAATGGCCACAATAAGTTTGTCATTTCATTTTGAGGGTGACCCAGTCACTTGCACAATGTTTTATATGTATATGTTATATATGAAGTGAAATTGAAAGATAAAGAAATAACTCTACTGAGTCTATTAATTGTTACTCTTGAAATTTCTTTTCAAAACTAGATGGTCTCCATTCTCTACAGCACTTATTTGAGGAAAATATACTTTTGCAATCCAATTTGTATCCCAGTCTGTCTGACCGTCTGTCTGTATGAAAAGTTGAATAATTTTACAATTTAACAGATATTCAATGTATTAATGTACATACATAATACAATATATTATTGATTAGGGGGACGATCTGAGTCAATCTAGCCGTGTCCGTCTGTCTGCCCGAAATAATAATCGGTACTGAAACCAATCAGCACAACATTAACTTCATAACACTTTCAAGCAATGACAACTAAAATCAAGTTCCAATAAATTAGTATAAGCATAAAAAAAATAAATTAAACAAAAACTTTGCATTCATACTTTACAAAATCAAAATTACAAAATCACTTAGAGTAATTCATGAATCGAATTTGCGACATAACATTTGCATCATTTCTCCGGTAGCCATTAATTACTCGAACGGAAGTAGCATTTCATTTTGCACCTTCATTCATTAATGCATGGCTTTTAATTTTCTATGATTTATGCGTAATTTTCTATGCACCTGTGGCCAACATATCCTGTGCTGGCGAAAAAAAGTTGAGATACAAATACAAGAATTCAGGTATAACCAGACTTTGGGCAGGCCGTCTCTGTTGAGCTGCTGAAGGCAAAAGAGCAGGTCCAGGTCACAAGGGAGATCGAGAAACACCTGAACTGCTTTTGGTAAGCTGGCCCAGAGAGTATTTAGAGCGCTGCCGTTGGCCAGTCGACTATTAAATGTCAATGGACTTCTGCATGAATGAGTTGTGCGAGTTGTGTGACTTCTTTTACCTTCGCGTGGGCTTTTGTGCACATTTGCAAACATTTGATGTTTACTGGCGCACGTAGTTTCATTTAAATTTCAATTGGCCAAAAATAAATTGGCCTAAGGTAGTTGGAATGGATATGCGACTTCTTACTAAGAGCCGTTTTAAACAAAAAGAATTCTTATTTTTAGAAAAGAAAATCGTGTTGGTTTTTAGCTTAACAACAAGTATTGAAAACAGAAAAGTTTATCCTACAAAAAAATATTTTCTGACCAATCGTTGCAAAGTTCTGGGCAAAATTAATATACACTTTTAAAGTGTATAATTATTCTTATTTCGGCTTAACATAGTGGTTTACTTGTAGAGTAAACAGTTCAAATTCTGTTATATATTTGGGGTCAGCATTCGCTTAGACTGCTAAATTAATGTTAATTGACATCAATGTTAAAGATAATGCTCTAGTAATTAATGAGTGTAAAGACTATTATATAACTTTTTCCCCTGATTAACTTGTGTATTGCTCTTACGCTCACGTTTTGTTAAAAAGTTTGTTAAGGAAAGCAGTACCGGTTAGTTTTCACTCTCCAATATATAGTTTGAAACAGGTTTGAAACAGGATATATACTTGTAGGTTTTCGAAGAATATTGCATAGTTTTTTGACGTTTATTTAAAATTCACTTAATAACGGTTTATATATGAACTATTTATCTTCATATACCTTCTTTATATAAGCTACCAATAAAAACGTAAAAAGCCGACTGTCGACCAGTGAACGACCTCTGAAAAAAATACTTCAACAGTTTTAGAATATTATTATAGTTGTACGGAACAGGCATAAATATGAATACGAATATGTCTGCGAGATTTTCCCGTCTGTTTCAGCCACTTTTTCTTCGAGTTTCTGTTAATTAAAATGAACAGACGTTAGTCCAAGTTGCTAAACGTGCCAATAAATTTGCTCAAGAGGCGACGCTCAAAATATAAATAAACTGCGGGGGAAGCTGAACTTAGCCTTGACTCATTATGGAATTCATTCAGCTTGGTAGGCTTATCATAGTTGTAACGCTTCTTCCTGCTGCTGTTGTTGTTGTGGGCCATTTAGAAGCTGCATTATACCTTCGAGCAAATATTAAACGACCTCTCTCCCCTCTTATAAGTACATATTCCATTCTTTGAGATTTTGAGGGCTTGCCACTGGTAATAAACGGGTGGCCTCCTTAATCCTTCGGCACAGTTGGAAATATTTTTCATTAGCATTAAGAGGCCATAGACACAAGACGCAGAAAAAACTGAAATGAAAAAAGAAAACTTGCCCAAAAGCTTGCCACGTTTCCACGTGTCTGGCTGCTAAATCTTCAAGCCAACTTGATAAGGTTCTGTGCCCCTTCTCGCTTCATCCCAGTTGGGTTTTATCTCAGACTAACTGCCTAACACATAAGTTTTCCCCCTCTACTCCAACATGTGTGTGTGTGTGTTTTTATGGCTACGTGTTTGGCAAACGGAAGTGGCCAGATAGATATTTCTATATATACATACATATATAAATGTAGATACTTATGTGTGAGAGGGGAGGCGGAGATCTCTTGGCTGTGATTTATACACCGCCGTTTAATGCCTTAACGACACTCATTAGAAACAATTGCGAGAAGTTTTAATTAAACAGCTTTCCTCATTAGCTGCGCTTACAATGTTTAGAGAATGCTCAGAGAAGAGAACAGCATCTTGCGATTTCCATAAGTGTTGCTCAGTCGCCCGTCACCGTTTCAGAAATTAGAAGCAATTATGCTTTTTAACGCTCCAATTGCTCATTTCCGTTTGCTTTAGTTCGTTGTTTTTTATACCCGTTACTCTTAGAGTAAAAAGGGTATACTAAGTTCGTGCAAATGTATGTAACAAGCAGAAGGAAGCATCTCCGACCTCATAAAGTATATATATTCTTGATCAGCATCAACAGCCGAGTTGATATAGACTTGTCCGTCTGTCTGTCTGTCCATCCGTCCGTCCAACCGTCCGTCTGTATGAACACCTAGATCTCCCTACCATTTTTTCCCCCTCCCGCCCCCGCAATATAAAAAAACCTCATATCTTCCACAATTTTGAAAATAGATTGTTCGAACCTTCTAGACATATATTTTAATCATCATTACCTATCGATCCGCCATACATCATTATCTGATCCGATGAACGATAGAAGAGTTCCCACCCCCGCAAGTTGTAAAATACCTCACATCTCCCACAATTTTGAAGAAAGATTGTTCGAACCTGCTAGACATATATTTTAAACATAATAACTTATCGATACGCCATACCTCATTTTCCGATCAGATGAGCCATAGTAGAGTTGCCCGAATTTGTAAAAATCCTCATATCTCCCACAATTTGGGCATGTTGTAAATAAACCATGAGTAACGGGTATATCGAAGTCGAGCAGGGCCGACATCAACTTACGCTCTCGTTTTAATTAATTTTTTTGATTTAAACATTTGCATTGCAATATAAATAAATATTTCTTAGATCGTAGTCTTAAAGTAAAGCTTCCTATCTTTCCAAAAAGTATAGTCATTTTCGTAGCACAATTTTTGGCTGTTTTAGGTCATTTTCAAGGTTAGGAATTTTTCTCGCGCCTTCAAAAATTATTTCCGGCTTTATACAAATTTTTCTTTGAACGTAGTCTTAAAGTACAGCTTCCAATCTTTCCAAAAAGTATATATACATTTTTGCAGCACAATTTTTGGCTGTTATGCGGCATTTTCCAGGATAGGAATTTGTCACGCGATTTCAAAAATTATTTCCGGCTTTGAATAAATATTTCTTTATGGCAGCTATATGATATAGTTATCCGATCCGGCCGGTTCCGACATATTAGTTGCGTGCAGTAAAAAGAAGACTCTGTGCAAAATTTCAGCTCGATAGCTTTAAAACTGAGAGACTAGTTCGCGTAGAAACAGACAGACGGACAGACAGACAGACGGACAGACGGACAGACAGACGGACGGACGGACAAGCGGAAATGAACTCAGCTCGTCGTCCTGATCAATAATATATATAGTTTATGGGGTCGGAAATGAATATTTCTATGCGTTACAAACTTCTGGGCAAAATTAATATACACTTTTCAAGTGTATAAAAAGTAAAGTTTTAGTTTTTGCTGAAAGTTAATAGTGGTAGTTTAAAAAGTAAAAGTTACAGACGACAAACAAAAATTTGACTAGATGATAGTTTAGTTAAATGGATGATTTTTTTCTGTTCTTAGTAAGCAATTATATATAAATCTACCAAATCAAAAGAGGGCGTTTTTCGTTCACAAAGTCTGGATCTATCCCTCATGCATAATCTATCCCTTTTCCACAACTGCTGGCCTAATCATTAGTGGGCGTCCGTTGGCATTCTATGTATGTGATCTACTTGGTCTTCGCCAACTGATATCATCTAACTTACTTCAAGTGGGTGTACTCAGGTATGTGCCTAGTTTTTGCCTTTCTTTTGTCACAACTCCTTGCCAAGCCCGAGTTTTGAGTTTGCGTTGTCTTGTCTCTGGCCCAGCTGCTTTATTGCAATTCCGTTTGCTGTCGGTTTATTTTTATTTAATTAACTTCATTGCTGGGAGAGAGAGAAAGAGACAGGCAGAGGCAGAACTGGTCTACCCACATGCAAAGGCTCTTGCAGCTCTCGGGATTGTGTTTGCTGTTCCCTGTCGTCGTCGCACCTTGACAATGACTTATTGTCGTCGCTACCCAGAGACAGTGCCACAGCCAGAACAAGGGACAGGGCTACATCCAGGCAATCTCGATTCATTGGCAATTCCTCGACTAAAGTGGCCTTTCTTGTTTGGCGTGGGCTCTACTTCTTTCCTCATGTGTATGTAAATCAATTTATATTCAAGTTGAAGAAGAAGGTGCAGCCTGAAAGTCAAGCGAAGGTCAAACAATGATTTTTTAGGGACTGCTTCCTGCTGCCAAAATGCACATCCTGCGGCGGTTTTATTCATGACGCTGCAGCCATTTAAGTGTATCCCAAGGAGCAGTAATTATAATAACCAAACCCCACAAAGACCACTTTTGGCTTGAAGCCCAAAGCTCCATTTCAGTTGCTTCTATTTGGCACAATGCAAACCGCAAAGTCATCTCCGGTTTATTTACTGGCTAGCGGAAAATAAACCAGGCAAGCGAAGATGAGACCAAGAAATACAAGAAGAACAACAATAACAACAAAATAACTGAAGCCGCATGAATTTTGTGCTTCCACTTGCCTCGGTGGAGGTAAAAACAAAAGCCCAGCCAAGCGAGTCTCAGTCAGAGTCTGGGCGATACATCGAATTTAATTTCCTGTCAAAATTGAGCCAGTTTGCCTGCTGCTTGCGGTGTGAGGCATTCGAGCGTTAAGAATTTCTGCCCTGCCCTCCGCCACTTAATTTTGCGGCTTGCATTTCAGGCAATTTCAATTTTCCTCCAATATTATGAATGAAATTCTTGGCAATTAGCTGCAAAAACAAAAAACACTGATAGTTTCATTATTCTTATTGACAACAAAAAAAAGTGCCTATCCATGAGCTCGAACTCGTATATTTTATACCAACTGACGCAGGTTGCTCACTTTTGAGTTTGACTTTACACTTAAAAAAAGTTTATTTTTAATTTTTGAAATTCGACTAAAAATTATAATTTTTCTTGGCTTAAGCTTGGTACTGAAGGCTTTTGGACTGCAAACATGAATGGAAGAACCTTGCTCAGCTTATGTGGCCGCCTCACCTGGAATAATTTCACCGTGCCAAATAAGTACCTGCTAATTCCAATTAATGGTATTGTTAATCAAAAAGCTTACCGAAGATAGGAATGGGATTTTTTTGAAAAAGCAATGCATATGCAACCAGCTCATTTTCGTGTAAAATGCTTAAGTTGATTATGTTATGAGCAAACACATATTTATGAACATGAAACTTGCCGAATTTCAAATTTTTGGTGCCACAGAAATCTCTTTGGATTGGTTTTTTGTAAAGAGACTTTGCCAAACCAACCAAAGAAAATACACAAACTGACGAAAGCAAAGCATCGACACAAAATATGTGTTTGGGGTTGCAAAGATAAGCTTAATGATAGGCGCCAAATTATTTTTAAATATTACCAGTTTTTTTTCAATTTATTTTTACCAGTTTTTTTATTTTAAACAGAAACTTAAATGTATATTAATTTACATCATCAAAAACATGTAAATATGTTTTCAAACTCGTGGTAAAGAAATTATGTGGCACCGACGGATTTTTGAAAGACTTACCGTCGTCAAAATCTCTAGAGTTTTTTGTGTCACCCCTTTATATGGCGAATCACCTCTGACTCCATTTTCAATGCGCATTTTTATACACTTGAAAAGTGTATATTAATTTTGCCCAAAAGTTTGTAACGCATAGAAATATTCATTTCCGACCCGATAAACTATATATACTCTTGATCAGGACGACGAGCCGAGTTCAATTCCGTCTGTCCGTCCGTCTGTCGTCCGTCTGTCCGTCTGTCTGTCTGTCTGTCTGTCTGTCTGTTTCTACGCGAACTAGTCCCTCAGTTTTAAAGCTATCAAGGTGAAATTTTGCACAGAGTCTTCTTTTTACTGCACGCAACATGTATGTCGGAACCGGCCGGATCGGATGACTATATCATATAGCTGCCATAGGAACGATCGGTCTAAGAACTAGTTCTAGTGAGAAAAACTTTTTTGTTTTCCATCGTAGCGTCACTAATCATGACATATGTTAGTTTTATATGTTTCCACATAATTCAGAAAAAATTTATCAAAATCGGATCACTATAGCATATAGCTGCCATAAAAACGGTCGGTTAAAAAACTAGTTCTAGTGAGAAAAACTTTTTCGTTTTTCATCGTAGCGTCACTAATCTTGGTATATGTTAGTTTTATATGCTTTCATATAATACAGGAAAAATTTATCAAAATCGGAGGACTGTAATTATATAGCTCCCATAGAAACGGTCGGTCAAAAATCTACTTCTAGTGAAAAAAACTTTTTTGTTTTCTATCGTAGCGTCCCCAATCTTGGTATATATTAGTTTTATATGCTTTCACATAATTTTGAAAAAATTTATCAAAATCGGATGACTATAGCATATAGCTGCCATAGGACCGATCGGTCGGAAAATGTGTTTTACTAAGAAAAGTTTTTTTTATGGTATCAAATTTTTATTATCAATGATTTAAAAATTTTTAATATCTATATTCTATATATATTTTACCGGTTAAATCAGTTGGAGTAAAAATTTTCAAGTGTATTAAAACTTCGGCACAGTCGAAGTTAGCTTTGCCTTCTCGTTTTTTATGGTATCAAATTTTTATTATCAATTTTAAATATCTGATATCTATATCCTAGATATATTTTACCGGTTAAATCAGTTGGGGAAATGTTTTTCAATAATTTTAATGTTTCAATAAACTTCGGCACAGTCGAAGTTAGCTTTGCCTTCTCGGTTCAGTGTAGACTTGTATTGTCTGCACGCAGATCAAGTTTGTTTTAAATTTTTGCCACGCACCCTCCCGCCGCTGCAATATGAAAAAACCTCATATCTCCCACAATTTTGAAAATAGATTGTTCAGACATATATTTTAATTATCATTACCTATCGATCCGCCATACATCATTTTTCGATCGGACGAACTATAGTAGAGTTGCCGGCCCCGCAATATGAAAAAAACCTCATATCGCCCACAATTTTGAAAATCGATTGTTCGGGCCTGCTAGACATATATTTTAATTATAATTACCTATCGATCCGCCATACATCATTTTTTGGTCAGACGAACGATAGTAGTTGCCGCCCCCGCAATTTAAAAAATACCTCATATCTCCCACAATTTTTAAAATACATTGTTAAACCCTCTCTTTATCCTACTACGACCCCCCGCGATGAACGATAGAGAGTTCTCACCCAGCATTTGGAAATATCTATATCTCCATTTTGAAGACGATTATCGAATCCTCGACATATTTTAGTCATCTTACCTATCGATCCGCAATACTAATTCCTGACGTGAACGATAGACGCTTTGAAAAATACCTCATATCTCCCACAATTTTGGAACTAGATTGTTCGAACCTTCTAGACATATATTTTAATCATCATTCCCTATCGATCCGCCATACATCATTTCCCGAACAGATGAGCTATAGTAGAGTTGCCACCCCCGCAATTTGGAAAAAAAAACTCATATCTTCCTCAATTTGGGTATGTTGTGATCTAATAAAATATTCTTAAATAAACCTTACCCTGAGTAACGGGTATATCGAAGTCGAGCAGGGCCGACTTCAACTTACGCTCTCGTTTTTTTTAGTGTAGCTAACGACAAGGTCAAACCTTTTTTTTATTGGGGTGCGTATTGAAAAATGTGTGTTGGTAATGGAAAAACTGTCAGAAAGCTAACAAATGTGAAAGATATTTTAGCACATAAAAAACATAAGAAACAAATAAAAATAAATTGCACACGATTTCAAGTTCTCATGCAACATGTGTAATTAATAGACTTATGACCCGCTTAGGAAAATACAACAAGTTTGATGTTAGCAAAACAAAATTCGAACCCACATCCCAAAGCCTGCCTCGTAAAGCGCCTAAGCTGTGGATACTAAGGTATCTATTGTATTATTTACACCCCGTGCAATGTTTAAGACCATAAAATGAGCTTTCCTCTCCCTCACACTCAAGTGTCACACATGTCCTTGTGCAGCTTTGACTTTGGCCAGCCCAAAAATAGCCAGGCAAGCCTCAGCCTGCTACTGCTGCTTTCCAAGTGTGTCACTGTCACACACTCGACGATTTTGGAACAGCAATAGGCATAACAAGGGCTATGGCTACTAGGAAAAAGACAGACATATGTGTATGCGGGAGTCGAAGTTCAGTATACTCTAGATCTCTCTGTAAGAGACTTTAAGAACTACAGTTAACAAATGTGGTGTCCCCTATTAATTTGAATTTCTAAAACAAATAAAAAATTTCTTATTTTTATACACTTGAAAAGTGTATATTAATTTTGCCCAGAAGTTTGTAACGCATAGAAATATGCATTTCCGACCCCATAAACTATATACATTCTTGATCAGGACGACGAGCCGAGTTCATTTCCGCTTGTCCGTCCGTCCGGCTGTCTGTCCGTCTGTCTGTCCGTTTGTCTGTCCGTCTGTCTGTCCGTCTGTCTGTCGTCTGTCTGTCCGTCTGTCTGTTTCTACGCGAACTAGTCTCTCAGTTTTAAAGCTATCGAGCTGAAATTTTGCACAGTCTTCTTTTTACTGCACGCAACTTATATGTCGGATCCGGCCGGATCGGATGACTATATCTCATAGCTGCCTGTGCAAAATTTCAACTCGATAGCTTTAAAACTGAGGGACTAGTTCGCGTAGAAACAGACAGACAGACGGACAGACAGACGGACAGACGGACGGACGGACAGACGGAGTTGAGCTCAGCTCGTCGTCCTGATCAAGAATATATATAGTTTATGGGATCGGAAATGAATATTTCTATGCGTTACAAACCTTAAATACACTTTCAAGTGTATAACAAAACAAAATAAGACATAATTAAAATCAAGACTGCAAACCGGTTCGGAACTGAACCCCGTAAAACCCGTTTTGGTTCGGGTTTTTCGATTTGCCCAAACAAGACTATGTACCGAACCATTACTTTTTTGGCCCCTCGAACCTGAACCCGAACCGGACCATAATCGGTTTATAATATAAAGAATTTTTGAAAAAAAAGACATTTTTAATAATAGTATTTAAAGAGAAGTTTATGCGAGCAATAGAAAAAAGCTTTGAACAATATATGTTTGATATCACTTTCAATGATGTTAAAGATTTCTTTGAAAACCAACGATTTCAAACTAATCATGGCTTAAAAAACCTGTTCCTGATATCAGTTGTACGAGCATTCAAAACTTAATGTTTTTCTTCTAATCCAAGAGCTAAAACGAAAAGTGGGCAAATTTAAATACAAAAATTTAAATTTTTCATTCATCTTTATAGTCCAAGTGAACCGAGGTTCAAACCATAACCTAAGAGTCTGGGGTTCCAGGTTAGCAAACCAATCCCTCAAATCGAACCCCTTTGTTGGAGATTTGCAGCCTTGATAAAAGCAATAAATATCCATAAATATGCTACGCGCTTAAGCTCTTATTGGGGACCGAGGTTTAAGGAAAAAATCAGGTAATTTTGTTAAACAGTAATTTTAGCACAAGTAGAGTAAATTTCCAAAACACCATGACGTAAGCAAGAATACGCACATTCCAAATTTAAACATTATTACAAGAGCAACAAGTACAACATTTTGCATTTTACGGCTAGAAGTTTATTGAATTTCTATAAACTAAACTTATCTGTTGTTTGCTTAACTAAATCCTTCCCAAGTGTCAATCTCCATCAAAATGTTTGCATAACTCTATCCGTAAATGTAGTGTAGCGCACTCAACAGCAAGTCACACACACACACACACACACTCACACAAATGCTGCAACAGCCTGTCATCGTGTTATTGAGAGTGAGAAAAGTTGATAGTGTGTTGGTGGAAGGGGGCCTCTGTTTCTGTTTTCTGGCATTGCTCAAGTGTTTGTTATCTGTCCGCTGCCTTGGCAAGGACATGTTCTGCTGGCGACTGTTTGACTCTGGTTTGGACGCTGGCAGCTGCGTGCACGCAAATAGAAAAGATACTCAAGGCACCCATTTGCCCGAGACGAGGCCAGAGTGGGGGTGGCTGTTACGTGATGAGTGCGCGTCATGCGGGTGCGGTACTCGGAACCGCAGAGAGGCTCAACCACAGGACGAAATACGAAACTCCAGCAGCTGCTTTGGTGAAACAAAACAGTCATCAGTGGGCGTTTAAGCCAACTGGTTTGATATCCGCAATGAGATTTAAATAGAATCAAATTAGTGTGCCATTTGCATTTACTGCCTCCGCACGCCCCACACATTCCCTATCCAGGTTCAATGGACGCTTTTGTAGTTGCATGAGGAATTGTTTGCTTTGCAGCTTAAATCGTTTACCAGAAACATAAATCCAAGGAACGGTCGTCCACGCTTCGTTTGCCTTTGTCAATGTTCTGTTTAGATTTTTTTGTTGTTACCTCTTAGTCAGGTGCACAAACACAAGCTCAGAGGAAGACACAGTGAGCCCAAGCATTGACAGTTTGAGCTTAAAAATCCAATTAGTCTTTGATTTGCATGCAAACATACAGACACACGGACAGGCAGTCGCAACATTTCTTCCTAAATATTTTAAGACCTACATTCGGTAAAAACGACTTTGCCCAGGTTACAAGCATCTGGGAATCTTCTTCCTCCACCACAATAGACAATTGGATTTTTGCGGTTTCTAATCCAATTTATTTCGTCTTAAATACAAAAACTTGCTTGGGTCCTGGGCTACATAGTATCCTGCTTTCCTGCTTGTTGGGTGCGGTTCAATGTAATTTAATGGATGGCCGACGCAAACACACAAGTCGGCAAGTTAAGCCCTCCAACACACACACACACACACCTGCTCACTCAAATCGCCGACGACAGCTCTCAGCAAACTAATTTAAATATTTCAACAATTAAAGAGTCCAGGCAATTAAAATAAACCAAAACACCCATACACAACATCAACTGTGCAACAACAAGCTGGATTAGCCTACCAAAAAGTCGAAATTCGTATGCACTATCAATTTATGAAGACAAGAGTTATTAACTGATGTTGGTAATTTTACTAAACAGTGAAAACATTTCAAACAATGAGTAAAATTCTGATAAGGATTTAGCATAAAGCCAGTCGGATACAGTTCACTTTGTATAACTAAGCCTTTTAATTTATTCACAGAGGACCATTTGGGCAGCAAAGTGTTGTTACAAACGAGAAGTCAACGCTAGCATCGTCAGGGTCGAAGTTTTAATCAGGGCTGCACGCCCCTAAAATTATGCGGGTCGCGGTTTGGCATCAAAATTGATCAATCTCCTCCGCCAGTTTATAAGCTATCTTGACTAAACATTCTTAAAAAAAAGTAAAGACGTCTACGATTTTTTTTACATTATATGGTCAGAAATTTGCCCTTTATTTTAAAGCCAGTGTGATTTTTTCTCATGTAAAATATTCTCTATCTAAGCTATCACTCGAATAAAAAAACATAGGCTCCATTATAAAAACAGAAAGTAAAAATCGGAATATAGCTTTTTTCAATCAATTATTGACAATTCATAATACCCATTTATTGGATAATAAAAAAACAACAATCAGCAGTATGCTACTTACAACCCGCGATTTCTACCTCTTGAGTCTTTTCCCCTCTCCAGCACAGCTTTGCTGCAGTGTGTGTGTGATATTTGTTTGTGCCTTTGTTGTGAACCACATTCAATCAATGTCAATGTTGTTGCCGTACCGTAGCATCAGTAGCGTTCGATCCTGTTGCCGCTGCGCCGAAAGAATGGCTTCATATTTGCCTACCATTATTTGGAGTTCTTTTTTTTTGAGCCCTGGCAAATTTGGCTATTGGCCGTCCTGGCTAGAGAGTTTTGGTTGTCCAGGAACTGTCAATATCACACGCAGAGTTGGACACATGACCGACACATTGACACATGGCGTACAAAGGCAAGGACAGATACACACACAGACACATGCATAAGCAGAATTTCCCTCTGTCTCTGGCTCTCTGTGTCGATGTATTAAGTGGAAACACCTTGTAAAATGGCTGACAGGTGTTAGAAGACTTTGCAAGATTTATGCGCTGACATTAACATGAATATGTATTAGTGTGTGGCAGCAAGTAAACTGCAGCTGTGTGTGTGAGTCGCCCAAGCAGTTAAAGGATAACAGCGCATTAACTTAAGCATTACATTTACAGCAAAGGCAACAACTCGCAGACAAACATACCTACATCCATACATATGAACATACACACATATGAACAGGTGCCAGGACACGCTGTGGTTGCAACAATTAAACTTTATTTGCTCCCACAGGAGGAGTGAGTGACTGAGAGACAAAGAGAGTGACAGAGGGGAAGAGAATGGGGTAGGCACATAAACATGGCGTGCATGTGTATTTATAGTCGCCTGGCCACAAAATTAAATAAAAGCAAAAGTCAACAAGGAGCATAGATTTGCTTGGCAGCTTTACTTGCTGGCGCTTGCTTTTGGTCAAGTAAACAACAATACCACCAGCTACAGCTACAACAACAACAATGCGAACAATATGAGGTAACATGTTAGCCATCATCGTTATAACGGTCGACAGACCCAGAGACACACAACTGACACAACAATTTTTGTTTTGTGTTTGTATGTAAGAGATGTGTGCGTGACTCACATCAAAAATTTTACAAGCTTTAAGAAGATCGGGTTAAAAAAATATATTAAGCGAATTTGCTATTACTTTCCCAAAACTTTACACAACGCCAGATGTTGTACTGTGGTTATAAGTAGTATACGGGGTATCGAACCGAAACAGAAACCGTTATTTTTAACTGGTATAATCGAATCAAAACCGTTACCAAAATTGTAACCGATATTTTTCTCAGTTTAAATGACCATAACCGAAGCAATGTTACCGGTACCACTTCAGTTTAAAAATATAATGTAGGAACAAAATATTTACTATATTACTTTTACTAGTCGTGACTTTCCGCCAAATCACAGTCCCATCGCTAACGGCGGCGTGCTCAACTAGCACATCTCTGACATAATTAGCATTACATTGAGTTTAACCATCTGGTCACTCTGTTAAGGTTTAAGCTTGAATAATTAATTAATCAATTAAGTGATTTTTTATACCTTTAGTAGCAACCCTGAATATTTAAAAATCATTGTCATGTCAATACATGCCCACATAATTTTAATAGTTTTTTAAGTGCAAATCTCGCAGGACTTATGCAAATTACAAATATTTGAATTTTATAACATTAATGTTTGAAGATCCTTCCACACCTTTAATCTTAAACTTTAAAATTATTTTAATTGACATTCGATGCTTAAAATTGTCTATTCAAGTGTTTTTTTTTTAATTTTAGATACAAGCGCAAGCGGTAACGATGGCTAAACTAGAATATTCCCCAGACGAGTAGCCATATTAATAATAATGGGGGGCAACGTCTTAATATAATAAATAGTATAAAAATGTAATAAATTTATTACATGTGTTCTTCAAATCGCTTCCGATCAAAAAAAAAAAAATTCCCTTACGACTTGTGTCGACTTTAAGACGGAATAATTTAAACAATCTCAGTGATGATAACTTTTCCGTATGGTAACGTGCTTCTTACGTAGTTCGCAATACTTTTCACAGCCATCAACTTCTTACCCATTTGATATCCCAATTATTTCATCCTGCGTACTAAGTACTGATTTTCCAAAGTATTTTGCAATGTTTTTAAGAACCGGACATCTGCCTTACAATTGTTCTAAGTCCTCGCATTAGTTTACTTTGCATTAGGTGCATCTATCTGGCACATTCCTCAAATGCTTTTTTAAGATTATCAGATCGCATCTTGCATTAAAATTTACATCATCTTGGACCATTTTTGCGATTTTTCAAAGAAGCTCGGTCTTAATGCCATGTTCATAATATCTATAGAACCTATTTGCGACTGTCATGGATCTGTCTTGTAGCAGGTTCTTAAACTCTTTTGCTTTATTCTGTCATTTTAACCAAGTCAACGGAACGCTTCACATTAATTTAAAATTTATACTTTATAATGAAGATCCTTATCCTTAAAAGTACGTGTGAGAATCGGCTCGAAAAGCGTTCTTCTGTTTTAGCGTAGGTGTTTGTGAGCTTGATAAAGAAATTGTGCATTTTAGCAACTTCTTTGAACTTGGCCAATTCTCATACTTGTACCCTATAGCTTTGTATTGATCGGTTTACGTCCTGTTACAGATTCTATTTGGTGTCTAGTTCAACATCACTATTCCTAGCTTTGGCTAAAGTTGTTGTGATTTCAAAGGATAGTTTTGGCGGTTCCTAGGTACACCGAGAAAATAAGTCCGTTATAAAAGTTCCAATTTTTATCCATTCGTTGGTGCAAGTCTATCAAGCACGCTTGCTCGTAAATTATGAACATTGGCTTACGAATAAATACTCTGACAAGTGCTGAATATGCTGCTGCCTGTGTCCACCTTAATCCGTAGGATTCGGACATTTCTTTACACTTCCAGAAATATGGAATACAAAGAAAAAAACTTTTTAATGTCAGCTATGCTTTCTTTGGTGAATCGAATTTGGAACCTTGCGCTGAACACGAATGGAAATACATCTCAGCGCAAAGCGGTGGTTGAATGGAGATCAGGTTTTAAAAACGAGAAAAGTACAAAATCATGCACATTTCGTCATGGTATTAAAACGTCATATTTTTCTTTGTGTCTAATTCGCTTACCACCTTTAAGATCTTCTGATTAAGATCTAACGATTTTAACATCATTCTTTAATAAATAAAATAGTTTTCACTTTTATGTTTTAGTGTTTTAAGCACCAATTTTTAGTATTGATTGGGGGCCTTGTACCCAGTATTTATTTTTACCATTTTAAGGAATGTTTTGTGGGCAACCAATACGTCTGTTTTGACTCTCCTTGATATTATCGCAAAGTACTATTCCATAGCTTTCAAATAAATTATCCCATATAATTGTGCAATTTTTATACCCGTTACTCGTAGAGTAAAAAGGGTATACTAAGTTCGTGCAAATGTATGTGACAGGCAGAAGGAAGCATCTCCGACCCAATGAAGTATATATATTCCTGATCAGCATCAATAGCCGAGTCGAATAGCATGTCCTTCTGTCTGTCTGTATGAACACCGAGATTTCAGAGACTATAAGAGCTAGAGCTACCATTTTTCAGTGTAGACTTGTATTGTCGCACGCAGATCAAGTTTGTTTCAAATTTTGCCACGCCCCCTCCCGCCCCCAATTTGAAAAACCTCAATCTCCCACAATTTTGAAAATAGATGTTCGGACCTTTGATAATTTTAATCATCATTTCCTATCGATCCGCCATACATAATTTTTTGATCAGATGAACGATAAAAAAGTTCACGCCCCCGCAACTTGAAAAATACCTCATATCTCCCACAATTTTGAAAATAGATTGTTAGAACCTTCTAGACATATATTAATCATCATTACTTATCGATCCGCCAAACATAATTTCCCGATCAGATGAGCTATAGTAGAGTTGCCTCCCCCGCAGTTTGGAAAAAAAATCTCATAACTCCCACAATTTGGGCATGTTGTGATCTAATAAAATATTCTTAAATAATCCTTACCCTGAGTAACGGGTATATCGAAGTCGAGCAGGGCCGACTTCAACTTACGCTCTCGTTTTTAACGAAGATATACCATTTTGAATACATGGATACAGATATTTCACTGGTTTAAGACCGGTTGTGAAACCGCTGAAGCGGTTCAAAAGTGGTTCAGAGCCTTATCTCAGAAATTATTGAAAGTATAAGTTTGAAATTTGATGTGAATGTAAGTTATATGGAGATAGACATTTTTAAGATCGGTTCCAAACCCCCTGAACCGACACAAAAGTGGCTAAGAGCCATATCTTAGAAAGTATTAAAGCTATGAACTTCAAATTTGGTGTGTACAAACTATAAAAAATTTGGACCTTTCCCAGGGTTCGAACCTAAACCTAGGTCTACCGACTTTCTTAGACCGCTTCCTAAACCTTGCGGGTTCAAGCCACAAACTAAATCCCATTCAGCGCTTTACTTGCCCTACATATTAGTCTCTTTTTTTAAAAAGAAAACCATCCCTAGGCCATTTCTCAGTAGTGTCAGTGTCCTGTAGTCAGCTCTGGCTGCTGGTGCTGCTGCTACTGTCAGCCATTTTCGTATTTGTTGTTAGTGCTGGTTGTGTTGTTGCCTCATTATGACTGTCAAAGTGACGGACTGGTCATGCAAAGGTAAACACAAAATGTGTAAATACAATGAGAGACATGGACAGGGATATTTCACATACAATATGTTTGTGTCACCATCTAGCTATCCCCTTCTGATCCTGTTCCGCCTTCTCAGTGTGTTGGCAATGTAATTATCATTGCGACACTATTTGCTGTTAGCTTAAGTGCTTTGTATGCTTAGCCAAGCAAATCAATAAGCGGTCTACCTGAAGTTAGCAGCGGCCTAAAACCTTAGATGGCCGTATCATGGCAAATTTTATGGGTCTAAGTTGGGGGAAAAATTGGATTTAATGTGTCTTTAAGTAGGCAAAACGCTTCATTTTTATGTCGTTGGCGTCCGTTCGTCATTCATTATTTGCACTTTTTGTTTTCAGCATTTTTTTTTTGGGCTCATGAATTTTTTATTATATTTTTCCGGCTTTTCCTACCTCCTCTTTATTCCCGCACCTTTCTGCTGTTGTTTCATTTTTTAAATTATTAAATTTTATTGGCATATCTTTTTTTATGCGCGAACGGCCACAGAAACATTATATTTCGATTAGCACCTGTTTGCTTGGTTGGCTGGAGGAGGGGAAGTGCTTTGGTTTGTTTATGGCAATTTTTGGGCGGCTCGACTGTTTATTTCAATTGCAGCGTGGATTCCAGAAAAAAACATATATGGAATTTCATTTCATTTCAAGAAATGTCTATATATTTCTGGTAAATAAAATGCGATTTATGCGCTCCTTTGGTTAAATCAACGAAGCGAGCGAACCTTTCAAAGAGTTTCAAACTGAACACTTAGGATTATTTGTACACCCAGCCACCCATATGTGCAGTCAAAGCATGGATCAAATAGAAATTTAAATTAGCTTATTTGAAGTGGCAGGGCCCTTAAAATACCATTTAATTTCTTTTATCTATTTATCTTTATTTTATATTTGCAAAGTGTTCAATAATGATGACCAGTAGTCAATGTCTGTTTTCAGAAAGATCGTATAATATTTAAAGGGTATAAACAAATTTTAACTTTTTTACATATTTGGAGTCACTGTGCGCTTAGTAAGCCAACTTTAATGTTAAGGTTTACATATAATGTTAATATTAAGTTTTAATGTTAATATTAACATTTTGAGATTTAAAAAAAGATTTTCTAATAATTCTTCCCTGAGTAACGAATCGAAGTCGGTCCAACTTTTACTTACGTTCAGACTCCTCAAAGTAAAATTGCTATGAAAAAATGTGGAAATATCTGCCTTTCTTATTCATTTTTTTTCCTGTGAAAAAATTATGTTGAAAAACCTGCACCGATATTAATTTTCCACTTTTTTTCACACAAGTTTTTTTTTAGAATAATTTTCATTTAGCTTTATTAATTAACTTTTATTTTATCAGCCACTTTTAGTGCTGCATTCCATACTCATTCCCATTGGGTGGTCCTATAGTTGAAGTTCCTTTCCTTGCTGCATGTAATTGTCATCCGCTGCCACCCACTGGGGAATTCTGTTGTCATCGTTGCAACTCAATGCCAACTAATTAATGTGGCTATATAATGGGTCATCTCAGTACCCCGTTTCGTCTCTTCCTTCGGCCACCCACTCGGAGAATGTGTGTGGGCAATCGAGAATATTTCGTGCTCGGTCAGTTAATAAACTGTCAACGTATTCGGTGTCGTTGCCATACTCATTTGTATGTGGTCGAAGGCGTTGAGTGCATGCGTTTAAATTGATTTTGGTATGCCCCATCCTCATCATCGTCATCAATGAGCATGACAGTTACCAGAATTTCTTTCCTGTCCCGACTGTCAGCAATCGCAGGCATCGCTTCATGCTTATTTTAATTGAATAAACATGCTGAAAAAAATGAAATGTTGTCGACTCGATGCCATCGAGCCGAAGACAAACAACAGTCAATGCCAATTAAATGGGAATTTTAATTAGCGCAAGTTGCCACCGCATGACGTCAGGTTGCAATTGCATGGATGGACAGAGCGATTCAATGAAAATTAAATATACTGCCTATAAATAAAGAAGTATTGGACAAATGTTGGAATTCAAAGTGTTGACATATTTTGAAGTGGTTTTCAACGAATAGAAGTTGCAAATAATAATTCGTTCTCCCTGTTGTCCTTTGAATTAATTTTCCATCATTTTCATTCAATTCTAGTTCTGGTTCGCGTAATGGGGTCAGAAGGTTGGTAGAAATAGGTACAGGCTACAATTTAAGGGCTAATAAGAAAATATGTATCCTGGGTGAGTTAGAATTTGAATATAAAATTTAAAAGAAATTAAATAATATGGGTAATCATGAGGGCGTACCAAGTTCGTGCAAGTGTATATATCATGCAGAAGGAAGCATTTTCGACCCCATAAAGTGTATATATTCTTAATCAGCATCAACAGTCGAGTTGATCAAGCCTTGTCCGTCCATCCGTCCGTTTGCCCGAATGAACACCTAGATCTCAGGGGCTATATAAGCTAGAGCTAAATTTGCTTCAGTGCAGCCTTGTATCGTCAGCACGCAGATCAAGTTTGTTTCAAATTTTTTCCCCCTCTCCCCCCCCGCAATAGAAAATGTTGAATTTTTCAGAAAGATTAATTAAAGGAAATGTTAATAATTGGAGATATACAAATTAAACATTTTTTTATACCCTTGCAGAGGGTATATTAAAATTGTCACGATGTTTGTAACGCATAAAATTTCCGACCACATAAACTAATATATTCTGATCAGCATGACGAGCTGAGTTCATTCCCGTCTGTCCGTCTGTTTCTATGCTATCTCCTCCCTCAGTTTTGAAGCTATCTTGACCAAACTTTGCAAAAAGTCTTTAAATACAAATACGCTGCACATTTGTCGGAATCGGCCGGATCGGATGACTATATCATATAGCGCCATAGGAACGATCGGTCCAAAAACTAGTTCTAATGAGAAAAATTTTTTTGTTTTCCATCGTAGCGTCACCAATCGTGGTATATATAAGTTTTATATGCTTCCACACAATTCTGGAAAAATTTATCAAAATCGGATGACTATAGCATATAGCTGCCAAATAAACGGTCGGTCCAAAACTACTGTATCCCACCGGGAATACAGTTTTATAACTTCCACCAATTCTGGAAAAAAAACGAACCAAACTATAAAAACGATCAGAGCGCTTAAAACAGTTCTAGTGAGAAAAACTTTTTGTTTTCCATCGTAGCATCACCAATCGTGGTATATATTAGTTTTATATGCTTTCCACACAATTCTGGAAAAATTTATCAAAATCGGATGACTATAGCATATAGCTGCCATAGGAACGATCGGTCCAAAAAACAAGTTCTAGTGAGAAAAACTTTTTTGTTTTCCTACGTAGCGTCACCAATCGTGGTATATATTAGTTTTATATGCTTTTACACAATTCTGAAAAATTGATCAAAATCGGATGACTATAGCATATAGCTGCCATTAGGAACGATCGGTCTAAAAACTAATTCTAATGAGAAAAACTTTTTTGTTATCAATGGTAGCGCCTTTCAAAAACTGCAAGGGTATTTAAAACATCGGCGTAGCCGATGTTAGCCTTCTATTTTTTATATTTGGGGTCACTTTGCGCATAGTCAGCCAACTTAATGTTAAGGTTTACATTCAATGTTAATATTAACATCAAATGTTTATGTTACATATAATGTGAATGTTTTATGTTAACACTAACTTTCGATGTTGACATTAACATTTTGTGATTTAATAAAATTTAATTAAAAATTTCTAAGTAACGGGTATATAGAAGTCGAGCAGGGTCAACTTTAACTTACGCTTTCGTTTTTTTAATTTCAAAAATTTTTTTTTAATATTTGGAGAAGCTCAGGAAAAAGATTTTCTGGTCTTATAAAGAGTTCTTTAAACGGGTTAAAGCAGCTGGTAAACCAGTTAACCGAGACCTGACAATTGCGCGGCAAGCTGACAGCATTCCTGCATATAAATAAAATGAAATGCAGTCGGCTAAATTGTCGATCCTCGACAATCACGAGATCAAAGATGCTGCGCATTGACAGCTGTAAGGGACAAAAGAATATATAAGCAGTTCCAGTTTATGGGGGAGATTGAGACAATGTGTCCTGATGTGGCTTTTTTGACTTAATAGCAGACTTTGACATTTTTTCCGGGCGGCTCGAGTCAAAGCCATCAAGTTAAAGTGAATGTCATTTTCAACTTTTCCATAGTTTTGTACTTAGTTAAACATCCAGGCAAGGCAAAGGCAAGCTTCTTTTTTGCAATTTCCGTTTTCTGCATATGAAAACAGAATTGAATTTTAATTCCTCAACATTGCAATTGACACATGACAAGGGAGAGACGAGGAGCGGCATAACGGGAAGGCAGTCAAATTGAAATGCATGAAAGCAAAATAAACTATGTAGCAGAAGAATACAAATTGATCAAATACAAAAACGAGCAACATCATCATAAAAGTGGATTGGGGAGTGGAAGCCCAAAAGCACTCAACTAACACAAAAACCAACTCCCTAGAGCAGGCAGGAGCAGACAAGAGTTTGTATGTGTGTGTGTGTGTGAGTGCGACGAGCTCATCATCACGGGGAATTCTGTATGAAAAAGAGTCGGCGAGCAATTTATTTGATGTGTCGATACGTGTCGCCATATCCTGGACTAGAACGACAACCAGCACCAGGACAAAATCTGCAAATCAAATTACAAAAATCATAGCGCAGAATTTTCACACGGCAATTCAATGGGGACCAACGCCCCAAACCAAACGGCCGGCAAATTGTCAGACGTCAAATGATGAAATAAAATCAAACCGAAACAGAAGCAGTTGGATAGTTGCTATGTATTTGTAAGTATGTATGTATACATTCCGTGTCCATGTTTGATGAGCGACTAACTAGTGCGACTGTCCCATCGCCTGTCACCAGGGAACTTGCTCTGACAATCTGCGAAAATTTGAATTTGAAATTTTTATTTATTTACCCTTACGAATGAGCGAGGAGAACGAGTTGGAGGCAAACCCGAAAGTTGCTGTTTAAACAAATGAGGAGCGGAATTCGGTTTTTCAAACAGTTGCCCAATTTAAATGGCAGAAAAATGTTTTAAAAAGAAAATTAAAATCGTTTTTCGTGTCCAACTTAAATTGAATTGGTAACTTTTCGAAATTTAGACGAATATGAAAATTGAACGGTTTTTGGATAGTTTGGAAAAAAATTTTTCCTTTCGTTGGTCTCTCTCACTTTTCCGCTCAATGAAAACCATATAATAAAACAATCGATCATAACTATAGCCTGGATTTCTATTCCACCGAATTATAATAAAACGAGCAGGCAAATGTGCCGAAGTTTCAATAGACTTCACTCACTCCAACTAATTTATCCGATAAAATATATTTAAGATATAGATATTATTAAGAATTTAGTTGTTGGCTTCAAAATTGGATCACGCTACCATCAAAAACAAGACCTATTTTCCGACCAATCGTTCCCATGGCAGCTATAAGATATAGTCATCCGATCCGGGCGGTTCCGATAGCTTTAAAACTGATCAAGAATATATATAGTCTATAAAGTTACAAACTTCTGGGCAAAATTAATATACAATTGCGAAGTGTAAAAAAAGCCAGGAAATTATTTTTTAAAATGATTTTTATTGTGTGCATCTGTACGTGAAAATAAACGGATCTCAGAGCTGATAAGAGCTAAAGGCTTGAAATGTATAGAAAGTAGACTCCATCTACTTGCAGGCATATAAAGTTTATTTTTAATTTTTGACACCCTCCCTGCCTCCTACGCAATTTTTCACAGCCTCATAAATAAATTTATATACATAATCAGCATTATTTATAGATTTACCAAGTTGGGGAGCAATCAGATTAGCGATAGTCAAGTAATAAGTAAATCAAAGATTATATACTTAGAAAAAATATAAAGAATTCCGTACTTAAACATGGAGAAATTCAAGAACAAACGATCTTAAAAGCTGACTAAGTTCGGAATTTTAAAATGTGAGAACAAAATTCTTATTTCGAATTCGTTTTTTAATTATTAGTCCTTTTAACTTGAAATTAAATGAATTGTATGACATAATTATTATTCTTTCTATTATGTTTTTAAATGGAAGACATACTTATGCGTGAGTGCCATTTAGAATGCCATTTTTCTGGGTGTACATTAAGTTAAACTTTTGCAAAATATCTGGGATCAGCATGCGCTCTACTGCTGCTAAATTATTGTTAACATTAATATAAACAGAAATGTGAATGTCCTCTTAATTTTTAAAGGTTAAAGGTTAATAAATACTCTCGGTCGATTTAAGCTTTATTACTTTGTTTTATTGTTTTATTATAATTGTTTCAATAATCCGGTACTTGTCGTATTTTCCAACTGGTTATTTACTCACATAATGACTCAGCCCAGGACCTACCAAAGTTATCGTCCGTCTTCAATTATTTTATGACAGCTAAGTGTCTATAAGCAGATGGAGTAAGCTGACTGTGATTGCATTCGGAACTTTTTTTTTGTGTATGGATGAATGTATGGCTTCAAAAGTGTTTCTAGGCCTGTGTTCCTTTTCTTTTGAACAACCAAAATGAGCCATAAGTGTAACAAAGCTTGGAAACGTGACCAAATCAAATTTAATGTGTGCTGCCATCAGAGCGAAAGAGACATAGTAAGAAAGATTGATGGAAAACAAAAGAGAGGGTAAACACCAATCCTAACGAAACATAAAGTGGCGCCCTCTGCTGTCGAGAAAAAGGAAACTGTATCAAATAGCTGCTTATTGTTGTTGCTGTTGGCTGGATCTTGGAATTGTTTGTGCGAATGATTTATGCCTGAGTTTCAGTTTGGGGAATCAGTTTTGCCTTCGTATTTGAATTATACATATAAATATTTAAAGAGCGCGTGGCCATTGTAAATGGTATGTCATGTTATATGGCAAACAATTAATCAAAGATTTGTTTTTGCACAGGCCCAGTGCAAAAATAACGAAGGCGGCGGAAATAAAAGCAATTGGCCAGAGCAGCAGCGGATGTCAGTTGAAGCTTGGCAATATTTTAATGTTGCTAGCAACATTTGAGGCCTTAACCGTTTGGCACTATAAGCGCGCTGTGCTGAATACGTGCTCTCTGTCCCTTTTGAGTTCACCCTATTTTTTTCGTTCTCTTCGTCCAAACGAACAACTAAACGATTGCCTGAATTTGGCCCGAACAAAAATACGTGTTTTTGCTCGGCTGAATGCCGAGTCCAGCAACGTTTTGGCTCGTTCTTCGAAATTGTGAGAGACTTTTCGAAATTGTGAGAGGGGACCTCGGTTACACCTCCATACATATATATGTTCATATGTAAGTACTTCGTATTTCTATTAGAATGTTGATCTTATTGTAATAGTTACAATAATTGGTTAAATTTAATTGTACAGAATAAAATAAAATTAAAGTAATTAACATTTTTGAAAATAACAAAGTTAAAAGTAATATTTTTAATATATATTTACATTTGGTATATTTACATTAGCTTTACTCAATTTAAGAAAAGATTATAGATTAATTATTAAAGATTTATGTTGCAGTCTAAAGCTGTCTTTACACGTATCATACATCTCTAAAAAGTTGCTTGTCAAACTTCTTTAAATAGAAACTATGGTGAGCTATTACACTCACAAGTTACAAGTGTACATATTACAAGAGTAATAGCTCATATTACAAGTGTAATAGCTCATCATAGATTCTTTTTAGAGTAGTTTGCAAAGCTACTTTTTTGAGATATATGATAGGTGTAAAGACATCTAAGATCGGTAAAAAAGTTAATAAACAGCCACAGACGCCATGACAAGTACGTTTCATCATAATTAGGCTGTAAATACTCACCCCCTCACACAACCAGGTGGGATGCCATTTTGGACCGTCGACCTTAGCCGCTTACATATTCTTGAAAGGATTTCTTCGTTAATGTTGAAGGTGTTTCTTTTTTGCAGGCATTGTTTAATATTTAATCAAAAATGTAATGTGGTTGTTAGGCTGGTGTTTGTTTTTGTTGTTGTTTATAGTTGTCCGCGTCTGAGCTTCTGCTTCTGATTTTAAAATGTGTCGTGCTTCTTCTTCATTGATATTTTTTAAATATTTAATGCTTACACTTTTTTTCGAATTCACGGCTAATATAAATTTGTGCTTAACAGATATTTAAGCAGCATAGAAAACCTTGCACATTGGGCTAGGAACCTTAAACTCCCTCATGGTCTTACTAGTAAGCTAAAGTTTAGCCGAGATAATCTTTGGACTTTGAATTTAAACCGATTAATATCCATGAGTATATTAATGCAACTAATTTTATAATGATCTGGAATAATGTAAATTTTTACAAAAGCTGACATCTGCGTCACGTGACATATTTTTCGTTAATAATGTTCTGAAGGAATGTTTTATATAAATTTGAATTAATATTTAATAATTACAAACATAGCTCTGCTGAAGTTGTTACACCCTTGTTAACTCTTTTTTCAACCGCTTATTCCGGAAAAAAACTGGGTCATATCTCTAAAACAAATCTCCAGATCTCTAATAATAAGATTATTTTATATAAGATTATCCAAATATTTGAAAATTTGGCCAAATCGCTTAGAATATGACTAGACAAAATAAAATGTTTTCTTACTAAAACTAATTTTCTGACCCAGCATTCTTATGACAGTTATATGATATAGTCATTCCATGACAATTTTAAAGCGAGCTTCTCGACAGTTTTAAAGAATAAAAGAAGTTTCATCTACATCAAAACGCGAAAACGATATTAACAATATTTGGGTTTTCTATGGGATACAGAAATAATAATCATAAAATGAAAAAAAAAAACAAAATTGTTTTTAATAAATTTTCCTGAGATAAAATTCTGTTTAGTTTTTCGCATTAAACTTGCTTTGCATTCTTATTTTTAATCTCTTACAATCGATAACGCAAAACTGTCATTAGAATCTTATTAATATTTTATTAATAATATCCGTAAACTGATCATTGTTTGCTCTCCTTTAATTTTTTAAGTTAATTGTGGTTATAAGACAGATTTAAGTGCAATGGGAGCATTACATAAAGTCGCTCGTTATAAAATAAATATTTAAGAGAAATTATCCTAAAGTTACCAAAACGAGAAAGTCATATATTCCAATTTCAGTCGACTTTTCTTCTCATGGCAACCGAGTTAAGCTGTAAATGCTTTAAAAACATAAAATTTGGATATATTTCTTATTTAATTTCAAATAAAATCATTTATTTATCAACATTTTATTTTTCGATTACGGTGGACCTTTCTGTGGAAAGGCCCATATGTATTTGGGGTCAGTCAGCCATGTTTATGTTAATATAAACATTTTTAGGCTGTTTGCCTTTTTTGAGCCCTTTAAGGCATGTTTTGTAAGCAACCTATGCGTTTGTTTTGATCCACCTTGGTACGATCGGAAACATATATTCTTTAGCTTTAAGGTGGTCTTTTCGATTTTTCGATTTGTTTGTTTTCCTTTATTATTATAGCGTGCAGAATTACCTTTCATCCCCTTTAAACCATTTTCAAAAATTCGAAATAGTTTTGCAGATATAGCCATTCTAATGGAGCAATGTTCTTGCATAAGTAAGTATTTTAGCGCGCTTTTCTCTAAACCATGTTTTTTTGCCCTGAAAGCCTCATGGCGCAGAAAGCGATTCTGATCAGCCATGTTGCAATCTATGCAGAATTTAAGTTATTCTGGCCCGTACCTCATTTAGAGTTTTACTATCTACCTCTTTAAGAACATCTGTCATAATTTTGCATTCTTTTCTTGAAAGTTCCAGATCGAATAGTATGAGTTTCCAGCTGCGTTTGTGGCAAATTATTCTGAATATTATTCAGTTGGCAGTGTTTCATCAACTTAATCTTAGTTAGGGAAGCGTTTGTAAAGATATTGTTCGTGGTCTTTTTAGTTGAGGAACTTTAATATGATATCCGACATTTTGCTTTCGCGGATGATCTGGCTTAGAGTCCAACAGAGTCTCAGCGTACTGAATGAAGTGTTGCGAATAAAAAATAATATTATATAGTTCTTTAAATGTTTTCATGACTTTAATTGTAAAAATAATAGATAAAAGTCAACAATTTCTTATTAGATAGTATAATGTCTGAACCGAACTGAAACCCTCCAAAAACCGTGTTATGAATCAAACTGGTGGTTTAAAACCTTCATGTACCATTGAACCAAACCAAAAATTTTAATTTTCGAGCGGTTTGCATACCTCATACCTAAGAAGTAAGAAAGTCGATTGATTATTGTAGTACTACATACAATTATTTTTAATTTTGCTCACTAATTTCAGATTTGAGCGGCGTCAACTGGCAATTGTTGAGTTCGCCAACTTGGATGAGACAACTGATCATCAAGGCGATCGTTGAATCAGCACACAAACGATGGTCAATCATACCAATAAACAAAACGGGACATAACTTTAGGTGCACAAAAAATTGCGTGCAAATTAAAAAAGTAAATTAGACACAGAAAAAGTGACGTAAATCGGGAAGTTTTCGGCTCTGCGGTAAGTTTGCTTAGATTTTTTATTTCTTTGTACACTGTACCACGCTGGACTTGGTCACGTTTTTCCAGAATTTTGAGAAAATTCTATTAAACATTTTATTATTGTTGCTGCTGTAGTATGGCCTCGGCAATTTAGAGAAATATTTTGATTGCCAAATATGGCGTTTGCATATGAATAACCAACTGCACTTAGTACTCACACACACACACACACACATACAAACTCTAGGCGGAAGTGGCAACATTGGCGCCACAAGCAAAAGTTTTTGTCGCTGACAGGAAGTTGCAATTTTGTTTGCAATTTCCTTCAGCGCCACATTTCGGTGTGAGAGAAATAGCAACAGAAGCAACAACAACAACATCAGCAGAGCTGGCTGTTTGGGCTGTCAGCATGTTTAGTTAACTAAGTTGCGGTTATTACGACTGAGAGGTGTGTGTATGCGTTTTGAGTTCCAACCATTTAAGAGCGGAGTCAGAGACGGAGACTGTGTCCTGCCTCCGCCATATTTCGCCAGTCAACTTTTGTGGCAAATTAATTTGCAACAAAAGTTGTACAGCGCATTACACAAATTGAAATACGCAGAAGCCATGCAAAAACCATGCGTTTTTTATTTTAGAGTTGTTAATGTTTTAATTTTTATTTACTTTTTACATTTTGTAATTTCAGGATTAATAAAGAATTATGGGTATGATGCCTGTAAGCTTCATTGCAGATTGCACATTTTTCAATTAGTGTTAAGGATAATGAGTTTTATTATGGGATAAATCGAATTGGATTTATTGTTATGATGTTTTTATATTTTCAACAACAATTGAATGCACAAAAAAACACAAGACTAATATCACAGCTTAATGTGGTTTCAATTGATAAAAATGTTTGTTTTTATAAGTAAAATAATTTTCAAGTGTTAGTTACAAGCATTTGGGAACTTTAACATTTTAGAACAAATGCTTTTAATTTGCCGCTTGCCCGTTGTGCGCACCTCCGAATTGAAAATTAAGTAAAATATTTTTTCGAAAATCTCCGGCGTATTTTCTAATTTTTTTTTCCAACTTTTCAATTGACGGGATTTGCTGCCTGGGACAGCAGCAGTCAAAGGTCAGCTGACAAATGCTTTCTTTTCTTTTATTTCTATTTTTGACATAATTTGCTCAATCATTTGCATAATTTATAACAGCCAGCAGTCGCCATTTGCCCCGACTCCCCCTCACCACAGTTGATGTATCTCGTTAGCAAAAAATAACGAAAAGAATTTAGAAAAAAAATGAGCAATATTCAGAACCAAAACAAACAAAACGGAAAATGTTGCTCATGTGTTGTTGTCGTTGTTGTTGGGCGGTGATAAGAGGACATATTTGCGGCTGGGCCCCGACACGTGTTGCCGCAGCAGTTAAAAATGTTGCCTTTGCCATTTTTCACATAAAAATAATTGTGTTTACTTTGCTTAATGCGATCAATGCGACACGACGGCAAAGAATTAAAATTGTGTGTTCCTTTGTGTGTAGAACATTGTAATGCCAAAATGTAATGGCAATCAAATGCATTATGTATCTTATTTTGTTTGAAAGACTTTTCCTTGCCAACGTATAAGCTATTCCAATCGTTCCTATGGGAGCTTTTGAACTACAGGGTGCCCCATATTTTATGTCGGTATGTAAATAAAGAATAACTTTAAAAAACACAATTGACTTCTTTAACTAAGGTATTTTGTTATAATTTGGACCCTTACAAAAAAATAAACCATTATTTTAACGATTGGTTCAGAAAACAGATCTCAGTGAGAAAAACTTTTTTGTTTTCAACGATTCCGTTCTTAAACTCAGCAGTTTTTAATATTTTATGCTGTCACTTTTTTATTATATTCATTATATATTTTCGGTTAAATCAGTTGGTGTGAATTTTTGCAAGTGTATTAAAAGTAGTTTTGCCTTTTCGTTTGAATTCAGGCCTGACTGGTCCCGGGCCATTTTTAAGATATTTTTCGAAAGTCCGGTCCTTAAAAGAAGGGCCCGCGCCCACTTCTAATATATACCTTATATGTTCGTTCTTGCTGTTACATTCAAATGTACCCACTCAATATACTCTTTGTTCCTTTCGTACAGAGTATAAAAACAAACATTTCTGTGCTGCTAATAAAAATTATTTTCGAGCCTAACAGCATTCAGTGTACTTATACATTTAAATGTCCATATCAAAAGGAGTAACTTTAGCAGGTTTTACAATTCTTTTTGTTCCCTCTAAACCTTCTAAAATCTTATATTTTTTTCTACAACAAAGCCTAAATGCATTGAACTTTTAAGCCAATGTCAAAGTTTCCTTTGGCTGGTCAAAGTAAATCTAAATCCGTTTTCTTTCTTTTCGGTTTCGATTTCAATCAGTGCAAAACCAGTCTGGCCAGGGCTTCTGTGGGCTTTGAACTTGGTCGTTGCATTATTTATAGCCCCCCGTTCAGTGCGTAATGTGAGTAGCATAGACCAATTAAGGAGACTTAGTTGACTTCATCGGGCAGGATTTGTGATGGGAGGATGGTTGGCTACATTATAAAATCTCATCAAAATCCGAATGCTACTTTTACTCGTACTCTGTGTTACTCTTTGCATATTTATGATGAGTGCCGAATCAAAAATGCAAATAAATTTCAATTTCCCAGGCACCGAGACGAGCCAGCCAACAACATGACAGTTACAATTACAGTTACAAAATGGAAGCATCCAAGGCACAAGGCAATGCCACAAATCATGTCAAGGGATGCTGACATAGTCATGTGTTCGCTCTATCTCGCTTTCGTTTCTCTCATATGCATATTTATGAAAAGTGCAGTGGCATCTTGTCAAGTTCTCTCTGAAATTTCACTCCTATTATTATTAAATTATCATTTTGTTGTAATAAATTTCAGTTTGGTGTTATGCCAAAATGAGTGACAACTTAATTTGCTTAAAGAGCTAAGCATCGTTTCCACAAAAAAGAAGCCACTTACATACATATACTATGGCTGTAGTTTAAAATATTTACGCACCCAAAGTGAATTAGTTTTTATTTCATACAAATCCACAGACTAGTATAGTAAGCTACTTGCCGAGAGGGAAAATACATATTCCGTATGGCAAATCCAATGAAATTGTAATTAAGTTTGCATGGCAAATGACTCGAGTGGTTTGCATGGGGGCAAAAAAAAAAAAAACAGAAAATAAGGAAATACAAATTTGTTTAAATATTGACGAAAATTTACATACTCAACAAAATTTCTTTTACTCGAGAGAGTGACAAAGAGAGAGATAGACACACAAAATCCGAACAAAGTCGCTTTTGGAGTTTACTATCTGCATTGAAATCGAGCCAAAATTTAGGTTTTATGCCAATTGCAGCCAACAGACATTGGTCCACTCAAGGCATTTGCCCAAAACAACAGGCAGCTCTGGCTTCATTTATGGTACTGCTAACCGATTGAAATGTACCAAATCCTTGTCTGGAGGCGATGGGCGGCTGGTTAGAGTTGCGACAATACAATGAAAAGCTGGACACAGGCAACACCTGACATCCTTTGGCCGTGACAGCGACACCCATTTCAATTTTCAGGTTTTTTTTTTGTTTTCGGGGTGAGTTTTCTCTGTCCCTAGCATTGCAATCGTTTGCCTTGCTCCAATACGAAACAAAATGTTGTTTCTAATTTGGCAAATCGAACTCTTTGATGTACATTTGCCGGCTTAAGAAAAGCTTTTGTACGGACCTAGCTGGCTGTGCAAATAATGGTCAAATGGAATTTTGCAAATAACTATATAGTTTTGATATAAATTGTAGTCGCAAAAAATTTTATTGGGCGATAGAGTTGGTCGAAGGTAAAGCTTTCCGTTCAACATTTCTCGTTTCTCCGTTTTCTTGTATGCTCGGGTACTTAATAACCTCGAAATTGCCTTTCATTTTGCGTTGCCAAATTTTAATATGCTCTTTGCAAGGGTATAATACTTGACAAGAAGCGTTGACTAACTGCACGTGGTTCCTTACAGATTGGCTCAACTTTTTTGTTTTATTTATCTTATCTTTAGACAATCGAATGGTTTTATTTCCACAAAACTTGCACGTCACTGAACATCATTTGTTTTTCTTTCTTTGAGGGGGATGTTTTTCTTTTTTTGTTTTGTTTTATTTACCAACAGATGCTAGCTCTATTCTGTACTTCACCCTCAGTTCTCCCGCACACATGAAATGTGCTTGGAAATCATAAATTATCCCCACAAAAGAATGCAACATAATACCAGAAATTTGTGTAAGCGCAGCACACAACCCCAACAACACTAAGGCGCACTTGCGCAACCTTCGTTCACAGCTGCCAGCATTCTGTTAACTAAAGTTTGCCTTAAACTAACGCTTCAACAATGGAAGATTTTCATATAGACCAACCCCAAGACCAAAAGTTTAACCAAATCGTCGACTTTAAAAATACGAACGGATTCTCATTTATGGTGTATTCATAAAAATTCGGCTTGATTCGGTGAAAAGTCATGATTTTACATTTATTTTATTTAAGTCACAGTGACCACTTGGTCACTGAGAGAGCTTTGGAAGCTGTGAATCTCGATCGTCAACAGAGGTACATAGATAGCTTAAAGTCAAAGTCGTTCGTAAGGCTATTTGAGTCGGAAAGCACTTGAGAAAAATCATTAATGACAAGGTTGAATAACAATGGACGGATATGACTCTCCTGCAGATCCCCAGAAGAAACGAAATGATTTCAGACGCTATTTCTAAATTAAATCGCACTTGTTGGGAGCGATGAACTAGCGTGAGAGAAAATACACACAAAGGTGTGTAATATAATAAATAATTTAAATACTATTTTGCTAAAGCTGCCTAAATTTTTGAAAATCATGTTTTGTTTAAAACTCATGAAAGTAAATATATCAAAAAATAATATATAGCATCAAATAAACTAATAGCCTAGTTCCACTGCTACATATATGTACATCAACAAATTCTGCTGTTCCACTACAAAAAGTTCCATCAATGTTAACTCAACATGTTAACTCTAATGTTATGTTAAAATTTGGATGACAACCAAGCATTTGCAAAGGCTTTGCATACCTGTTTTACTCTACGTAAAACGTTAGTTAAAAGTAGAATCATAAACATAACGAGAAGGCAAAGCTAACTTCGACTGTGGCGAAGTTTTAATACACTTGAAAAAGTTTACTCCAACTGATTTAACCGGTAAAACATATATAGGATATAGATATCAGATATTTTAAATTTTTAAATCATTAATAATAAAAATTTGATTTCATAAAAAAAACTTTTCTTAGTAAAACACATTTTTCGTCTGATCGGTCCTATGGCAGCTATATGCTATAGTGATTCGATTCTGATAAACTTTTTCTGTATTATGTGAAAGCATATAAAACTAACACATACCAAGATTGGTGACGCTACGATGGAAAACAAAAAAGTTTTTCTCACTAGATCTAGTTTTTTGACCGACCGTCTTATGGCAGCTATAAGATATAGTCATCCGATCCGGCCGGTTCCGACATATTAGTTGCGTGCAGTAAAAAGAAGACTCTGTGCAAAATTTCAGCTCGATAGCTTTAAAACTGAGGGACTAGTTTAAGTAGAAACAGACAGACGGACGGACGGACGAACAGACGGAATTGAACTCAGCTCGTCGTCCTGATCAAGAATATATATATATGCGTTACAAACTTCTGGGCAAAATTAATATACACTTTTCAAGTGTATAAAAATGAAGCATAAAAAAAAACCATAACCAAACCAGCATATCAAAAAAACAAGGCGTCAAGCCTATCCACTTAGCCAATGCCTTTTCCGTAAATCAGGTAGCTTACTGGGATTTCTCTCTCTTCTTCTTCAACTTCGATAGAACATTTCCTAGTCACTTTAATTCGAAAGGGCATAGCAGAATAAGCATGGGAAAACTGCCCCGCAGTTATCAGCACCAAATTTAAAAGTTTGATTAACATCTATAGGAAATTCACTCTCCCAAAATTGTAGTCTCCTAATCGCAATTGGACGGGAGTTATGAGGCTGGAAAGTTAAACCGCATACTTAAGAACCGCTTGACCGATTTTGATGGGTTAAATATATGTTATAAGTGTTCAAAATACAATTCTAAAAATATTTTTTGCAGATTTTGATTAACAAAACATTGGTCCAAAAATGATGATCGAATTTTCCAAATAATTTTTTCGCGGTGATAATTTTTTTCTACACCTCCAGTTTATTTCCTGTATTTTACATTAGGATATCCCTAATAACATATAATTTTTGCAATCAGATCGCAATTGTGCCTCATGGTGAAAAACAAATAAACATGTAAAATAGTATTTTACATATCCAATTGCGATTAGGAGACTACAATTTTGGGAGAGTGAGTTTCTTAATTAAACTTTTAAATTTGGTGCTGATAACTGCTGGGGCTGTTTTCCTATGCTTATTCTGCTATGCCCCTTATTTAAGTTATTGATATTGTTATTTTTCCTTTATTTTTGTTTTGGGCAATTGCCACAATTATTTAATTGAGTTCTATAAAAATCCATCCACGAATAAATTTTCCGACATTTATATCCATCACCCACACATTTAAAAAAAAAATACCCAAAAAAGAGCAGCTCACTAATTGCAACCGGTGCGTAAAAAATCTCCCAATGGTACTCACATGAGAAGGATCTCAGTGATAGGGGATTATGTCAGTGGTATGAGGAGTAAGGGGATGTCTGAGGGTCGGCACTCATTTAAATTTCATGCTTATTGCCACAAAATAGCTCAGTTGGCAACCAGTTTTTTGGGCGGCTGCTGCAGTACTTTTAGTCCGGAGGCAAGTGAAAATATTTTACATATATCACTGACAAGCGACGACGCTTCAGAAAAAGGGGGCCAGGGCCAGCCAACCAAAAAACAAGCTTGGGGAAACACCAAAATAACACTACGGGAATCTGTGTATATGTGCTTGGTTAAGCTTTCAAGTAAAAATAGCAACAACGAAAAAATCCTGTCAACATAATAACGAAATTTTAACACGCAGAGAGGTTCACCTCAACTCGACTCCGGTCTGGTCTGGTCTGGCAACGCCTCTTGTCATTTCAGCTCGGAAAAAACCGTACGGAGAACTAAAATCTGAAATCCAGAAATAAATTGACGTGGCTATGACGCTTACGCGAAAAGTCTGAGTCTGAGGCAGCGGAGGAGAGGACGACACAATCATCAGCGGCGAACCAAACGGACTGCAGAGCTCGCCGTTTTCCTCGTAAATTCAGCGTAAAAAAAGTTGCAGAAATAAATTAAATTTGTTTGTAGAGGGAAAACAGCCGAAATTCTCCTCCCAGTCGCCGACCAGGCTACTGCTGCAACTGTGGGGCTATATATGAGTATTTAATTTTGCTATTTTAAACGCAATTTTCACGCTGTCTGCATTTTGATTTTAATTTATACCTGACGCTGACAGTGCAATAATATTTTCACAGGCGAGAAAAATGAGTCCAATTCATTTAGATGAAAATGAAAGCTTAATAAGGTTTGACATTAGGTGTCAAAATTTTGATTATAAAAACTTTCAATAGATCTACTGAAGTTAAAAGCTCTAAAAACTTTCAATAGACTTACTGAAGTTAAAAGCTCTAACTACAGCATTTGAAACAAGTTAGATAGTCAGTCAGGCGCGACTAGAATATACTCTGTATCTGCCATAGTTTGTATTTAACTGATAACTAAGTGCTGTAAAGTGATGCCCATTGCCGTAAACTATAAAGTACATCTAAAAAGATCCTAATATCCTGCAAAGACGGTAGGCTAAATAGTCGAAGTCTATACGTGTACGATAGCAAACGACAATTTTGATTTCACAAAAGTCCACGTTAGGCACTCTATTTTTTTAAATTTACCCTATTTGTAAATAACCTATTAAGCTTGCCTGATAGACTATGCACAAATACGTTTCCTGTCTCAGTTATCCGTAAAAATAAACAGTTTAGATTAGTGTATAGGGTAAGTTGTTCTTAAAGTTATGTTTCAAAACTGGTAAACTTCCTCTCTGGCCGCGTATAGCACTTGACAATTCAGAGTTAAACGTTGGCCATTTGTCATATGCTCACCTGGGCGACCCCCCTCCGTTTGAGCCATCATGCAAACAAATGTCCAAAGTGCTTCTGTTCCTGCTCTCTCGGTGTCTCTGTGTAAGCAGTGTGGGTATGTGTTTCCCAGTGCCCAAGTGGCTTTGTTAACGCCCCGCCGTTTTGGCCAGATGCGTGTGCAGTGTGCCACGCCACCGCCCTCTACTCCCGGTGTTTGGAAAATTACATGTTTACAGCGTGCAAAGCCAAATGTAAACGTAAACACACATTAACTTTGGTCGCATACAATATTTTTCACTCAAGGTTGTAGCGTTTAGGTGGGGGTGCTTGACGCATTTGGTTGACCTACAAAAAGCGAATATAAGCTTGCATAACTTGAAGTAGCAAATTGCAATTTTTGGATCACTCTAACACAAAAAAATTCTTGGTAACTAAACAATAACATAGCTGTAACTGCTGCAACAATTTTCCATTTATTTTTGCTGCTGCCGCGTCTCAGGAAGCAGTAAGGAAGACGGGCGAATCCTGTATCTTGGCAAAATATGAAACATGCCGGCTTCCGTAGTGTTTTTTCTGTTTAGCTTCGGGTGGTTATGGCAACAAAATGTCAACTGGGGGCCCATAAATTGCTTGGATCTGGCGAATTTTCAC
This sequence comes from Lordiphosa mommai, assembly GCA_018904225.1. Lineage (NCBI taxonomy): Eukaryota > Metazoa > Arthropoda > Insecta > Diptera > Drosophilidae > Lordiphosa > Lordiphosa mommai. Next base: position 200,284 of record JAEIFT010000220.1, read on the forward strand.
TGTTTTTCCCATCGTCGTCGTCGTCATCGTTGACATATTTGGACAACTATCTAAAGGTAAGCAAGTAAACTTTGATTTCTCTCAGCAGAAGTAGTAAAAAGAAAATGCAAAGAACAAACAACACGTGTTTATGGTTTAAGTGCCCCGCCATGCTGCGCGTCGATTGCTTTTCCGTTACGCCTGTCGCATTTTTTAAATCCCCAGTTGAGTGGCAATCAACCAAACACCCCACTCAATGCCAATGCCACCCCTATGACCTGGACCAGTCGCTCGCTTATCCCAGTCGTCAGGGTTCTGCTTCTGGCTTAATTAAACAAGCGCAACGTCACCTCAACGACCAGGAGCAGCACCAACCACCAGCAGTAGCAGCCGCAGCTGCCGGATGAGCTGGCCAACTTTTAAAAATGATAATAATTTGCTTTCGGCCCGGCGAGAATTGTGGGATGTAAAATAAATGCACTGACAAAATTTTTTTTTCATTTCTATAAGTATTATTGTTCCTTTTTCTTTTTTTGATGTGAAAATTACACAGGGCAACAGCCATTTCGGTCTGGCCTTCTGGATGCAAAAATCTGTTCCTGTTCTGTGCCCTTATTCCAAAACTGGTCTCGGTTTTTTTCCATCAGCTCTTGTTTGCGAGAAATCGCGGAAAACCCATTTTGCTGTTTTTTTAGCTTATGGAAAATTATGGGGGTCACACCAAGCACAAATTTGTAGGTTTATAAGTTTTATGCGGTACTACATACATCAATGCAGCCATAAAAAATCAAGCGAGCCGCATCAGCAAACCCGAAAGTGACTAAATTGGACCTTGAAGATAATTTTTTCTCAATTTATAGCAAATTTTTCAAAATAAACCGTCATCTACAACCTAGTGCATAAATCGTAAAATTAAAACAACTATTTTAGCATATAGCCTAACATATCCGCTATTTTTACGAATTTTGTTGCATTTTTATCAGCTTGTTGGACTAAGCTACAGCCGTTTTTTTCACAAAAAAGTGAATTAAATTTTATGGCAGGACTACTTGATTAATTCACAAAATGTGTATAGGAAATATGAAAAGGCTACTCGATTTAGAAAAAGCTCTTACATTAATAGTCAAACAAATGTACAATAACATTCCGGCAGTTCGTATTTTAATTACAGTGAATATCATAGTTTTCGCATATAAGCGGTATTCGGTTGTATGCATATATGCAGTTACTCGTTTGTAAGAAAATTCAAATATTAATCTACATTCGATTTTTGCTTATATACGATTCGCACACAAGCAATCTCATTCTTATATAAAATTTCTACATAATTCGATAAACACGAAAATTTCTGACAACTTAGATTTAATAATATCGCTAATATTATATTTTCATATAAATATACAGGTTGAAATATGTTAAATTAAAATGAATTTAAATTAAAAAATTATTTGTTTATAATATTCGAATAATGTTACACATTTAAAAAATGACTTACATACTTAAATTATTTGTTTTAAGTTGAAGAACATTTTAAAATCTTCAAAATGTAGCAGGAAAAAAACCGAGTTACTATGTTTAAACGCAGGGGCGTAGCCTGCTTTCCATAAAGATAGGGGCAAAAATAACTTGAATATTTTTCAAAAATGTATTACGTATACGTAATATTAAATTCGAGCACACATTTTGGCACATTGCTTGTGATCTGGAAAAAACATTTTGCTTAACATGCTTGCAAAAAATGCATGCAACGAAAAAATGTTTGCTTAAAGTGCCTTTCTTGTGTTTCGCAAAAGGAAAGTCGTTTTCGAAATCAATAAACACTTTCATTATTTTCAACCATTTTTGCAGTAACATACAAATATTTTTAATGCAAAAAGAATCGAGGAAGAAGATTATTCAACGATTCTAAAATAGTTGAATGTGAGTACCATAGTCGAAAGGGTCCAAAGTTTTAGATTACTTTTTTTTCCACCTTATTGCGCATAAAAAGTTATGGTAAAAATGTTAGTTTCAATTAAAGGTTTTCAGCTTGACAGCTGCCCCTCCAGGCAATATATATTCTTCGGCGCAGCCTTAGTTTGCTTTCATTTTTAATAAGTTTTTTCTCCACTTGTTTTAATTGTCCGCTGTTCAATTTCTCGTCCTTGCACCTTTTCTTCCTTTCTTTCGCCATTCGTTCTCCTAATTCTTAACGCTTCTTTCTTTCAAATTATCGTTTTTGCTTAAAATATTTTAAACAATTTTTCGTTCTTTTTTCAAGTGTACTGATGATGGTCTGCACTTATGAATCTTTGCCCATCAACCACCCCCGTAGTGTTAGTGACACTTGCTCTGCGACTGTTTTGAGTTTGTCCTCTCCGTTTCCTCAACCTCTTGCTATTCTTCGTCGTGCTATTTCTAGCTTTCAGCTCATTGTCGCCTTCTTTGTAGCCATAATGTCTTCATTTTTGTTATGGCTATAATTATATTTGACTGTCGTTAGCATTGTGTTGTTTCCCAGTCCTGGCTAATCCAGGTGGTCACTGTCCTCGGGTGGGTTTATGTCGCTGCTTTATTTAATTTCTATTCGCAATGCACAAAATGTCAAGGGATGCGCGTCTCATTGCTAACAATTGCTTTTCTCGCTTTGCTCAAGTGTCAAATCATTCACTGATTGTTGTTGTTGTTGCTGCTGTTGCAGGACTCGTTTCATGGCCAATTGCACGCTCAAGTGCCAAGGCTGCTGTCAAAGGAAAAATTTCTATAAAAATGGAGCAAATGCATGGGCTTTTGTTGCTTGTTGGCTTGTACTGGCATATTAACACGTCGGATGGAAGGCATCAGCAGAGGTAGGAAGAACCTTGCGTCATGCTATGCACATCACCTGGGCAACAAACTTGAAGCAAATGCGCGTTAAGCGCTGCGTGAGACACGCCTGATTGAGTTTAGGCGATTTGCAATTTTGCCCAAATAACTTTTTGAATATCTGGGTAGAGAAGAGTGCAGAACTGCGAGCAATTGCAGTTTACCTTTCATTTTACATTTGAAGAGAGCTGTTGTTAATTTGTCCAGATCAGCCTGACAAGCTGATTTAGGAATGTTAGTCTGTCCGTTTGTCTGCGATACCAACGCCCATGTATCTGATGAAAACTATTTTTTTGTTTTAATTTTTCCTGAATTATCAAAGTTGAAACTTTTTGAAAAAAAAAAAATTAATTAACGTTTTTTTAAAGTTTTAAGCTAAATAACTAGAAAACGATTATCTTTAATAGTAAAATGGTTACAAACCAGTTGTTGGCCTATTTATTGGCTACGATTCCATATATAAATCGGTTGAGTTGCATGGAAGTTATTGTGGTTTACGGCAAAATCGTAATCGAAAGTCAGTTATCGAAAGCATACGGCAATTTATTCGTTTCGATTTTTTATCGCTGAAAAATAAAAAACTTAAAAATCTTCGTTTTAAATTGGTCGCCTGCTAGGATGCTTCAGTTTGTCCAGTTTTGGAGTTCAGTAGCTGTTTTGAAGTGACACGATGGCAAGGGAAATATAACACCTCCCTAAGGATGATACAAGTGCCGATAAAATGTTTCACATTTTCTTTCACATTCCTGGTTGACCGTATCAGTATATTTTTTTTCACATGCATCGAAGCTTTAAAATTGTTTCGTAATATTTCAGTACTTTTTGCAATGTCATCTTTTATGATTTTTCTAAAGCATTTGATAAAGTTTGTGATAATGCACTGATTTCGATTTTCTGAGCTTGAAAATCAGTATTCTTTCCAAAGACTATGCACTTTGAGGCTCGAATATGCCTCGTTTATTTAGAATCCTTCCGCAGGTGTTCATGTGAACCGGCTCGAGCGTCTACAGAAACGGATTCTTAACATTGCGCTAGACCGTTAAGTTTTTCTGAGCCATTACCACCATACCTGTGTATATGCCGACTATTAAATCAATTGCATATTGCATTAATATTTTTAAACACATAATAGATAATTACAAGCAATTAAGAACATGTTGCTGAACAGAATAGAATATTAGAAAATTATTAACATATTAAGGCAACTTAAGTATTTTCAAGTTGTGCTCGGTAATTTTTTTTTGATTCTCCCTCTCATCTGCATCATCTGCATTTGCATCATTTACTTTAGAAATGGTGTTGTTTTCTTTGTTGTTGTTGTTAATTCAACCTATCAATTAATTTGACTTACTTTGATACGTGCTGTGATTGTCATTATATAAAATTCTGCTTTTTTTTTTGGGTCATTTCATTTTATTTTGGTTTCGTTGTTTGTTGTTGTTGTTGTTGGCATTCGACTAATGAGTTTTTGTGATTTCTCATTTATTCATTGAATTTTTTAATTAGTCTGTGCTCTGTTGTTGTGTATTGCGTTTTATGTATCATTGATGTTGTTACCACTCTCTGGCCGGAACAAATGTTGTAATTGAAAAATAAATGAGGCAATCAGCTTTCTGACCTGTCATGTAGCAAATATTTTAGCTATTGACCTCCAGTTCCCCCCCTCTTTTGCACCCACAAAATTGACATTGTTATGGCAGGCGCCTGACATTGTTGGCCACGCCCTGTGCGCCTCCCCGACGAAAAAAGGTAATTATGGGCCTCAGGGACTGGCTGACTGCTCCATTCGGGCTTCATTTTGCATTTTCCTTTTTTTTTTTTTTGATTGTAATTGTTGTCGATTGTCATTACAGTTTGCTGTGCGTTGTGGCGGACTTTTGTTGCCTGATTTTGCGCCTCACCCTGCTAACTGCTGCTGCTGCTGGTTGTAGCCATTGTTGCGCCAGTTTTGTTGCGGCCGTGTTGCGCGGTTTGTTTGTTGGCTGATCCTGTCCATGCCGCGACTCGCGACTGTCAACACAATTGTTGAGCTTTTGGCCAACGCAGCCACAGCGTCAGAATTTTTGCTACTTTGTTGAAAATTAACGTGAATTGAGCAGTAAGCTCTGGCGAGGCCATCGAGCAGGTACAGATTTATAGGGCCAATCGAATTTCGGTTTTGTTTTGGTGGCTCACTAAAACCACAATTAGTTTTTGCCGTTTCGTAACCAATGGCAACAACTATCATCAATTTTCATTTTAAATGGACAAAAGATGAAAGTTGAACAGGAAAATTTGTAAAAAAAAAAATTCAAATATGATGAGATGTTTTAAGAACCTCCCGGATTTTTCTTCAGTAGACTTTGTCCAACGATTTCTTTAAGTTAATTTATTAAGCTACAAAAATGCTCAAACAGCTTAGTAATAGCTTTGAGCTGCCCCTATAATTTGCATTTTTATGGATAGAAATTACACGAGATTTCCTTCAGAAACTGATCAATTTGCCACAACTTCACAACGACAATGCGATTTAGAGCCTTATGACTATGTCACTTGGTGGACATTGACAATTTTGGTCAACCCTAATAAATATAACGCACTCTAGTCAAGTATCATTGATATTACCCTAAGACTGAGAGCGTATATTTATTCTCTTCTGGAAGGGTATATTTATTATATATTATTTAGTATATTGAGTTTGTGCAAACGTGTGTAACAGCTAGAAGCATATCCAACCTTTTGAATTATATATTTATTCTTGAAAGCATCAACAGCCAAGTAGATGTACCCATGTCAGTCTGTCTTGCCGGATCAATGGAGAGATCTCAGAAATGGTATGAGCTAGAGGTCTGAAAGTAAACTCCTTGCAGGCAGAACCCGTTTATTTAAACATTTTGCCACGTTCCCCTGCCTTCATCGCAATTTGAAAAATCCTAATATCTTCAAGAATTTTGTTGGTAGATCTATCTATCCATCGTTTCAGCAAATTTGGGAACCTTTAGATAAACAATAGTCGAGTTTAAAAAGATCATGGAATATTCAAATCTTTTCGATTTTCAAAGACACTAATAAATGCAGTAAGAGGGAGTGTCTGTTCTTCTTCTCTAAATAAAGGCATCTGGTTTTAATCCAACTTAAAAAATAAAAGTGAAAACGGAACCAACCCAAATGTCTTTTGTATACAATCAGAGCAAATTTTTTGCTACCCCTATCCTTTCACTTATATATTTTTTTTTGTAAATCGCAATCACCTTCTTCACACCAACTTTTGGTCTTTTTCAAAGATTTTGAGAATTTTGGGCACGTTCGCGACGTTCAAAAGAGATTAAAAGCGTATAATTGTCGCCTTAGCAGCGGCAGCAGCTACCAAGGAAGAAGAAGGAAGGCAAACGAAGTTGTGCGAAGTTTTTGGTGAATGTTTACCCCTCCTACAAGTATTTCCATCATCAGGCTGTTAGGCTGTGGCCTTCTTGGCTGGTTGTCGGGCATGATTTAGGCAAAGAGCTCTCAGAGGCCGTGCGCCTTGGTGCTTGAGCGAGCAAATTTAATTTCCGTGACAGAAATAAGTTTTGCGCTCAAATGCACAGCCCCCCATCCTCATGACAAGGCGTGCGTGGCCAGTTGTTTTTTTTTTGCCTTCCTTTCTTCCTGTAAGAAAGACACTAAAGAAGTTCCTGGGCTTAAAATGGTGAGCTTGAGCTTGACTTTTATTAAAAGCTCATTAAGCCTGGGCAAAAGTTTCCCGAAAACACTTTTCGCGTTGACCAATCAGTGCCACGTCATCTACAAATAAATCCATCAGACTGAGGTCTGACTTGATGGTGACATCATCATTATGATCTTCGTCTAAGTAGTGGGTCTACCCATACCCAGGTAAAGTCCGTCTGACATACCCTGACGTGATGCGAAAAAGTAGCAGCCAATTTTTCAAGGAAAATCTTCAGCAAAAGAAGTTAGAAAAATTGTGCGGTCGAAGCAGAAAGGAAAAAACAAAATTTTTCACTTGCTGCGTGTCCTTGCCCAGAGACTGAAGCCGAGGCTGAGTCTGGCTGGGATGGCCTTTGTTAGTTACCTTTTTGCGTCTTTTGCTAAATCAAAATGGCAGCTCGACGCGCGATGCTCCTCTCAAGTGATTTACTTCGAAAGGACGACTCCTTTAGTCGCCTTACTTGGCATTCATGGCCATTCACGGACACCACCCGACTACCCCATCAGTGACGAAGCCTCAAATTGGATATTTCAACGGTGGCCACTTGGTAGCCACCATGTTGGCGTCGCTCGTGCGCAAAAATTTGCAGTCCTAAAGCCACCCCAGCACCCCTCCTCACACATGAGCAAAGTGGCGTGTGCCCACAAATTAACTTAAAAAAAATCATAATAAAGACATGGTCAGCAGAAAAAAATTTTACGCTCTCATGCTATTTTACTAATACACAAAAAAGTGTATTCCTAAAATGAGCATATTTAACTTTACTTTGAAAAAGCCTGCGAATTCACGTATATATAAAAATTAGCATAATACGCTGCCATCAGTATTGCTGCTATATGAGATATCAAATCCATTTGAAGTTGATCGAATTTGCCAATTTGCTTGCATAAATTTTTAATTTTCATTGAAATAACACGATTTTAATCAAATATTTTTAAACTACATTCTTTGAGTATAATAAATTAATAAATATATTTATATAAATTTATGGCAATTCTGAAATTTAAGTAGGGTTAAAAAGTCGAGAGCCTTTACTAAACTTTGTGCTTGGTTTATGCAACAATGTGCAACTATAAAGAGAATTTTAATCACGGTAATTATAAGCATATACATACATACTCATACATATGTAAGTAAATACTGAAATACATATTTTTTGTACTTGTTTAAAGTTGTTTTTGTTTACAATTTTCAAAAAAAAAAAAATTTGTTTGCCAAATTAAAAAATATAATTAAAATATATTTTCCTAGAGCTTCCAACCCGAGTTTTACATTAATTGAGAAAAAGCCGAATGGTTTGCCCTTTAACTCTGCATTTGCCTATCATGATGGTTGATTTCCTGAAGTTGGTAAAACTAATTTTCATATATTTCGTTTCTTCGAACCAAATATCTAGAGATCGGCTTAAAAAGAATGTTTGGACTTGCACCCCCCAAACATTAAAATTTTGTCAGTGTATTTTCCGAAATTGGAGAAATATTTTTCCATTTAATTGACACATTACAAACCAATTTTGACATAGACATAGAATTGGGAAATTATTTTCATAAACTGTCGGTAAATATATAAAAAAAATTTTATTTTATTTGCTTTAATGTTTGAAAGGATTTACGGAACTCAATCTGCTTACAAATTATGGTACCGCGGAAAGGAAAACAGATCGCCCGTTGGCTGAGAAAAAGTTACTTAACAGGTAGGTTTGTTTCGATTATTGCCATACAATGTTTAATGTCAACAAATAAAGATTTAACGAATTTAAAACCATTCCTCATTTTGATTTTCATTTAAAGTTTAAAGATCCCGTAACATCAATCTTGACTTGACTCTCTGACTTACCGACTGACAAAAGCTATTATACTTATATAAAGGGGGGAAGGGGCGTGGCCATCAGCTAACTTTGTGTAAGAGAACGGAAGTGTCAGGCAGTTTGAGAAACAAGATTGTGACTCATTAAATTACATTGCAAATGTCATTGTAAAGTAAGTAAAATGAGTAGAAGAAGGCTCGACTCGACTGCCTGGCAGGCCTCTGGCAGCAGGGGCACCATTCATTTATTTATATATTACTTTGCCAAGCTCTCACTCACTCTCACGCAGCAATATAAAATGATAATTTACACAAATGCGTTTAAATAAATAAAACGTACCAGCAGGCTGAGTGGTTCACTGGGATAGGAGGGTAGGTAGAGGGACAGAGAACTTAAAAAAAATCCCGTTCCCTCCTTTAAATGTATAGGAAACAATTGTCCTTAAATCACGCGTAATGAAGTTGTTGCTGTGTGTGACGGAAGTAGTCAAACTGAACTTTTTCTTATTGTTTTTGCATTTATTTTGCACGTCAAAGTTGCTTTTCAGGCAAATGCGTTTAAGCCATTAAAATTAGCCACAGGCCAGCAGCCGAGCAGGTGGATGCAGTCCGTTCAAACTGTTTTTGCACTGTCGACTCATTTACTAATGTGTGCTCGATATATTGTGTTTGGTTATCGCAGATATATAGTTAGAAAAGCGATGACTATATCAAAAACAAACCCCATTCATGCTTTCCCAATTCAAGTGGATTTAAAAAAGCAAACTAATAGATACAATAATCCGACAAGCAAAATATGCGTTTATTGATTCTTATCGCATGCTGCATGCAAAAAAATTTTGTATTTAGCATCTGATCTTAGAATTTGCAAGATACCTTTCGAATTTAAGAACATAAGGGGTCGGAGGAAACAAACTGCGGAGCTTTACGCTGACACCAAAGACATTCCAAGATAACTAGATGCGTAACGACCATAGAACTGAACTGCATGGAAATTTTGGCAACGCAGATCCACGATTTCACATTTAATGAGCTTAATGAGCTGACAGCACACACATGTAAAATCCAAAATACACGTTGAAAATTTATCTGACTCAGACGCACACACATGTAAAATCGTAGGTTCACGTTGAAATTTCCCCTTGCAATTTAGTTCTATGGTCGTTATGCATCTTCTTAGCTTAGAATGTCTTTGCTGATACATATTCGCCCTTTTAAGTATGCTATGTTTTTGAATAGAACAAGTAGTAGACCATCAGACATTGTTGTTTCTGATGCAAAATCAAAAGGCGGTTCTCAAAACAATCTTCAGCTCGACTCGATGGTCTTTAAAAAAAAATAACAATTTGAAAAAATGCGATTTTTATATTTGTATACACTTGCTAAGTGAATGTTAATTTTGCCCAGAAGTTTGTGACGAAATGAAATATTTATTTCCGACCCCATAAACTATATTCATTCTTGATCAGGAGGACGAGGTGAGTTCAATTCCGTATGTCCGTCCGTCCACATAATTCTGGAAAAATTGATCAAAATCGGATGACTGCAATAGGACCGATCGCACTGTGGTCGGCTCCATAGTCTAAAAATAAAAAAATCAAAGTCACAATTTAAGCTAAAAAAAAGGGTCAATACTATCTCATAATATGTCATCGAATTCGTATATATATTCCATTGGTCAAATCAGTTTAAGCGGGCTTTTGCAAGTGTATAAAAACTTCGGCACAAGTTAGCTTTGCCATCTCGTCTTTTTCTTTAATCCTTTTCCTAATTTGTATAGGGAACCAGGTTCAATGCCGGCTCAAATTCAAGCTAGATCCATTTGGCAATTGCTTCTTACGTACATATACGTTTCCTTTACTCAAATGCACACAGTTCGATCCTGCCTACGATGTCGTGTCCATATAACACAACATTTCTATGCCTACATGCTAATATGTCTGACAGTTGGTTTCGATTTGGGGTTTTAGAACTGGCGTTGCCTCTGCTGCTGCTGCTTATCCTGTCAGCTTAACTGTCATGCAACTACAGTAAAGAACGCAAAGTATCCATGAGTTTGCTGTTAAAAAAAGGCAAGCGGGCGGATGCGGATGTGGATGTGTAATGGCGGTTGCCGCGATTGGGCAAAGGACTGAGGGTTGGTCCTGGCTGGGGTATGGTATTTTGGTGACAGCAACCTCTCTCGTCGCATCGCCCCTCTTGTCATGAAAAGAAAGCGAAAAATAAATAAAATAGAATGCTAAAAATTCAATTTGCAAAACGTTATCCGTGGGATTTACATAAAGCAGTCATTTTGAAGTTATACGCAGCCCGAACTTTCCCTCCGTTCACAGGCCCCTCTCTGGCTTAGTGAGTGTGTGTGTGTTACCCAGGTCAATAACTTTGCTTGTATTAGTCATTTGAGCGCCTCCATTTTTGGCACTCTTACTCCCCTCCCTTTGCTGAAGGCATGCTAGCTGCGTAATTCGAAATTTTTTACTGCGAATAGACGATTGAGTTTGGGTTGCCAAATGGAAAACCATCAAATTTATTGAAATCACTTGCTTCTGCTTCGCTACAACTCTACTCGAGACTTGACTCTCGTCTGGGCATATCAGTCGCATCCTTTGCTATTGTAAACATCAAATCACAGACAGTAAAACCCCAAGCACACACACACACTGAATCAGACAGGATACCGCACACGCATAAACATAAACGTAAACATAAACAGGCGCAGGACCATAGCGTCTAAGCAAATGTCCTTTTGGTCATGCGGGTAGTACGTTGTATGCCCTCGACCTCTCCTTCTACAACCAATTTCGTCAATCTCTCAATGCTTGTCGATACGCTGTAAATTCTGTTTAATTTTCCAAAAAGTTTTGGCCCAAATTGAGTTGGTTGTCTTAGCGCTTCGGTTGTTGTACAAAAAAGAGAAATGGTGAAAAACAATTGTGTATCACAAATAACTAATTGAAGTGATTATGCGTAGAATTTCCATGAAGTGATCAATCCCGTGTAATTGCTGTGCGATTAAAGCTGGTAATTGCAGGGTTATAGTTAAATGTTCTTGTTTTTCTACATTCAGTTAGTGGATAAGTTGTCTATAATGCTAAAAAAGATAATTAATTCACAGAATAACCTCAAGTTTGCATTTTCAGACCTTTAGCGAAATAGGAAATTACGCAGGCGAAAAAAAATACCATTACAATTTTACAGATCTATTAAAAATTGTTAATTTAAAATTAAGGGGATCTTTTACATTTGAAAAAAAATTTTGATTTTTTGTTTTGAATTATTATTAGAGCTTCCACTTTCATTCCCTTTAAGCCATTTTATAAAATTCGAAATAGTTTAGCAGATATAGCCATTTTAGTGGAGCAATATTCTTGCTAATGTGAGTATATTTTACGTTGTTCAAAACTTTTCTTTCTTAATTCTTCGTTAGGCTTAGGAATAATTTATCATTATTTTTATCCATAAACTTTTAATTAAGCTCAAAATAAGCAACAAGTGAGTTTATCCGATGACATTTAATAATTCACTTATTCATTAAGTTTCTGAGTAACCGATTTGCTCCATTGAATGCTGGTTTTGACATACGCTAGACGAAAAATATATGCCTAGCGCGTGAAATAGATTCTTTTTTTTTATAAATATGACAAATGATGCTTAATGCATCAATTGCAACCGCATAATTGGGAAGAAAAGTATTAATGATTATAAATAAATACTTTCAGCATTAAGTTAAAGTCAGCTCTGCACGACTTCGATATACCCGTTACTCAGGGATACGTTTATAAAAAAAAAACATTTTGAAACAAACTTGATCTGCGTGCAGACAATACTAGCTCTAGCTCCTATAGTCTCTGAGATCTAGGTGTTCAAACAGACGGACGGACATACGGACATGCCGCACGAACTTAGTATACCCTGTATATTCTACGAGTAACGGGTCAAATTCCGAACTGAGAACAAGATCGATAATGGTATATTTATATTTATGAACAAGAAATAGTTTGTCAAAATATGATGATGACTATAGCATATAGCTGCCATAGGACCGATCGGTCGGAAAATGTGTTTTACTAAGAAAAGTTTTTTTATGGTATCCTATTTTTATTATCAATGATTTAAAATTTTTTAATATCTGATATCTATATCCTATATATATTTTACTGGTTAAATCAGTTGGAGTAAAGTTTTTCAAGTGTATTAAAACTTCGGCACAGTCGAAGTTAGCTTTGCCTTCTCGTTATTTTATTCAAATGTAAATTTAATTCATTAGTTGATCATCATGTTTAACCATAAATTAGTTCTTTAGCATTTTTTATAAAAATCGTGGCAAAAATGTTAGAGTATTGACCACTTGTGATTTTTACTTTGATGTGAGCGGGATCTCATTATATTATTTTCTGATATCTTGTTAAAAGTGTTTATCGACCTTTCTATTTGCTTAGATTTTAGATTTTAGATATCAATAAAAACACGAAATGATACACTTAAAATGCGCCTGTCTGATAATGTAAAGCTAATTTTTTACGCACCTTGAAAATTATAAATAAATTTACATTTTACAATCTATTGAATATCAACAATAAAGATCAATGACTTATTACCTCACTGGTGACTACCGCATTGGCCAAACTATTAATGCGTTTATACACACAAAAATTTTCATGATAAATGCCCTTAAAAGTATGCTAACTTTATTTGCTTAAGTAATTATCTATATGAACAAGTCGGTTATGGAAGCGTCATACATAGTTAACACTGCACATTTGTTCGTATTAACGGAGCAGATATAGATATACAAAGTAAAACAGAGTTAAGGCATATTGAAAAAAATAATGTTCTAAAATTATTTCTTATCAAGGACATAGCATACTTTGAAGGGCATTTATCATGATAAATTTTGTGTGTATAAACGAGGTATATAAGAGATGGAAATTAATTTTTAAAAATTTAAAATAACTTTGTAAAAGTAACAAGTAGTAAATCATTCTAAAAGAATATTCTTTTTGAAGTCTAAAGTTAATCGCACACTTTTAGCTTTGATTTTTTTTATTTTTGTTAAATTTCGGAGAACACTCTTATAAAATAAAAACTATAATATTTTGTTCTTAGTTTTATGCACTGGCAATATACTGTACACCTCCTCAAGCAACCAACATTTTTGTCTCCATTAAAAAATCATTCATGTTGTTCGACGGTCTAAACGACTGCCACCGTCTGACTGCCCATCTTGATGTTTCCGTTGTCTCTTCCGTGTGTCATTTTGCAAATGCTGTCAGTTTAAGATGTCCGGTTCGTAGCACAATATGTAAAGGGAATCAATAAACTTGCCAGTGGTTAGCAGAAATCTTGCACACAAATATTTTACAATGTTTACAATGTTGCTGTAGCTGTAGCCTGCCTTCACCTGGCTGGCAATAAAAATTCAATCGCAGGGCCACACACACACACACACAATAGTTATCTGTATAGCAAGACTGCTGGGTTTTCTGGCTTCAGGTCCCAGCTCAATGCTTAAATATTCACATATCGCAAATTCAATTGAACGCAACGCGAGGCAGGACATTGCAGTTAAGCCAACGTTCCACCTCCTTGTCGTTGTCCTACGCAATGGCAAGGATAAAATGGTGTTGACAACAACTATGGGAATACGCAGACAACCGCAAATGTTACTTTTTATATGTTAAAAAGGATTTGCGGTTAAGCCGAATGGACAATGACAAGGACACTCGTGTTTTTCCCTTTGCCCCTGGCTGAGCCACAGCACTTACGAAACAGATAACATCTGCACATATCCTTGGGATTGGATGGGATTGCCGGGCGAAGCTGTTTGTGCTACTAATAGGGATCAACATTGGCCAGCCTCTTGAGGCAGTTGCCCAGGTGAGCTCTTGAGTTGGACAAATATACTATTTTCTATAAAGCTTCCCTCCAGAGTCTGCTAATAAGCATCGATGGCGCGTACTTTCCACGTTTTGTAATTATTTTTAAGCGAGAAATAATCGCATCAAAGTGAATTAAATTAAAAGTTCCACAGCATTGCGTAAATCACACGTTTCTGCTGGGTGGGAGAAGCTGGAGGAGATGCGTAAGCTGCACATGCTGAAATTCACTTAAGAATTCGCTACGTAAAAAGCATAAAATCAAAAGGAACAACTTTTGCTTCGATGTCGAAGGCGGCTAAAAAATTTGCAATGAACGTGCTTCAGATGAAAACCGAAGGTGGAAGCACTAATACATACGACGACCAAAGTGATTTTAACGCAATGCAAATGTGCGTGCGTTGCTGAAGGGAGCAGGAAGTGGGCGTGGTAAATTAATGGCGCTTAACTTCATGTTTACAAGACGAATGTGCACGGTAGCAGGCGGAGCGGATGGAGAAGGTACCGAGACTACTGAGACTGATGAGCGTATGCAAATGTACATTTCAGTTTGATGTCGCCTCATGACAAGCACTAACGTAAACGAGCACAAGAATTGCGCGAAATGCCTCTGATGAGCAACGCCGTGCGACGCAGAGCCGATTAAAAGTTGCCACGACAACGTCACATCGCATCGCATCCCCACATTGTACACATACGTATTGCGCACATCAGAAGGATGCACTCTAACCGCCGTTAAGCCTTAGCATAGCATAGGGGAAATCGATTTTCGACAACCCAAAGAAGCTACCATTTAAAGAATACATCAAGATAAATTTTTATTAAAACTAAGATAATTACAAAGTTATGCTGCATAATCTGCTAATTCACTAAAAGTCAATAATCCTCAATCACGATTTAAATTATAAAGTCATACATAATAGCTTTATATCCGGCGTCGTTGTGGTTCTATAAATTGTGTTGATATATTTCTTTGAGAAAATTCTAAAATACTTTCAATACCGTCATAAAGGAACTGGGAATCGCTTTCCACATTTAAACTGGTTCAAACTGGTCGGGAACATGTACTAAGGCAGTAAAATAGCATACTTCAAAATTCATAGCTTAAATATTTTCTGAGATGTGGTTCTCAACACAAATACATTCGTTCCATTGTGTGCATTCATCTTGGCTTCGTCTCCCTCTTCAAACCATTTGATCACTAACTGTTGACTTACGTTCTGATGGCACTGACCACGCCCTGCAACTGAGATTCAGGATCCCGTCCCTGTCTCAGTTCCCCAGGGTATTTTTGGCCGGAAGGTAAAATACGTTATTCAAAATTTATCGACGCACTGGGAGTGTTATTATGGCAAAATCAATAACAAATATTGACTTCAGCTTGAGGCCTTTAAGAGCGCCAAAGCACGTGACATTTAAATTTGTTCATTGCTGCCAGTCATGTGGGTGGAGGACGAAACAAATCAGAAGCGAAAAACTCTTGGCATACAGAAATTTATACAGAAAAATCATTGGAGCGGCGTTCAATGAAGATGATGATGGGGCATATAGATTGGGGCGGGGCGCGACCATGACTGATGGCAAATGCTGCAGTTACGATAGACAAATACAATTGGGTTAGTGGGGTGGTGGTGTGAGCGAAGGGGACAGCACATAACAAGCTCAATCAAAGACAAAAAGAAAAACATCAAATCAGCTCACACACACACAGATACAAAGCAACTGAGAATGAGAGGGAAATAGAGGGGTGGGGTGGTAAAAATGAAGGACGCGATTGGATCTGTATTGATATAAATTGCTGGAGCGTCTAACGCGAATTACAGCAGGAACAAGGACTCTTCATTCAATGGGGGACAAAAAACGGGACAGGGACATCAACAATCATGAAAATAAAGCTGAATATTGATTGATTATGAAGTAAAAAATAATAAATGAATATGAAACTAAAAGTTTATGTGTTGCGTAAAGGATTACCATGAGTTGTTCGTCTTCTTTTTTTTCCTTCAATCTACAGCTGCTTTAGACATACTCATGCAGCTTCTAAATGGTAATTTATTTGACATTGCGCATACGCCACGTGAATCAAGCACATACAATTTGCTTAAGTCGGGGCCAAAGTGTGAGTTTCAGTCCCTCAGAGTAACTGCTGGCAGTTGCTTTAACGTAATGATTAATTGCTCTATTGTAGTGTATAAGTGAATGCGTTAGTGTGTGTGTGTTTGGTATACAAATGAGTGTGTGTATATGGGAGTTTAATGTGAGAGATGTGCCGTTTTTATTTATTTAGAACGAAATTAATGGGAGTAAAGTGGTGGACAAGGGAGTGGGCGTCCCTAGCAGCCTGAAAATTTATACTGGGTACTGACTAACATTGCAGAAAATGTGCCCGATTTCAAATGTTGTCAACTATTCATTCTGGAGTTAAATGAAAAATATGTGATTTTATAACACAAGGCATTAATTATCAATTTTGGTTTCCAACACAGTTTTCAATATTGTTTTCTTACACTGATTTTCAGCATTGTTTTCCAACATTGCTTTCTACCACTGTTTTTATACTCTGTACCGAAGGTACACAGAGTATATTGGGTTTGTGCAAATGTATGTAACAGCCAGAAGGAAGCATCTCCGACCCTATAAAGTATATATATTCTTGATCAGCATCAACAGCCGAGTCCATATACCCATGTCCGTCTGTCCGTATGAACGAAGAGATCTCAGAGATGGTAAGAGCTCGAGGTTTGAAGTGTATGGAACATAGTTCTTCTGCTAGCGGGCAGATCAACTTTATTTTAGATTTTTGCCACGCCCCCTGCCTCCTCCGCAAATAAAAAAAAACGTAATAACTCCCATAATTTTGAAGATAGATAGTTTGAACATTCTAGACATATAATCTACTACTCATTATTTATCGACCCGCCATAAATCGTTTTATGATCAGAGCAATACGTAAAAGAAAATTCAAAGCAACGACAACAAAAACACCGCAGCGATTGGTAGAACTTACGAGAAAGAGAGAGCGAGAGGGCAATAGCTTACTGGTAATTTCCCAATTGGAATTTGCTTGACGGCATTAGCTAACTAGACTGCGCCGCTTTCAGTTTCCCCCCTCCATTCTTTCCAATAGATATTTGTGTAAGGAGGCAAAGACCAAGTATGAGAGGAGCGATGCAACTGAGATGGCCTGCGGTTAGAAATCACTCGTGATTCCCGCGTGACTAATATAGATACGTTTTTGTTAATAGGAAATTATATACAAATTTTATAATTTTACGAGTTATGTACTAGGGTAATTCTACTCATCATTACATATCGAGCCCCCATTCATCGTTTCTCAACCAGATGAACGATAGTCGAAAGAGTTGCCACCACCAGATTTTGAAAAAACCTCACACTTTAAAGTTATCAGTAACGTACAAACAGGTACAGAGTATATTACAGTCGGGCTTGACCGACTTTCTTACTTGTTCAACATTGTTTCCAACACTACATTCAACATTGTTTTCCAACATTGTTTTCGAAGCAACCGTGACAGTTCTCACGGTATATATATATTCAACCAGCGGTATACATATAATATTTTAATTATCATTGGCACATTGTCTTCTGCTTTAAGACGGTTTTTTTTCCGATGAAAATTTTGTTTCCGATTTTTCGGTTTTCCATTATAATTATAGCTTGGACATTCCCCTTTCCCCATTTCCTTCAAACCATTTAAAAAAATTCGAAAGAGTTCAGCATATATAGCCATTTTATAAGAGCAAAACGTTATGCGTGTTTTTTCTTGAAACCACGTTTTTTGGCCTTGTATCAATGATTGCGGCAGTTCTACTGTACCGATTCTGATAAGCCATATTGCAATCGACGCAGAAATGATGTAATTTCGGCCCGTACCTCAACCAAGATGAAAAATACCCGTTAGGTATATTACCGCATTATGTATATTGCACAGTGGGTTATATTTGGATGATGATTTTCATAATTTGTTGATAGTATTTATTTAAGTACTTCTTCAGTTCACATATAATCTGCTAATGTTTGGTTTCAAAAGTTGATGTCTAACAGCGCAGCGATTTATATTAAATTAAATAAGCGTGCATGGGACTCTTACAAATATGTATTTACATCCTTTTGTACATATCTGTGTGTGTTCGTCGTTCAAACCTAAATAGGAAATGCGATAAGTTATTCCAAACAGACGGAGAACGGAGGGTACAAAAGCATTGAAACGTCTTGGGGCGTAATTTATGCATTATTTTCCACTTAAATACCCCCTGCAGGCAAAATCTTATAAGCAAGTGGAAAGAGAATCACTTTGTTAGCATTTCTCCTTTATTTAATCAAGGTTGCAATTGTTAATGTTGCCTAGTTTATTGTTATTATTTTATAAGACTGGAAATAATTTTGCTGAGAGTGTGAGATTTTGATTGCGAGCTAATCGAAAATGTATGAGTTATTTGCATAAATGATTAGCACACAGACCAGCAAATACAAATACATACATTTCCCCAGCTGACTGCTTAAGTCCCTTACCACTTCTCCTCCTAGCTGTCAACAAGAGAAAATTAAATGAACAACACAAAAATCCACAACAGACAGACACATGAGCAGCAGGATCCTTTAGCAAAAATTTTGGTATTGTTATTGGAATGTGGCAAGTTGCTTCAGTGAACGAACGAACGAGAAACTGCGTTTTTTCCCAGTGGACTGCAAGTTGAGTTGAAAATTAAATACCAATTTTTGGTCCATGGACCCTTAGTTGCTGTGGCACAGAGAGAAAAAAAAACCGTCAGTGAAAAGCTAAATGTTTTTGGGAAATTTGGAATGGTTTTATACAAAGGTTGCCTATAAGATTAAACGATTTTGTTTACTGCATTTTGATAACAACCAAAAAGTGGGCCACGCTCTACTGTCAAATACAATGTCAATGTGTTTATGGCCTAACAGTTCCATAAGTTTATAGAGGTTTTATGGTTTTTTTTTATGTTTAGAGATACTTCAAATATAAGCAAGATACCAAGACAAACATCTGTCAAAAACAAAAAAAAATGTCATTCATAGGCCAGATACCTATGATATACCGGCCTGTTCCGGTTTTTACTTTAGTAAGCAAATCTTCTTGATGCATTTAAATTCCAGTTTGTCGCATTAAAAGTAATTTAAAATCATGTGCTACATTCGAAATCACTTTAGTGAAACCCGGAACAGGCCTGATAGTCACCGGATAATGACCAAAAATTGCCGATCTGTTTGACAGAGTATAATATTTTTAATTGCTGAGTTTAAAAACATTAACATTGAAGACAAAAATGTTTTTCACACTTACCGATCTATCGAACAGTGGTCCAAATTGGTGCGCTAGCGACACTTAATTAATAAATCGAACAAATTAAGAGATATCGCTATGAAACTTAAAACTTACGACTTTTAGGCATTTACGTGTTTTGTCAAGGTTTCACGAAAATTGCTTTATTTTATCTTAAGATCGCATAAAAAACTATATCAATGTTAAAAAAAATTTTCTGGAAGCTCACTGCGGACTAGAGTCGAAAGAGAAAACCGGGGGAAATTGTTCAAATCTGAAACAAACTTAATCTGCGTATGGTATACACCTACGTACATTCCAAATAACATAGCTCTATCTCTTATAGTTTCTGTCATCGACGCGTGTTGTGATAGTTTTTAGCGGTTTGCTGGGGAGGGGGTGAATATTGTTCAAATCTGAAACAAACTTGATCTGCGTATGGTATAAACCTACTTACATTCCAAAGCACATGGCTCTATCTCTTAAAGATTTTGTGCAACTTATTCCGCTCAAGTAAAAAAGCAGCTCGTACCGCTCTTAAACTATGCAGAAGTATTCGCACAATTGGCGAATCTCTAACTAAAAAACACGTTCGCGTAGTTGTTAGGAACTGATCTTTATTCAATTTGTTCTCTCCTTTAATAGGCTATAGAATAGGTACATAGGTATAACTGTATGTACATCTAGATTATAATTATACTTGTCCTTGTTCAATACATGTGACACATTTGTTTCTTATGTACTTAGTTTTACTTTGTCTTGTATCCCTTTCTTGATCACATATTTTACAATTAGTGTGGTATTGCTCTTGCTTACTAACTTATATAGAAATGTGATTATATTTATCCTTGCTTGTGCTATGTGCATTTCCCCTCCTGACCACATGTGCAGGCGTGGGAAAGGCACCGTTTCATCTCTACCTAAATTCGACCCTTTCAAGTGGGATCATATTTTGTGAGGTCTTTTGGTGTTGTGTGCAAGGGTCACATGTTCAGTTATGAACAGTTTTTGAGATCGACGCGATCATACAGACGGATAGATGGACAGGGCTATATCGACTCGGCTAGTGATGCTAATTAAGAATATATATAATTTATAGTGTCGCAAATGTTACCTTCTCACTGTTACATACTTTTGCGCAACTTCATGATACCTTTTTTACCCAAATCTATGGGTACAGGGTATAAAAATAATACATTTAAAACAAATTTGCAAAGGTAAAAGAAATCAATTTTCAAGGGCCATTTTGAGAAAGAATTTTCTCAGGTCGCTCGTTGAGTAGGAACGGATGGTATTCTTGAAAAATCAGAACGGATTGACTATAAAAGTAAAAAAGAGTTTAATAAAGAGTTTATAAGAAAGAGAAAGCTTGAAAAAAGTTATTTCACATAAACAGCAAATTCTTTTTACCACTTAATCTTAAATAAAATTAATTACTTTGCAATTGATTCAAATTTGAAGTGGATACTCGGGTCATAATTTTACATAATCTAATCTTTTTAATAGTTCATTTGGCCTGTCCTACATTTCTAATTCGCAGACATTTTCTAATTACCAGAAGCAATGTGAAAATTATCTTCGATTTTTGTCAGTGTTGGCAATGGTTTGCAACATTTCAAGTAGCATTTTAACTTTCAGCAGCTCGCATCGTCAGCAGACAACAACTCTGCAACGGCATTTATTTATTTGTATTTGTGCGCGCAGCTCAATTACGTTTAACGCTTTTGACGTTTTACAACATGCCCAGTACATACACACACGCATACAAACACATACACCTCTCAGGGCCAGTTTTTTGGGTCCAGAGAATACAACGAGTTGAGTTTGCTGATTGTAGCTGACAATCAACCAGCGAGAAAGAGAGAGACAGAGAGAGCAAAACAAAATAAAAACCTTTAGGACTCTGCCGAAGCGCAACGAAATTGTTGGAATTTTAACCTTGTTTTTCGGTGTATTTGGTTGCGCTTAATTGGTTCTGTCAGCGGCAGCGGCGAGAGACGACGATGGCCAGATTAAAAAAGTTCAACCCAAAATAATATTAGTGCGAGAAAAAGCGGAATGGAATTTAAAGTATGTGCCTGGCAAACAATTTGCTTAGTTATTGATATGAGGAAGAAGTCGAAAGCAGGGCCACTTCATTTCCGGGTTTCCGTTTTCCAATAATGAGAGTTTGCCCGTAATCTCGCGAAACTGGCACGTGAACATTGTGAGGATTGTAAGTTTTCTTTCGCTTTTTGCCAGAGCCAAAGCCAGAGCCAATGTCCTGTTAGTGCGCTCATTCGTATCAAAAAGAGTCACGTACAACAGCAATAGCAGCAGTCGACGACGTCGTCTTCTGCGCTTTACAGTTTTGCACTCAATTGCTTATGAAATTAATAGGATATGTCAGTGTTTAGTATTGACCGGAAGTAATACAATTGATAAGGATTATGGATGTCCTTCTGCGTGTGCGTATACTCTGTGCGTGCTCAGGTTATACAATGTGGCCACCGAGAAGGAAACGAACTTATCATCGATTGGTCAACTGAGCGTATGAGTGTTATTGATGAGACTGCCTTGTGGTTATAGTTATCCAAAATTAGCATATATAATGCAGCATACAAAATTCCGACTGCACACCACTACTCCGTTCACCTAGCCTCTCGGGTGAGCACACACGGCGTATGCGTAATGATTAATTCAGAAATTTAATTATGCTTCGCCTGACCGCTGATTATTCACTCTCTCCTTTTCTCACAGTTTGAATACAACTTACTTACACTGGACAAATATTTAAGCAAATAAACTCAAGAAGGATTTTTTTTTGTACACTCAAAAAAAAAGGAAAATATAAATATTATTTTCCGCCTCGATAAACTTCATCATATTCTTCATCAGAACGACGAGCTGAGTCGATTGAGTTTTGTCCGTCCGTCTGTCTGTCTATCCGTCTGTATCAACGCAATCTTGTCTCTCAGTTTTAAACCTATCGAGCTGAAATTTTGCACAGTCTTCTTTTTACTGCGCGAAACTTGTATGTTAAAATCAGTCGGAAAATAGGTCTTACTGTGATAACCTATTTGTTTTGTGATTAAATTTTGAAGTCAACTATCATATTCGTAACGATTTAGAATTTATAGATATCTGTCATCTATATCCTGTATTAATTGGAACAAAGAAATTGGATTCAGTGATTAGTTTTATGGTAAGATCTTTAATAATTTTATTCTTCATCCTCTTCCTTCTTCACTTCCAAAAAAGTGTTGGACAAATGTGGCCTTACTGCAAATGTAGTGTGTCGACCTGAATATCTCGCGTTTCGTTGAACATCTTCATATTTCATAATGAAATGATAATCATCATCGATACCCACAAAATACGTGGGCAGCTTACCACGACCCTTCACATATGTCATGCC
The DNA here is from genome assembly GCA_018904225.1 of Lordiphosa mommai. NCBI lineage: Eukaryota > Metazoa > Arthropoda > Insecta > Diptera > Drosophilidae > Lordiphosa > Lordiphosa mommai. The sequence continues at coordinate 223,179 of JAEIFT010000220.1, forward strand.
TCGATATACACATTGGATACCAAATTCTTGTAGAATTGTTGCTGTCTCCTCGGTTACTTGAACATGTCCCACAAGGCCCGTAGAGTCCATGCGTGATGCCATATTTACGGTGTTGCCCCAGATATCATAATGCGCTTGCGATGCACCGACAACACCGGCCATAACTTCACCGCTGGATATGCCAATGCTCATGTCACCGCTAGCAATGCCACTTTCGTAGGGCAACTTCTTATAGGCTTCGTTAAAGGACCAGAGAGTACGCATAAGGTCTAAAGCAAATGTGGCCATGACAAAGACCACTTCTTCGTGATTTTCGCTGTACTCCGAACCGCCCGAAGAAGCTGCTCGAGAACGTCGTGCACGCTCCACTGATTAAATTTTAAAATTATATATTATATCCTAAATATCTTCAAACCACTCACCTTCTTCCATTAGAGAATTATTCATTATTGATTTTCCGCTAACAGCACCTGCAAAATTTAAGTCCAAGCCGCAAGCTGCCATATAAGTGCAACCCACAATTTTTATCTTCTCCACCACGTAATAGTCTTTGTAAAATAAAAGCTAATTAACAAATTATGAGTTGTAATTAAATCAAGAGCGTTAGTAAAAGTCAACCCTACCTGACATCACTATACCTATTATTCAGAGGAAGAAGCATTATATAGCTTTTACCTATATCAACTAACAGAGCATTTACATTACATTATTTTATTCCGCTTTATACATATTATCCGATTGTAGTGCAATGCAGTCGGATAATAGATTATTATTATCCTCGCAAATAAAGAATTTTAAAAAAACATTAGAGAACATTTTTAACAGCTTACTAATCGATAAAAATTTAAGGTGGTTAATTTTTGTTCTTCGAAGTTTTAAGAATTATTGATCAAAAAAGGGGACCAGGCCTGATTTTTTTGATTCTTAGAGTTAAAAAAATAACAATTAAAATTTTTGTGTATTTGAGAATTTTCTGAGAGTTATGTGCTAAACAATCAAGCGCATTTCAATCGACTCTGACCCTTTTCTTTACTTACTAATCTATCGAATTCTGTTATAATCTCATTAAGTATGCGCAGGCTATGAAGATCCATTTGAAAGTTCTTGAGCGAGGCAAACATAACGGAAACCATTGTATAATTCTCATAGTACAATTCATGTTCGTCCAGTGAGGTGAGATATACATTGACTATATAAAAAGTTGGATTTGAAAAGCTAGTCTGGTGGATAGGAAAAGAAAAAATGGAGAAAACTTACCCACATGCGCCGGCAGAATGTTATGCAGTAAAATGGTTATCGATTTATTAGTCAAGTTGGCATCATGCCGCTTCTTCTGCAATTCCATGCGCCAACTAAGGATACAAAAATATCAAAATTAGTAAACCTGGATATATGTACATAATTTTTCTCGAGCACCTGAAAATGTTAAGGTATGAGCCAATAAACTGTTAAGTTATATCGTGGAGCAATGAAATGCCGGATTGATGATAATTGGGGGATCTATTGACATAAATAATGCGATATAAAGTACTGCCTTTTTCTAGTGTTAAGTATTACTTTTATTTCTTAGCATATAGTTTTGATTTCAAGGATAGGCGGTTAGCAATCCTGCAGTTTTTAGCCTACTAATGATAGGACCGGGTGGTTCGTGAAACAGTACTGCATAGGCAAAAATATCTAATTGCTTTAGAATTCATAAGTTGTTTACAGTTGTGAACAAACACTTTCTTTCGTCTCTATCGGAATTTACAGGGTTATAAAGAATCAGACGGTCCATTCGCAAGTTAATGCAGGTTCGATAGATACAATCAGTTTTTGGCCATATCTCCGATTTTTAGGGTCCCCACAAAAACTTTGTTAAAATAGCACATATTTTGCAGGTGAAGATTAAAAACTACAAAAAAGACGCCGTAATCTAACGCAAAACGAGAAGCAAAGCAAGACACTAAAAAAAAATGAGCAACCTAAAACAATAAATTTCCAATAACTCACATTCGATCATTTTTACCTAAACGAGGAATTAACCTAACTAACCAGATGAGATAAACATAGTTTTTCATAATACTTCTATAAATAGAAATACTTTCAAGCAGCTTTGAAAGCTGAATACTTTTGAATAGCTTCCTTATTTATATGAAATATTGTGCCGAACTAAATTTTATCTCATCTGAGTTCAGGCCTTAAAACGGAAATTTTCAGACAGTTTTTTTTATGGCAATACGATACCAATTTGTATGGTCACGTCCTAAGTGTTGGTAATGTCAGTTAATCTTAGATGTGTCAAGTGTTACATTACTACTTCGAACAATAAAGAAATTATTCGTGATGTTTATTTGAACTCTTGACATTGCAAAAAATAAAAAATGTTAAAAAAAAATTATTTGGTTCCAAGAGGAATTGAACCCACAACCTCGGCATTCTAAGTCAACAGTCTTACCCACTAGACCTAGACGCTAGTTATCAAACTGCAAATCGAAGTAGGTAAGAGTTAACCCCTTTAATGAAGGATAAATGTGTATGTATTAAGTTAGGTCAATAGCAAAACACCAGGGCATTAAAATATACGGCAGGTCAATGGAAAAGACGCAACCATAAATTCGCAAATGTACCTGCAGAATATACATTTATCCTTCATTAAAGGGGTTAACTCTTAGCTACATACACACCAATACAAATGAAATGTAAAAAAATGTGTAATGAACATATCATCGTTCAATCGAAAGTTCTAAGTAAAGGGTATTTACAACCGGCCAAAATTAACGCTCCTGTCTTTCTACATATTGCACTCTATCGCCCCCCAATTTTTACTTACCTATAGTTGACCCGGCTATTGAACTCAGTCTGACGTTCCTTGAGATATAGATTAATCAATGTAACAATAATAACCATGGCGTTTGCATATTCAGCAGGAAAAAATGGATTGGTTGATTTGCTATGGTGGAAAACATACTCAAACTGGAAAAACACTATAATCAGATAGATTATTGCCTCCATAATACTGACTATAGTTTTTGCTGCAAACGGAATTCGGTTAAATGTATAGCTCGTGCCCATAATGATTGCCACCATATCGGTAAGAACAACGGGATGGAAACAATGCTGCTTATCAAGTTCATAGTGATAGAGACTATTTTCGATGTGCAGCAATGCAAACTCTTCACGATTACAGCCATCCTAACCAAAAATAACGAAACTTTTTAGCTGTTGCATGCTTTGGCGCATAACTTACCAATACAATGCCGATAACTATGAAGTAGCTAATGATGATCAGTAGATAGGTGCAAATGCGTATGGTTACATTATGTTGTATTTTCTCCACGATTAAAAAAATTGTGCAACTGAATTTGCTGAACCTAATAAAAGGAGTAATACTAATTATAAAGCAGCAACGAATAAATCACTCACACACACACCCTATATTCGATCCATCGTTGATAATTCGACCATATCTCCACCAGCATATTTTTTTGTACCAAGCTATGAAAACGATAACGGTCAAGAAGATCAACACTGTACCATCCAAGAATAGGCGACTAAAGGAGGCGATTTTATTATCCATTTGCTGTATGTAGATCAAGCTGATTCCTATCAACCAGGCTAACAAAGCGCTATACTTGAACATATAGTCCGGCTGCCGCATGTATTTCCATTCTAAGCGGGGATCCCGAAAATGCAAACAAAATGAAGTGATCTCACTGTGGAATTGTCTTAAATTCCCAGTCTCTCGCCAAAAAATAAGATTACCTATGCTGCTCCGCATAAAGAAAAATATTACAAATTCTATTCCAACGACATTTACTCACTATAGCGCTCCCACAGGCATCTTGCGAAACTCCTCATGTAATTGTTTATTTACCGATTCCGAACGTGCTCGGCTATGTACATCAGTAGTTGAGATCGAGTCCATCAATTTCATTTTATGTAGACTGGGCACTTCACTGATCTGTGCTGGCACTAGATATGTAACTACATTGTGTTTCAGCAGAAAGGGATCCTTGCTGGCTGCTTCAGTACCAGGCAATATCGTATACTCATCGGCATCAAGATTGACTAGCGTACTGGCACTGATGTGGATATGACCTGGCAAACCTGTGGACTCCAGACGATTGGCTATGGTAACATCCTGGCCTAGGATTTTGAATAGTGACCTGTTTTGGTTAATTGCAATTGTATTTTTACATCAATGAACCCACCCCAGATGTCATATTGTAGCTTTGCCTCGCCAATAACACCAGCAAACACACTGCCCGAGTGAACTCCAATACGCATATCAATATCCAACTGACGATTTTCACTAAAAACCAGAAAATTGTATGGTACGATAATTATACCCGCTACTAGCAGAGTAAAAAGGGTATATTAAATTCGTGCGGCATGTCCTTCTAGATCTAGAACACCTAGATCTCAGAGACTATAAGAGCTAGAGCTATCATCAAGTTTGTTTAAAATTTTTGACTCATATCTCCCACAATTTTGACCATAAATTGTTCGAACCTTCTAGACGTACATTTAAATCAAAATAACTTATCGATGCGCTATACACTGTTAAACGATCAGATGAACCAAAGCCGAGTTTTAAGCAAAATAAATAGTTACGATAAGTATTTTGTGATTTAATTATATATTTTAAAATAAACCTTTTCCTGCCTGAGTAACGTGTATATCGAAGTCAGTCAGAGCCGACTTAACCTTACGCTCTCGTTTGACATTGTTGTTAATAAACAAGTACAATAAGGTTACATGATCTCTCGCTGACTAAACATTAGAAAGGTCAAAAAATGCAAGTACAAATTGCGCAATTTTCCAAAAGTTCTTAAAATTGAGAAAAGATATGACAAATTTGAGAACTGTTAAGTTGGAAATATTTAGAAACCAATGTATCGTATTATCAAGTAGTGAGTATTATTTTGTCTTGATGTTTGTAGCGCTTAGAGGATGCCAATCCGACTAGCGAGTCACAGTCTTATATATCCACTACACTTACCGCACATCCCTAATATGAGATATCATACTCATAGCCAGATCCACACAGCATTTGGCATGATCGGGATCGGGACGCGTTAAACCTGCCACACAATAATAGCAGTCACCCAGAAACTTTATTCGCTGCACTTTAAAACGCGATGCCGCCAAATCGAACCATCCATACAGATCATGCAGCAGTGTCACCAGCTTCTCCACCGTCAATGTGGTGGTCAAATTTGTATAGTTCACCACATCTGCATAGAGTATGGTTACCTCTGGATGAATTTGTATGGACATAATATAATCCATAACGCGTATATCAGTTCGCTTTTTGGCATGCTTTATCCGACTGCGTATATCGTCCTGAATGGGTCGTGCTATTTGCGGCGGTAAAATACTGTGTAACAGCATCCTCTCCTGCACTCGGGCACTGCGCAAATGAATCTCCTCCATGACATACTGATGACGATCCAGGAAAGAGGAGCGCACAATAATATCGCTTGACAAGCGAAAAAATATGCCCAGCAGATTGCAACATATATAGTGCAGAATATCAACGCTAATTGAATCAGCGCCATATTCACTATTATTCCTGAAGTTTTTGGTACCCATATAGTTCGTTAAATAACAGACATACATCACTGAAATCGTTGTACCCAGCAACACTGGACCCAACATAAACGGCATGGGCAGAAACATATATATAATGATTATTGTATAGGTACTGTAAAAGCCGCGCAATATCCAATCGTCGACATGGAAATGGTATATTTTTAACGAAATATCTGGCATAAGAGGAATCAGTGGTGGCCAAAGGATCACTATATCTTTTACTCACCCACAGACGCACAAACCAAAGCGGCAATCACCGAAGTCAAGTACATTATCCACAAATGACGCGACACTAGGTCGTGGTTGAAATTAACACTGAGCACTGATATAACGAATGCTGCTCCCAGAAAATAACACATCATATCTAAATAGATCATGGAGAGGTGCTGCTTGGAGACGGAAAGTTAGCTACTAGATCTCTACCGCATCATAGTGCGAGCTACAAGAAATGCGATGATATAAAGGAAAACACTGGATCAGTAGTCACAGATATGAGTGCTTATATCTCTCTTACACTTGCATAGCTTGTATCGCGCGTTCTAAGATCTCAGCCTTAAACTTACTTCGCAAGTCAGTAACAGCAAGAGACAATGCGTCGCTATGACAAGAGCGTGCAGTATCATAAATATTCCTACATTACTTAATCGCAATCGTATCTCATATAAAATATATTCTTTTTCCAGACCCAACTCCTTACATTTTCTCTATAAAACAATAGAAGAAGTGTATTTTAAATTGTTCAAAAAATTGCTTAAACCAGCGATGCCCACTCAATTGAGTAAAACACCTTGGACAGTCCCACAAATAGGTTTTCAGAATTCCGATTTGCAGGTGCCTGAAGGCACTTGTTTGCCGTTGTTGATTTGCCTCTTTCATTTAACCGATTCTTGCTCTCATTAAAAAAGCTTTTGGCAGCATTAGGCTCACGCATGGTTTAATAATACAAGGTGGACCAACTCTAGCGAGCTTTATGTGGTGTTTATATGGCATCAAAGTAAGAATTAAGGAATGTGACAGCGTGTTTGCTTCTGAAAAATGTAACTGCAAACACCCATGTACATATGAAACACTCACGGTACGCATCGCTGGCTTAAATCAAAGACCAATGTATAGATGTATTGATGGTACATCTTTCACAGAACATTGATAATTATGCTTTGGCGGCTTACAATGAGGTGGAAAAACATGGGGTAAACACAATGATTGTGCTTCAAACGCACCTGATTGTGTCTTCGTGTGGTGTCGGTTTGTGTGCTAGAAAACACTAGGTTATGGGTTCTGCCGCCTAATGCAGGATCCGCAATACAAATTTATTGTAATGAGATGTCACATCTAAATATGGTCTTTTCTTAATATGTACTTCAACTTACAACTAGGTAACCGCGCTCCCATGATTCTTCCTGGCCATATCTCAAGCGGCAACGCTCTTTATTTGCAGACGATAATTTGCTTTCTCTCTCCATGATTTTGGAAAATAAATAAGTTGACTGAGAATTAAGACTTCAAAGTCAAGGTGCCTATAACTTCTAACCAACTTCTAAAATATAAATATTTAAACTGAGTTAATCTGAGCTTGGGATTAGACAACTACAGCGATGCATCGCAAAATACACTCCAATATTATTCGAATCGACTTCATTTATATTCATATAAAAAATTCGTCGCATCCACGTTTCTAAAGAACAATAAAATTTAAAATTTGATTTTAAATTTCAATATGTTATTACCGCCTACTACCGCATTTCAATATCATAGACTCCGCATTAATACAGCATTTTTAAAATTGTTATTATCAAAAGTATTCTTTTATATAATTATAATCTGTACCGAAGGTACGAATAGTATATTGGATTTGTGCAAATGTATGTAACAGCCAGAAAGAAGCATTTCAGACCATATAAACTATATATATTCTTTATCAGCATCAACAGCCGAGTCGATATAGTCCGTCTGTCCGTATGAACGAAGAGATCTCAGAGATGGTAAGAGATAGAGGTTTGAAGTCTACAAGGTCCGAACAATGCATTTTCAAAATAGTGGGAGATATGAGGTTTTTTTCATATTGCGGAGGCGGGAGGGGGCGTGGCAAAAATTTGAAACAAACTTGATCTGCGTGCAGACAAAACAAGTCTACCCTGAAAAAATGGTAGCTCTAGCTCTTATAGTCTCTGAGATCTAGCTCTTATAGTCTCTGAGATCTAGGAGTTCATACAGACAGACGGACGGACGGACGGACAGACAGACGGACATGTCTATATTGACTCGGCTATTGATGCTGATCAAGAATATATATACTTTATGGGGTCGGAGATGCTTCCTTCTGCCTGTTACATACATTTACACGAACTTAGTATACCCTTTTTACTCTACGAGCAACGGGTATAAAAACTCAAGATGGAACAATTTAAATTTTTTTTATGTTTTTAGGATCCTTATTTTAATTGTCTAATATCGAGGATGAAATTTAAAAGCATGATTCTAATATCCGCCGTGGTTGACAATATTTTATTTATTTATTTTAATAAATTATTTTACCTGCCAAAAAATTTTATTTTAGATAAATATTTTTCCTCGGGCATAAATTGATTCTCCCATCGTGAGATTTTTTCTCAAATATTTATACGGATATCCTTAACTAGAAAAAAATATTTTATGAAAATATCGGCTGGCTTTCTTTGAAAAAAAGACAAAAACCATTGAAGATTACTAAAACCCTACTTAAGAACTAAGAACTTTTTGAACCTCTTCTTTTTTCTCGGATAAAAAAAAATGAAGACATAGTAAATTCACAATTTGGTTCGCTTAAATCGGATTCACCGTTATGACGCAATAATTTTTTAAAGTTTTATGTATTTGTTCGTTTATTTCGCGGTCTGTTAGTGGTGGGAGCCTCAAAAAATAAGATTATTCTATGAATTTTTGTTAAAACACAAAATAAAATTTGGATGCTGAGTTTACATGGAATGACCCATATGTTTGTGTTTAATTCAAGTTTTTTTTTTTTTTTTTTTTAACTACTGATCCAATTTTTATGAATAATTATTATAAATGAATATTGACTTTTACGGGGTTTTTCCAGTTTATTAAAATAATTTTTTTAGAAAGGGATTTTATTAAACAAATACACAAATAACAATTATTTAGATTTTAACTTCTATTCAGTTTTTAATGACACTTTTTTTTTGTTTTTTGGCTGTTACAGCCATAAAAGACCAACCCAAGCTTCTCTCAATCTCTCGGAATGTGTGCTTTTAAATTTAAGCACAAGAGAAAGGTACACACAAAAAAAAAACGTTGGTAAATCCGACATTTTTCATTGGTAAATCCGCCAATTTCCCATTTTGTTTTTCGCCCAACAATTTTTCATTTCAAAAATAAATGGTTTACACTTTTGATTTTCAAAATTGTTTCCATTTTGATTTTAAAGTTTTTTACTTTTGAAATAAAAAAAAAAAATTTTTGTGAAACATATCGACTCGACAAAAATCGCACATAATTGATCAAAATTGCGAACATTTTGATTCTATATGAAAATCAAAAGTGAACTTGTAATTTGAAGGCAAAAGTGTCTGCTCTTTAAAATCAAACAATTACGCAGTTGTTTGAAATGTCGTTTTTACGTGTAGATTGGTAAAATCAAAAAGAAAAATGATTAATTACAATACTTTTTAGCCAAAGTTGAAAAATGTGATTTTTACAATTTTTTTTTTTTTGTGTGTAGCTACAGTTTTACGCTGAATCTGAACGGCAAAGTTTTCTCAAGCTTTTTCATGGCTAGTTACTTCACTGTTGGCGCCAATAGCTGATTTGTATAAGCTTTAAAGAAAAAACTTGTTATTAGATGTTCCGAGGCGGGATCGAGCACAGACCTCCCACACAGTAGGCGAACACTCTACCCATTGCACCACACACGGCCACAACATGTTTTGCAACGGGCTCTTACAAAAAAATTTCCAAAGTTTGAACCCAAACATTTATAAAGCATGTTACCTGATTCGTATACATACCCTTTGAGCTACGTACTCACATTTTTAACATGCTTCTAAAAAATCAATATAAATGCGGTAGTTTTGTGGTGTCTACGATATTCAAATGCGATAGTATGCGGTATTACGATAATAAAATGCTGTCTTTGCGGTAATGCGGTATATGCTGTGTGTATATAATAGTTTATACTTATATCTAAATTTTTTTAGGTTAACTCAGAGTCAAAAAAACACCACGGCACTAGTCATTTATTTTGTGAGTAAAACGAATTTTTTTGTCGGTTACTACGTTTATGCACAAATTAAAATCAAACCAATTAGGCTTTGTTTATGAATATAAATAATAAAGAAAAATATTTATTATACACTTGAAAAGTGTATCTTAATTTTGCTCGACCACAAAAAGTATATATATTCTTGATCACCGCGTCGAACTGAGCTAATTTTACTATTCTACTTTGTCCATCCGTCTGTTTGTCAGTTTTAAATTTTGCACAGACTCTTTTTTTACTGCACGCTCCTACTATGTGGAAACCTCAGCAATTATGAATAATATATATTTCTTAACTGGTTTGCAAAATTTGGTAGAATTCGGGTAACTGCATCGTATAGGATCGATCAGTCAGAAAATGGGTTTTAGTAGGAAATTTTTTTTTGGTTTTCATGTAAGCGGGCCGATTACAGGGACCGAATGGGGCCATAAAATCTTGTCACAGGTCTACACAGAGAAAAATATGACGTTCTAAAATCATGACCAAATGTTCATGATTTTGTTCTATTTTTCCGTTCATGAAATTTAAACTCAACGCAACCATCAAACAAAAAATATAAGTAGCATCTTAGACATTTCGCAACGGAAGTGTGCGATGGTACAGGGCGCTTAGATGCAGATCCGTTTGTGCATTTGAGTGCAGCGCTTTCTGCCCCCGCCCGCCCTTTTATTAGAGGACAGAGGAGAGGGGAGCCCAAAAACCGTTGTAAGACTAGTGGGGATGGGGTTTGGTTGGTAACTGCTTAATATTAACCGTCACAACACCCCTTTCCCGATGATTGCTGTGGTTTCTAAATTAAGGAATTTTTTTTTTTAAAATAAGAACAAAATGTTCATGAAACATGCCCAAACAGTTCATAAAACAAGCACAAAATGTTCACGAAACAAGCCCAAAAAATCCAAAGTGAGAACAAAGTGCTCATGAAAAATCGTACCCCAATGTTCATGATTTGAGAACAAATGTGCATGATAGACTTTCGTCAACGGATGTTCATGATTTTGGTACTTTTAGAACGGATTTTTTTCTCGGTGTAGGCCCGGAACTGCCCGCGCCTATCTCCAGTCGAGAAAGTTTTTCATGTGTATTTTCTGTTCGTTCATATGGGCAAACAAACTATATCGCCTCGGGTATTTTTTTTTTATTTATTTATTTATTTCGTTTAAAAGCTTTCAGACACAGTTACCATATAATATAATATTTACATGATATATACATGAAAAACAGAGAAAAGGAGTAGGATATATAAAACATTATGATAAAAGAGAAAACAGAAGAGGAAAAGAAACTCCATTCGATCCGGTGGAGGTACTTTAGTTAGTCTCAATGACCAGCTACGCCCCTGCTCGCAGCATATATGATCGAAAGAGTTCCTAAGATGTAGAGTAGGATAGCTATGCAAGAGCAAGATTGTGTAGGATAAGTGATCTAAGACACTCGTCAGAGATGTTACCACTGAGAAGAGGATAGAACTTATTGTAATCCCTGCACAGAATACGAAATGGACAGTTCGAGGCATATGACGAAGACGCAATCGAAAGCCACAAGGGATTTGTGCTGATCACGAATATATATACTCGAAGAAGCTTCCTTCTGGATGTTACATACATTTGGATAAACTAAACAACTCAGTATAACAAATAATTTGGAATGTTCTAAACCCGTAGAGGTTATAGCTTAAACTTGCTTGCTTATTTTACACTTGTTTTCAGGTTAAATAATTATTGTTGAGAATAGTGATCTTTTGTTTTATAAGTGCTTATATTCAATGCTATAGTTTCAATTCTTCAACCTTTTCCTTTCTCACAGTGCACTGACTCTGTTGTTTTAATTTAAATAATTTAATTGCTTTTCGATTTGTTTACAAGTGGAAAATGCAAATTTGTTGCATAGGCCGCGGGGCAGTAAATTGACTGCGATTTAAGCTCGCGTTAATCCTCCGGCCTGCGTAAATGAGCGTATTTTTGGGTGTGTGTGTGTGTATGTAAGAGCAGAGCAAACAGTGCACTATAGGATATTTCGCGATTTTTCTGTGAAAAAATTAAGTATTATTTCAAAATTTTGTATTATCTCTGTCTGCTATGGTTGATTGAGGCGATCAAGCCCGACTGTAATTTTCCTTGCCTGGACACTGTTCATTTGCCTTGCCGCTATCGAGAAACTTTGTGTTCGTGGCAAGGAGATGCCAAAAAATCCACTCACACCCATATTATAAATTTCATTAAAAAATTGACAAGCTCTTATAGAATTGATAACATCTATTAACAGATATTCGTAAAGAGGTTTGGCCCATGACATCCTGTCTTTATATAACACTTCCAACATTTACAATAACCTTGTTAAATTTTAAATTTATATTTTCCAGAAAAAATGGCAAAGTATCGTATAGTACAGTATATGGCCATAATAAAATTAACAATCGCAAATACATATTTGTGCATTATTCATATTTGTTGCCTACTTTTGTGGGTGCCGTTTTAAGTGCGCTTGCGAATTGAAATTAAATTTGGATTGGAAATGGACATCATACCAATTGGGTATCTTCAGAGTCAACAATATTTACATTTGCAATTTCCCTTTGGCCAAATTGGAAGCCATAACCACGTTAGCCCAGGCCAAAGCCAAAACCATAGCCGTGTGTCCGATTCAATTTGCTTGGCTTGGGCGTATTCCCAAGTTGCATTTGCAGCCGGCAGCAGCCGGAAATTATTATTGGTTTGTTAGTCGAAGTGGCTGATCCAAGATCCCAGCGGTAAACTCTCCCACAAAGAGCAAAAACTTTCAGAGTTAACTTTCGCTCTGACCATTGTCTTTGCCAAAGAGAAACCAACTTTTGTAAGCTGCATTATGCGTGCCAACGTCCCCAAATGGGCACGTATCCCGACTGGGGCATTATTCTTAAATCCTATCCAATTAAAATGCGGACAACTTGCATATGCAATGCAATTTAATTAACGTCGCTGGGGCTTTTTTGTTTACACTTCCCCTTTTTGCCTCTGATCCTTGTACTCGGGCTCTGGGTCAGTCTCAAAAAGCTTATAAATATCCACTCAAGCGTATGTTTGTGTGTGCGTGAGTGTGGGCAGCATATCCTTCACTTCATTATGCAACAATTATGCACAGCAAAGCATGCATTTAATCTTTTACTTCCCTACCACCCACACAGCAATGCATTTTCTGTGCGATTTAATACGCATTTAAATGCAAATTTGTATATGAATTTATCTACGTGAAGAAATCTTCAGATTTTAATAACCTTTACCTGAATCGGCAGCCATTTTTTATGCAACTGACTCAAATTTGTATTCAGATTGAATTCAACTGAGAAAAAAGTTATAATTACTTGGAATTTAACGAAATATAAACACTCTTACTTAAAATTGATTGCAAAAAACAATTACCTAGCGAACTATTAAATAATATCTAAATTTAAAACGCGGCGTATAAGTAGTCAACATGCTTTTTGGCAAAAAGAACCTGCGTTTAAATAACACGATGATGAGAAAAAGGCCCTAAGAAATATAAAAAATACACTCGTTCTGTACATAAACGTTTATATATGCAGTATTTAATTTGCACAACTATTAACGCGAATCAGAAGAACTAGAACTATCCTTTTATTAACTATTGCATTTTTACCTATGATTAACAATTATATTTTCTTAAATGTTATTGTTCAGCAAATGTCCTTAATTCTTACCCTTTTTTTTAGTATTCCTTAACATTTTATTGAACTTAACACTTTTTACATCTGAAAATATATCGCATTTTGTATTACTGAAAAACAAAAGACCAGGTGAACTAAAGTGCAGACGGATATGCAATAAAATTCATTAACTCGAACATAATTAAAATGACTGACAACAAAAGCGGCAGTTTATTAGTTATGCGTTAATTGCACCACCCAAACCGCCTACCTCAGCAAGGCATCCAAGCACGTCCCAAGTGCCCACTCAGCTTTACAGAAACAACAACAACTGAACATGGAGCAATGGCCATAAATCGAAATCAAATCAAATGTTGGCAATGTGGACTATAAAACACTTGGAAGAACTTTTTGCAAGCCAAATGCCTGACCAAACGCCTTCTCTCTTCCCCGAACTGGCCAAACTGTGGCTGCCTTTTATGAAATCGTCAACAACTTTATTTGTTTTCAATGGCAATATTTTTTTTTTTTTGCCGTATCTCACAGATACAGAGCTACATGACCCAACTAGTGGGGACTGAATCGCTTTTTATTAGTTGAGCCAGCTTGCGTTGAATTGATTTGTTGTTATCGCATTGTTGTGGGCAAATGGATGGAGTGCATGGATGGATAGATGGATGGAGTGGACGTTCTACGGGTGAGGGGCATCAAAATTGAAAATAAAAGGCACCATCTGCGTTGTCAACAAATAAATCAGCTAGACAATTTCATTATTTGACAGTAAACGCGATAAACTATGTCTGCTCCCACCAACCAAAATAAAAATTGAACCAACGTGACCCACAAAATAAGCAGATGTCCTTTCTGTTCACCAATAAAAAATAAGTATTGTATTTAGTTCAAGTGCCCACATTCAGAAAAAACAAATCAACTAATGGAAGTTAAAAATTTTATATTTTAGGTCCTTTTCAATGTCTTAAAATAGATCGAGATTTTAAAATTAATTTAAGTGCACATAGCGCACTGTGGGCGGAAGGTCCAATCATAATTGATGCAGCTGATGAACACATAAGGTCAATTGCGTTATTGAAAATCATTTGGTGCGATTCTATACAAAAACAGAGAGTTAAAGATGCTGTTTAGTGAAGCTTTTTTATCAGGTGAGAAATCATATTTCTGGGTTTTGCTCATTAAAAAACCAGCTGTGTTTTATGTATTGTATTTAACTTGGATGACTGTTTTTGTTAGATATAGAAGGAAAATCTTGCAGATGAAATCTACAAGGCTTTGAACAGTCAGTTTCAATTCGATTTACTTTATTTATCACTTTACGTATAACGTCGAACATTTGAAATCGAAACGCAATCGATTATACAAAAATCTCTAAGAATTTCTGGGACACTCCCCATAATTCAATTTTATCAGGTTTTTTAAAAATTTTTACGATAAGTAAAACATACTTGTTTAACCCATTTGACACCGCGCTGGAAAAAGTATTTTAAAATACTGCTTTTGTTATTTTTTTTTCCACTTGTGGTGGGAGGGGTATCCAGGTATCCAGATGCAAGTGCACCTGACATATTTCACACATCAGTTGTGACAGACTTTACATCGCCTAGCTAGAAAATTTTTATTAATACTAAGACAGCGATGAAGACCATCGTTGTAATTGAAAGCAGCAAGCAGAGTGGGGCACCGACTACATGGCCTAATTTCAATTACACCTGGGAAAGCAGTTGGTCGTTCCGGGTCTCTATCTGAAATGTTCCCGCCAGATCTTTCTCTAAGATCGTCCATGTCAAGGTCCTCCTCATCTGTTATTCCAAGGAACTGATCTGGCGGAATTACAGTAATTACTTCAATTTCGCCGTCAGTGTCGCTATCTAACTCACTTGCTATTTATTTTGCATCCACAAAATATTACAGAAACACACGTGGCCTTGAGAAATTTACGCACGCTGATTCAAGTTGACTGCTACTGCCGTTGTTCGACCTGTCGAACAGTCTCTTTCGCAGGTGGAAAATAGTCTCCCTGTCATACTTTTTCCATGTCTTGTTTTATTTCTGACTATTCGACTGTCTCCTCCAATATTTAAAGTCTGTCGGAAACAAAATATTTATAATTATATGTTTTTAGCTTGTAGAAAAGAGCTCTTCGGGTAAGGTTTATTTAAACCCCCACCTGTAGCCCGCCTGCAATGTTGGGGGTGATCGCAATATTTTTTGTCGAAAAGTCAAGGAAATTTACTTTAGTAGTAGTGTATCTACTTAAATTATTGGCTTTAATGTTTTGGAAAAAAAAATATTAGCCACTTTAAAAAATAAATTTCGTCCTTAAGCCAGAAAAAAGTCTAACAATTTTTGGCATGTGAAAGTGAGCAAATAGCAAGAACCAACATAACGATTAAATTCACATTTCTAAACAATTTTGCGTCTAGGCCTGTTGACAGTGTTCAGATTGTTGACTTGGTTATTTTTTTGTTGGGACAAGTTCTTACCTTAGCGCCTTTTTGGCACACACACACACAATTAACAGCTTCCTCTCGACTTGTTTTATTAATTGAGCTGCAAAAGTTCTGCTCTGAGCCATAGCCCGCACCTAACCATAACCTGTAACCGTAACCCGACCTGACCCTAGATACACTCAAACTCTCATATGTGCATACATACATACCAAAGTAAGACACCGCAAGCCAGAACAGGAACAAGAAGCAGACCCCGAGTTGGAGTCATGGAAACGTATGTATGTGCTAGTGTGTATGTGTACACAAAAGTTGCTCCGGGTCTCAACCACAGCAAATGAAAGCAGTGGCGGCTGGTTGAGATTGGAGGCAAGTAGTTGGAATGCTTGAATAAAATTTCATTAAATACACCAACAGACAAGTGCACGCAATTATGGTAAGACAGTTAAGTTTTTGATTGTGGGAATCACGCATGAGTTCACTCACAGTCCTGGACTCACGCACTCCAAAAAAAAAAAAAAAAAAAACAATTCTCAACTCAACTCGTGACGGAAATGTTTGTTCGTTGTGGGTTTAGTTTTAACAATTGCCTCAATTTATGTCGCCAAAGTTTTAATGTTTAACTTCTTCAGGCATTGTCTAGGCATGTGTGTGTGTAAGGGGGCGGAGAGTTAACTGCGCGTGTAATAAATTTCAATGCCTTGTCGTTTAATTAATGATAACAAATGGTGCTGAAGACCAGACGAGACGACTTACCCCAACCCTAGAGCTTGCCTCCATATGTACGTTTGGCGTTAATTCAATTTAACAAATATTGACATATGCTAATTCATATAAATGTTTGTCAAGACTGCCGCCTCTCAGTGAAAACACGCTAGGATAAGGCTTCTGGGATAATTGATTGTAAAAATGGCAATGAGCCGAATTAAAGCGCAATTATTTGCAGCAGAGTTTGCCATGTCAGCTAGCATAGCGTTTAATGTGGATTTTGTGGTAAACTGGCATAAATGAGTCGACACATTAATCATATTTCATATATTTATGTTCGTACGGAAGTAAATGGGATGTATGAGCATGTGGGGTAAAGTGGTATATGGATTACTATTATTTTTTTTTTCTTACGGTAATTTTGAACTGACCAGCACAAGCGCTCAATGCCCAATGAAACGATAGGCTTAGGCGATGCACAGTGGTTCTTTGGGTCATTTTAGCTCGGATTACAAATTTTAATTTATTGAATTAAAACATAAATTTATATGTAAAAAGGAAGGAAGCATTTCCGACCATATAAATTATATATATTCTCGATCATCATCAACAGCCGAGTCGATATAGCCATGTCCGTCTGTCTGTCTGTCAGTCCGACTGTCCGTCTGTCAGTATGAACGAAGATATCTCAGAGATGGTAAGTGATAGAGCTTTGAAGTACATAAGCTTGTTATACTTGCAGGCAGATCAGGTTCAGTTTTAATTTTTGCCACGCCCCCTGCCGTCCCCGCAATTTGAAAAAAACCTCATATCTTCCACAATTTTGGACTTAGGTTGTTCAAACCTTCTAGACATATATTCTACTCATCATTACTTATCGAGCCCCCATACATTGTTTTCCAATCAGATGAACGGTAGTAGAGTTGCCACCCCCGCAATTTGAAAAACACCACATATATCGTGCAATTTTGGAGTTAGGTTGTTCAAACCTCCTAGACATGTATTCTACTCATCATTACTTATCTATCCCCCATACATCGTTTTCCGATCCCCCCGCAATTCGAAAAACACCACAAATATCACTCATTTTTGGAGTTTGGGTTGTTCGATCCTTCTAGACATATTTTCTACTCATCATTACTTATCGAGCCCACAAACATCGTTTTTCGAACAGATAAACGATAGTTAAGTTGCCACCCCCGCAATTTGAAAAACACCACAAATATCCCGCAATTTTGGAGTTAGGTTGTTTAAACCTTTTAGGCATATATTCTACTCATCATTACTTATCGAACTCCCACCCACACTTTAAAGTTATTAGTTATATACAAACAGGTGCAGAGTATATTACAGTCGGGCTTGACCGACTTTCTTACTTGTTTTTCTTATTTTAATGGGCTCTTAACTTATGAGAGTTCGAGAATGTCACCTTAAAATCTCCATTATGCCCTTAAGTTTCGTACCCATAGAACACGTACTCCTGATCAAAACAAGATCTGTATAACTTTTTCACTGTTTATTGAAATAAAAAACAAATAATCGCCAACTATTTATTACACTGTGGAAGTCAAAAAAAAGACGACAATTTTAAACGAAGTATAAATAATTACATTTTTACAAGAACGAAGTGCCTTAAAAAATTTGTTATATCACTCATTCGCAGTGATGCCCTTTTCAACATATTTATTTAATTTAGAAACAATAAAATATTTAATTTTCACAATCGTCAGGAGGCTCTAACCTTTTTGGAATTACTCATACGCAGTGTTCACTATTGTAATATATTTATATTATTAACACTGTGAGAGTATTTATTACACTGTGGAAGTAAGAAAAAGTCATCACAAGAACGAAGTGGTTCAAAAAATTTGTTTTATCACTCATTCGTAGTGATATCCTTATTATCATATTTTTTTTATTTAGATGCTTCTTGGTAACAGACGTAACATAACAGAAAACGGAACAACAAAATATTTTATTTTCACAATCGCCAGAAGGCTCTAACTTTTTTTGAATTACTCATACGCAGTGTTCACTATTGTATATGACCAAGTTGCGCTTTCAAAAATTTGGTCCAAAAACTAAAAACAAATTTCGACCTTTTTTACATAAAACCTATTACAAACAATTATTTAAATTTTGCATGATGCAAGCCGCTCCTAAATAAGCAGTGAGTCGGTTCTGTGGATCATAGAGATTATAAACCATCAGTTCGGTTCATAAAATGGTTTTTGTTACATTTCGAACAGCGGTATTGGTTCGGTGCAGTGGTTCACGGTTAATATATTTTGTATCACGCCTGATTCCGTTTTCTAATTTCCGAACTTTCGAATAAGAAACTTACAACATTTTGTATTTATTTTTGAAACGAATCTCTTAAAAAGCATTTAAGTAATTTCGTTTCTCAACAGAAATATATAAATTATATAGACAAAAATCAGGTATCGCCCATAAAGTTTATTATTCTCTTTGTGAGCTGCTCTTATCTACTTTTTTTATAAAGACAGATAAATGCAGCGATAAGCGGTTCGGTACGGTTTAGTTCGGTTCGGTTCAGAACCGGCTTGCATCCCTGAAATATTCCAAATATAAAGTAAGATCACAAAAAATAATTTATTTTATGTCTACCCTTTTGTTCTCCAATAATAACTTTATGTCTAATTAAATATTTCCTAATTTAATGTCATTTTATTATATATTATATATTTAATATTATGTTAATTGATTTGTAACTGTATTTAGCTTACTCTAACTTTCGAAAGCGCAATGATTTTGAAAATTTGTGAACGTATTTAATTAAAATACATTTGGATCTATTAATTTAAATTTTACGAAAATAAACTATACATTTTTTTGGAATTATAAAAAAAAATTTATCTTCAATAAAAACATAAAAAAAATCGCAAGAACTCAAAAAAGTAATGATGCAGTTCTGTTCCTAGGGTCCTAGGGAAAACTTTTCAACTTGGTCATATGTTTTATATTTTTTGAAAACAAACTATTACAGTGTTAATAATATAAATATATTACAATAGTGAACACTGCGTATGAGTAATTCAAAAAAGGTTAGAGCCTTCTGGCGATTGTGATAATTAAATACTTTGTTGATCCGTTTTCTGTTACGTCGCCAAGAAACATCTAAATAAAATAAATTAATTAAAAAGGGCATCACTGCTTACTTGTGAAAAATCAAAATTTTTATGCCACTTCGTTCTTGTGAAAATGTAATTATTCATACTTCTGGTTTCTGTTACTTCAAGTATTCACCAAAAAGATATCACCACGTGAAATCACGTTCACCTGTGAAATTTTTGATTTTTAGCTTTTTTTCTCTGTGCATTACCCAAACGACACGTACTCCTGATTAAAACTTTTAATGCGATTCCTACAAAATATTATAGGCTTTTCTAGCTTGTAATAACTTAATTTTTTGTTTATCTTTTTTCTGTAAGAGTACACCAAATAACATTTTACGACAGGCCGAGAAGGTCACCTTAAAATGTTCATAAGGCTCTAAAGTTTCATAAACAAAATACTTATTCGTCACGTTTACCTGCTCAACATTTATGTTTCTTTAAATATGAATACAATTCGAAAGCCCTCCTTAAAATTTCGATATCTTCATAAATTTTTTGTATAATCTTGCCAGTTTTTAATTAAATCGCATAATAAAAAAAAAAAAAAATTTATATTGCAACAAAATCTTCTTTTTAATCAAAGTCTTTCTACCTTTTTTTGTCTTTTAAAGAATAAGATTGGTGAATTGGTGATTATGTTGAAATAGCTCCAAGAGCTCTGATTAGTATTTTCCGGTTATCGTATTAACGTTTGCAAGGTAATCGGTGTCATTGGGATTGACTTACCCATTTTTGCTCTATAGTCTTATTAAAAATATAAAATAAATTTAAGAGGTACAATTTTTATTTAGGCCAATAACTAGACATGATTTCACATATATATGTATCACGTATGTATACTTACAATAAAGAGTCTTTAATAAGCTCGCAACGAGATCGCTCTTCCTCTTACTCGGAACATAACAGTTTTAGCCACCCTATCCTCTTTACAAAGTTTCTATTGTCCCACTAATCCTTATGTCAACTTGTAAAATTAGCTAAAACCTTTCTACCTATCTTATCTTACGCGCGAGCTGCCCAATGTGACCGCCCATTGTTGTCTCTCTTTTTAGAGAGCCTTTGTTGACCTTCTGCCTCCACAAGGCTACACCAGAGACTGCTGTTTGTTATTGTTATGGTCGGTCGAGTGGCTAATGCTAGGACCATTACAGGTATTTTTTTGATAGGCATCTAACTGCGCAATAATTTAAATTAAATTTCATGTAATGTTATTATTATTGTTATCTTTTTTTCTATGTATATATTGCTTTTCCATTCGCTACATGGCCTTGAATTGGTGCTTAGAGAGAAGACCGTTTTCTTAGATTTACTTTTTGTTTGTTATTTATGCCCATGATTTAAGACTGGCTGCATAGTTTTAGGCGCAATTGTTTGCCATCACTTTTGGCCTGCTTTCATCAAGCACTCCAACAACAGGTCTTTTGTATGCACCATAAAATTAAATTAAACACACAAATTATTTTCATTTTAATTTTCATTAAATTTTTATGACCTCGCATTGTTGTTTTTGTCCTGTGTTGTCTCGCCGCAATTACGACAAACAAATAAAAAACAATAACAACAATGTCACAGGTAGAAAATGGCCAAGCGGGACGCTACAGAACGAAAATTTATGACTCTCGGTTGGGTGGTAGGAACAAAAAAATAAAAAGATTCGCAAATATTTAACGATTTGTGTAATTTTCTCGTTGCTACAAATGGCTCGACATGTGTTTCCCACACCCATCCAGCCGAACAATAACAATTATAATCGCAGTAATATTAAAATTAATTGTAGGTAAGGCTAAACCAGAAATTTTTCATATCCTTGGAAACTCTGAAAATTATAACACAAGGCGACAAAATTCGACTTTTTACAGTATATAGATGGAGTGGTAGGGAATCTAGATGATTTTTGTGTGCTAAGCACGAATCTGAATCTGTGTGCTAAGCACGAATCTGAACCAAAAATTGGTAAAAGTGCATATTTGTACCATTTGAAGGCAACCAATTAGTTTGTTTGGATTCTTGTTGATATTATCGCAATTTAATATTCCTGAGCTTTAAAATAAATGTTCCTTATCAATTTGACAATTGTTTTAAACGAAGATATACCACTTTAAATACATGTTTTAGTAATGACATACATAAATATGAATATGGTGTTGTGAAGAATTTTTAAAATAATTCAATATAAATGACTAGACTCTGTACAGCTTTTAGCATTGCGTAGTCAGAGACACCAAAATCAATTTGGACAATCTATTAATTATAAAAATTGTTTTAAAAATGGTCGATCTTCGTTAAAAAAGATCACAGAATTTCTTTGGATAATGTAATTTAAAGATAAGAAATAGTACTTCACTATAATATTAAGAAGTGTCATAATAAGAGTACACCCAGAGAAGTCTAGCACGATTAGGCAAGACTGAAATCGGCTTCATTTTAGTTTTTTTTTTGTCTTGAATTTTCAAGAAGAAATCTGCTTGAAATCGAGAAGACTTGAGCGCCCGATTTTGAGTTTGGTAGCAAGGGAGGTGAGGCGGTCGCATTGCGGAGAGCGAACAAAAAAAGAGAGCATTTCGTTCTCTCGCTCTCTGGTAACTTTGTTTTTAAATGCTTACTTTCAAGAAGATCTATTCTTCAATTCGAGAATAAATTAAAAACCGAGCAGATCGAGCTTAAAAATTCTTGCTTGATTTCGGTATTTTCTTTTTGGATCCAAGAAGATTCTGTCTTGCCGAACTTCTGACACGAAATCTGCTTGATATCAAGCACGATCTGCTCGATTATTTCTCTTTGTGTATAGGTTGCCCACAAAACAAGCTTTACAATTTTTAAAATATGCGTTTTCAGCGATTTAAGGCTAAGGTTACCAAAAATCATGACGTGAACATTTTGACAAACAATTCAAGATTCTATAAGAATTATTGCCCGTGTTCAACAGAAAATCTTACTCCCTGATCAATTATTCATTTTCAAACTTTTTTAATTAGAAGTTCCTAGACGGTATCGAACCCACAACCTTCCGCTCATTAGGGACACATGCTACCCATTGAGCAACGCAAGGCCACAGATTGCTAAATAATTTTTCTATATATTTCCCCCCAAAAGTTTCATCATCCCAAATTTTCTGAGTTTAGTTTTCATTAAAAAAAATGTATTCTTTCCGACAAATCCATTCGATTTTCGACTTTACTTAAACACAGACAAATTATACTCGAGAATGCCAACCAGCGATTCATTCATCTACCCTTTGCAGAACTTGCTAAGAAAATGTTTAATAGCCCTAAATCGGCTTGAAGAAAATTAAAATACAATCAAATCCATCAAATACAATCAAAGCAAATTCCATATTGAAATCTCCAATCTGCATACGGCAAATTTCCATTTGGTTTTCCCCATTCCCGATTCAGAGTCGCCGAGAAGCGTTTTGTTTGCATATTTATGCGCAATTATTGCTGCTTAATTAAGCCAATATCTGGGTGCTTATGTTCATTGGCCACTGCATATGTCCGGGGATAATCCGTTGTTCGTGTTGCTCGTGTGGTCCATTTTGGACTTCTGCGGGTTTTCGATGTCATTTGAGCATTATTGCATTTTGTTTATGGCCTCCTGCGGCTTCGACTCTTTATTGCCGCCTGCCAGTTCTCTTAATTAAAGAAAAAAAAAGTATCTGAAACTGAAACTTTTGCAGGAAAAATTCCTGTTGCCAAATGGGCGTCTGCTTCAAATTGCCAAATGCCTTTTCATAAACTAAAGAATTCCGCCAAAATATATGAGAAGTGGCACACACACAAAGATGCACATACTCAAGTGCATTCTCATGTGGCAGAAAATTTGCACTGGCACTTAAGTTATACAACATTCAAAGATGTTCTTTGTCCGCGACAGACAACGGCCATAAATTTGGCGACCTACTACCCAAGCTAGCTGCTGGCTAAGAAGAGAGTGAGAGGAGGCGGCGTCGTCGTCTTCAGCAATATTTTTTGGCACATGCTCAACTAATAATTTGCCGTGTGCCAGCGCACAGAAATAGCAGAACTTTTTATGCCCTCAACCGGCGCCTGGCCTGGCCGTGTGAAATGGGGAAAATGGGCATATTAACTTGCCATAAATCTGTTTTACAATGAAGATGCTGAAAATTGTCTTTTCAAGTGCATAAAGAGAATGCAATTGCAATTGAGAAAAAGTTTCGACAAAAATGAACCGTGCATAATTAGGCGCATTTTTGTACCCGGTGAAACAATTAAAAATAATAGATAGACTATGCTAGAGTTTTTATAATGTATATATCTAGTGATTTTTATACACCTAGCAAAGTATATATTGGTTTTGCCCAGAAGTTTCTTTGGCCTTGTGTGGCTCAGTGGGTAGCGTGTGTGCCTACTGTGCGGGAAGTTGTGGGTTCGATCCCGGCTCGGAAAATCTAATTTAAAACTGTACTGTGCGTTAAACTGTAGGTCCCTTTCTCTTGAGTGAAAATTAAAAGACACACGAGCCAAGAGATTAAGAGAAGCTCGGCTTGGCCCCATTATGGGGCTGTAACAGCCAATTTTAACTTTAACGGAAGTTTGTAACGCATAGAAATATTCATTTGCGACCCCATAAACTATATTCATAAACTATATAATATTCTTGATTGGTCTGTACCGCGCTCTCAGTTTCCCCCCTTCCTTCTTCACCAAAGATATTTGTGTAAGAAGGCAAAGACCTGGCCTGCAGTTAGAATCACGCGTAAAACACGCTTGTCCCGCTCGATCCAGCAGTTAATTTCGGATCACTGGGCAATCTCGCGGGATTTCTGTTCTGCCTCCATCTCTAGTCTATCGCAGGAAAGCTCGTGTGCGATTGTGTTGCGATACACTTTAAAGTTATCAGTTACATACAGACAGACACACGTACAGAGTATATGACTGCCGGGCTTGACCGACTTTCTATGTTTAACAAGAAAATGAGGATAATATCTGGAAGTAAGTATTTCTGGAATTTAATATTAAGATTTGATGTTACTCTGATAATGCAAAATGTTCATATTTTATATCTTAAAAGTTGTCCATTTACCCCATAGTGCACATTAAATAAAATTCGCCATACACACACTCACGCTGCTGAAAACATTGCCTACATTTTGGGGCTGGCAGGCATCTGCTTGCCATTGCATATTGGTTAGCTGTATCCTCCCCTTCGTTGAGCATTTTTGCCTGACAAGCCACAAAACATTTCACTTGCAAATGTACAAAGGCTAAACGACAATGCTGCCGCCTGCATGTTGCCAGTTGCCGGTTGCCAGTTGCCATTGTTGTCTCTGTTTTGCTGAGAATCAAATTCAATGAAAATGTCGGCGGAAAAAACAAGCCAAGTAAAAGCAACAGCCAAATGGAGCCAAGCAACCGAAATTTATGGGCAGTTTTGCACGTTCTTCATGTGTGAAAATTATTTGGCAGCAAGCAAGGGCGAAAGCCCCTTATTTTTTGGTAGAGCTTATTTGAAAATAATGCTGCCTAATTTATGGCGACAGCGCTAGATGCATTCAAGAAAATGTTTCAAAACAATCAATTGTCCCGGCCACAGAATTTGCATTCAAATCGAATGTCGACCGGCAATTGCTTCTAATGAGCAAGTGTGCCATGAGACCCCAGTCTTCCGCTAATTGTATAAATCGAATCGAAAACAAAGAGCAAGCGAGAATTACACGGCATAACAGCTGCGTGTTCTGACTGTCGTGTGGCGTGGCGATTTATAAACAAACCGCACTCCACCACACATGCTGCCATATTTTCTTGTCCTGTGTGTATGTGAGAGCTGGGCTCCTCTGGGTCTTCTTAGCCAATAGACAATAGAAAGGACAACAACATCTAGCTGGCTGTTGTCTGAAATGGCAATCGTTGTAGGTCGAGTTTAGCAGCGATTTCATTTCCGCTTTTGTGAGTGTGCGTGCGGTGTGTGAGAACAGCAGGTGTTTATGTTTGTGCCTTTTAATTAAAAGTAATTTACAATTTTCTTTTATTTGCCTGCGTAAAACAAACCAGTGGCAATCCTTAGTCCTTATATCTGATAGATGCGCTTCAATTAGTGTTCTGAGATTTTCCCATTTGGCATGCTTAATTGTTGATTGAGTGTCCATAGCAGCGGTGGCCACATAGTAGCCCGTTAAGCCCTCACCGCACGGCCCGTTATTCTTCTCAAAAAGCTGTACACAAAAATTTGGCATTATCCGCTTTTTAAGAGCGCAAACAACAGATTTTTAAGCACTTCACAACATGGATTTGGATTTTTAATACAATTTTTATATGTCGAGAATAAAGCTTCTGCTATGCAATGACCAGAGAAGACCCAAACAATTGGGTACCGCACTTTCAAATTGGACAGCAGACTATGCAAAAAAAGACAGATATGACTAGCTCAATATAGTAATGTTATACAATGACGATGCAAACCTCTAATACTTAGGAAAAACATCTTTAATTTTAAAGTCAACAATACCTTTTCACTGACCACGAACTTTTGGTTGCATATAAAATTTTTTTTACATATAAAAATAAATATATAATACAAAAATAAAAAATATATTTATAAAATATCTGGCACAGCCTGCTAAAGGGTTAAGCCGATCTTCTCTCCATTTCTCGGCTTGTGTGTTTTTTAGTTTTTGATTAATAAAAAACGGTAAAGCTTTGAGAACTTTCCCTCTGCACCACAACTGGCCACCAGGTTCTAAAATATGCCACATAAAATACGTTTTTGTTCTGAAACACCTTTTTTTACACCTAACACCGATTTTAATTGGTATTTAATTTTTAATGTATATTGGGTTCTTACTACGTTCTGGGCTCTTCTGGATACGGTATTATTCCCTGCATTAATCCGAATCAAGCATGAGAAATCTGAAAATGTATTCTTAAACAAGTTTCCTCCCATTTTCAAATCGATCAATTTCAATAGAAAAGTAGAACCCGAAACTAATCGATATATATATGATTCGGTTACGTATTAACAGTTATAAGCTTATTCACTGCTTTTGATGCCGATCGCGGTCATTTTTATTGTAAAATGTCGAATATGCTTACTTCCGCTCGGAGTCAACAAATACTTATTTCTGTTAAATTTCAATCGTTTTTGTCAGTAATGAGCATTCAATGAAGCTTTCTCTTCCGCAAAAATATTTGCTAATAATTGATGTTGGATTTAAGGTAAGTAGTCAAAAGTCTTGCCAATTTTGAGCCAAGGATAACACGGCAACATCTGTGCTTGCTTTTTCTCTCCTCTCTCTCTATATATTTTTGTCTGTCTCTGTTTTACCTTTAGCAAATCTCTCTAGCTGTGATTTTATGTGCTGTTTTCGGTTTCGGTATCCGCAAATTTATTTGCCTGCAGTGCAGAAGCGTAGAAACTTTTCTCGCCAGTTACTGCTGTGGCCAGGATTTTCCCCCACTCCCCGCATCCTATGGCTCGATTTGCTCGAACACACACACACACAAATATACAGTCAAAGCATTTATGCGACGTGCAACAAATTTTAATGCGTTTTCTCACCAAAACGTTAAAAAATGTGAGCACAAGTTGGAATGCCAACAACAACAACAACAAAGTTACTGCCATTTGCAATTTGTGTGTGTGAGTGTGGGTGTGAGTTGGGAAAGGGAGTTCAACTGGCAACTGTTGCCCGAAAGGGAAAGATCCAACAAAAGCGTCACGTAGTTGGCAAATCGCACATTTTCTATAACTGTACATATCCTTCCATGTGTGTCAAAAATATTACTTACACCTCCCTTCTCGTTTGATGATAACCACATTTACAAGCAAAAATTTGATTACAAATGTCAACTGCGTTAAGCATTAGCAGGCAATTTTTTATTTATTTATGTTGTGGTTTTTCCACATTGCTGGCCAAGAAGCAGCTGCTTTTTGTCTCCCTTGAGTTGCAGTTTTCAATTTGTTACGCAAGACGCGGTCGCAGTTAGTTTATGTAACACGCATAAGCTGTCGCCTGAAAACATGGAAAAAAAGATAACAAAAAAGAAATACCCATACACCGAAAACAGACGCACATACACAGATGTCGATTTTACGAACTCTCTTTCTCTCTCTGACTACAATTGCATAACAAACAGTTGACTGCTGTTGTAACGACAAATATGCGACGCATGCAAATGACTGACTTACGGCCAGACAGAGATGGCAATAGCTCATGACATTCTTTAGAGCTGAAAAAAACAAGATGGTTCTTCAATATATTAAGTTCATGCGATTTGATTAGGTTCAAAAAAATAAGTTAATTTAACCAATATGGCATTATCTGAATCGAGTTTTTTTTTACTCTTGATCTCAGTTTTCACTGTTCTACCAATAAGTACCGCCTTTACAATGTCCAATTCTTGAGTATCTCCCATATTTATTGTATCATATTGATTGTGTTCCAATGGGTGAAATTTTGCACAAAGTTTTCTATTTACAGCACGCAACTAATATGTCGGAACACCCGGATCGGATGACTATATTCTATAGCTTCTGCAGTATGCTTTCAAAGAGATTTTTAAAATTTGGTCGAAATCGGAAGACTATATAGTCTTCTTATATCTGACAGGGCTACAATCCCCTCCATTTTTACCAAGGGTTCGTTTCCGGGTTCGAACCCTCACCCTACGTTAGTGGTTTGGTTGCACAACCGGTTCCATTTAAATTGAGAACCGGGGTTCCGGTTAGGGTTCCAGATTGCATTTTATAGATATTTATTTACATACATATTAATGGAGATGTTGATTATGTATAGTTTAATAAAATTCGAAGACGAGATGCCGTATAAACTGCTGCAATTTTTGTACTTACTTATTTAATAATTTTTAACATCAAAGTACAAAAAGAAATTCTGTGCTTGCAGTTTTATTTTTAGAACCGAACCCTATCAATAAGAAAACAGGGATTGGTTCGGGTTCTCGTGATTATATCTCGTTTGTAAACAATAGATCCAAAACCAGGTTATGTCAGCGCAATGAGCATGCCAGCCCTAATAAAATAGACAGTGACGTTTCTTTAATCGCAGTCCAGCCGCCATAACCAACTCACAAAAAATGCATTTTGAAACTTTTGGCAATTAAAATTTAAGTATATGGCTATCGTAACGTCCTCCACGTATAAACCCTTACAAAAGAAAAACGAAATCGTAAGTTAAAGTCGGCCTGCCCGACTTCGTTATACCCGTCACTCTGGGCCAGGATTCTTTTAAAAACCTTTTATTAAATCACAAAATGTTAATACTAACATAAAATGTAAACATTTACATTAAGCTAGGAGACTGAGCGCACAGAGCAACAATTTTTATGGAGTCAGAGATGCTTTCATCTGCCTGTAACATATATTTACTTAAACTTAGTATACCCTTTTCACTCTACAAGTAACGGGTATAAAAATACACAGAATTGTCTGCTGTCTTCAGTAAAAAGCTGGAAGCAACAACATCACCTCCATTTGCCAATGCCGCATTCCGATAAAATGCAAATCCCGGATTACTTTGTCGTTTTGCTTTCGAGAGCTGACTGTTCTCGTTCTCATTCCCATTCCGCCGCCAACCCTTGTCCTACCGCCTAGCTCAGCGCAGCGCATTCGTATGCAATTCGTTTTGCCACAATTGATCCTTTTCATGTCGCTAGGATATAAGTACATATGCGAAATTGCATATCTTTGTCGTCGTTGCTCCTTTTTTTTGCCCCTTGCGTTCCTCCTGCTGCTGCTGCCTGTTGTTATTATAAAAATGCGAGCATGTCTCTGCTTCTCTCTTGGCTCCAGGGTCCTTTCTCAACGGATCGCGTGTGTGCATTGTGTGCATGGTAAACGAGGAGTTCTGTTTTTTTCTCGTTTGCATTGTTTGCCCCAAATATTAAAATGCTTGACTTACAAATTTAATGGAGCAATAATGGTGTGTGCATGCCGTCAGCGTCTTTCCCCATCCCCCTGGGTGGCCACGCCTTTCGCTACGTGTGTGAGTGATGCGAAGGACATGACCGCAAAACAAGTTGATTTTAAATTTAATAAAGTGCCAGCCAGGCAGTTACTTTGGTACGACCTTGAAAGCCAGTTTTAACTGAGCCAACATAACGACCAGCCGAAAGGGACATTTTGCTTTATGGCACATTAATTTAACATATTTTTCATATAAGCACGACGCACGGCTCATTTATAAATCGAATGTCCTGCTGTGTGCTTGTCCAGACTTAACCAGGCTGGCGGCCCATTTACCCTGGGCCATAAATTTTCCAACTGCTTATGGCCCTCTTTCCCCACAACTTTCCTGCCTGGCCAGGCCAGAAAGCAAGGCGATTATTGTCATTAGTCTGCCATTATGTGTTGGCCATCAAGTTCAGATGCCGTCAATGATGATGACGATGGACTGGTCATAAGTGGAGCCATTGATTGTCGAGTTATTGTTAGATTTTTGGACCAAATTATGGCTCTGCCCAATAGGGACTGGGTGCAAAGCTTTTTCAAAAAAGCCAACGGCCACAGAAAGTGTAAAGTAAGCCTAACTCCCTGACAAAAGCTGATGGTCATGTGCTGGATCATGCTTGTGGGAAAAACGATTCATTAAACAAATCGAACAAAAATGTAACAACTTTCAGTATGTGCATTATAACAGACTTTTCTGGTTTGAAAATTTTAAGGCGATAACTTAATTTTTGGTGTAACTTAACGATACAGAAAACAGAAGAACAAAATATTAAGTTTTCAATAGCACGAGGAGGCGATAAATTATGATTATATTCGTTTTCTTAATAAATGGTTGGCCTTGATTTGATTATAATTTAACAAAGATTGAAAAATGTTCTACTGATCTTTTGGCAAAGTTTTTGATCCGGAATACGTGTCGTATGAGTAATGTTTAGGAAACTTTAGAGCCTTATGGATGCTCTCATAAGATGCTCTCTCAGAAGATGCTTGCTGGTGTATTCTTAACGAAACAGAAAACAGAAGTACAAAAAATTATGTTTTCACAAAGGCGACAATCTCTAATTTTGTAAAAATCGGATATCTTGCACAATTTTAGAGATAGATTCTCAATATTATTTATCGATCCACCTTAAATCGTTTTCCAATCAGAACACATATAATCGAGTTATAAGCATAACAAATAATTACGCTGGGTTGCACCGGCCGCAACCGTAATGGGCACCTTTATAGTTTGCGTGGCCCCACAAATAAATTTTATAAGGTATATGCAGACTTAGGCAGGTACAGAGTATTTTGAGCGGTTTTGGAGCAGTTTTGTTAAGATAAGAACTACAGCTTAGGTCCCGCATTCAAATAATTTGCCCAATTTTTTAAGAAAATTTTGTTAATTATGCCCAAAATGGGAATATTTCCGCACTATATGAACAAATGATTTGCTTTAGTTAAGCCCCTAAAGTACTGTATTCTCTCTTTCAATCATAAACAATGTTAACCATTAACCATGCGACAATACAAACTATAAACAAACAAGTCCTGCTGTTCCAAAAGCTTTTCCCCATCCTTAACCTCTAATGGCGATGACAACAGAGCCGTAGAGCAACAACAACAACATCAACACATTCATAAACTTGATTTCCAGTTCCATTTCCGCTTCCAACAGGATCTGCATTAGCAATTCAAATTCAATGCCCGCCATTAAACTCATTAACTGCACACAGATGCAGAGAGGCACACGATGGACTTACACCCCGAGAGGATTCGAGGCAGTCTGAAATGGGAAAACAAAACATAAACAGCAGCAGGGTATATTAGGGAAGCGGTGAGGGCGCACTTTAATGAAGAACCGTCTTCATTAGGAACTACATTTTGAGCTGCTTTCGCCTCAACATCTAAGGCAAAAACTAAACATAAAAAAGGTTGGGGAAAGACCGTCATCATCATCGTTTGCATAGAAAAGCCATTTGCACGCCGTTCGCTACCCCAACCCAGCCAAGGTGCAGGATAATTGACTTTCAAATCAGTTTGCTATAAATTTTTATCGGTACTTTTGATGCTGTCGGTGCCAGTCACTCGAGAAGAATCAGCGTGCAGGACGAAAGCGATGCTGCGCGATGGGTGCAATCAATTGCCAACGTGAGAGGCTGGTGGATAATTGCCAGCAGCACCAGGAACTGCCTGGCAGCAACGACAAAACGCCACTAATGAGTTTTATTGAGTAGTCGTCCGTTGTAGTAGTAGTTGGAGCCGGGAGCTCAACTCTCTCGCCGGGCTCTGTACTTGGCTAAAAACGAATTTGATGACGCACGGAAGCAGTTAATCAAATCTGAAAGTGGCTCCCCCAGGTCAAGAGTGGGCCACATGCTACACGTAATTGCATTTGCTGGCTTACACATGAGCTGCCAGTCCCTCCTTAACCTAAAATAAAGTAGCCAAAAAAAAAAAAAAATTGAAAATGGAAATGAAAATGAAAATTGGCATAAGCACGTAAATTATGTGCTGCCAATTAGCAGTTACGAATTTTTGCACGCAATTCGCTTCTTGAAGAGAAATGAAAATGTAACTTAAAATACGAACAGAAAAAAAATGAAAAACCGAAAGAAATGAGTGATACAGAGCGTAAGACGGTATCCTGGCAAATTAAGACAAAGGGTAGTCAACCATCATTTAAAACGACCTTAAAATGATTTTTAACCTGCTAACTGATCCTTTGAGACGTTGTACTAGTGCAAAAGAAAACTAACAAAATTGAATGAAGTGTCTGCCCATTTTGACTTCGTACTTTGGTATGCTGTGCAAAAGCTACACCTTATAGGCCTTCATTAAACTTAAAGCTTATCGTTTTCCAATTTAAAAAAGTTTCAGAAAGTTTTGACATACAAAATTCAGGACAAATAAAAAGTGGTTAATTTTCTTGTGGGACGCATGGTCCTCCCAATTTTGTAATAATCGTAAACAAAAAAAATTCAAGACAAAACTTTTCGAAATCTGTTTCAAAACGGCAGAGTATATATATATTGTTTTTAGGCAGGGAACATTTCGGCTGTTGCCAGTGTAATAGACACACATTTTTTGATATTTTAAAAATTTGATTTATTTGATTTGATTTGTAAATTTCAGGTATTGCCGAATTCTTTAACGTGCTTTTAGGGTATCAAAAACAATTGTATATAAAAATAATTTCGGTACGACATAAGTGGCATCATTAGAAGAAATATGTGGCCGACCTCATTCCCCTGACCCGTCTCGAGTGCCTGACGCAAAAAGAAGTCAAACACCAAGAATTGCCACCGAAATAAAAAAGAATAGAAAACGAAAATATATCGTGCCAAGTGTAGGTCGGCGTAAGAGGCGTGGATGGGGCTCCCTGCGAATGAGTGCGAAAGAAAACATGGTAATTTTTCATAAAAACCGCCAAATGCGCACACACCCCGAAGCAAAAAAAGTCGACCAAACTGGCTGCAAAAGTAAAGCAAACGAAAAAATTATATTTTTTTTTTTGGGCGGGCGTTTTCTGAGGGGCGTGGCATGTCATGTTTATGCGACGTCTTTTGCCATTTAGGCATTCCAAATGCTTTGCCCGAAATCCTTTTTACGTGAATCTTGCCAAGGACAGAGTCAAGACAACGCCATATGGACAGTGAACGGGTAAGGGAATGGTGAGTGGGCGGAAGCGGCAAACACTGCCAACGGAAATGTCCACAAAGCAACCACCGCTGGGCACTCCTTCCCCCCAAGGGCGCAGCTCATAATCATTCCCTGGTGAAATATTATCAAATTACGGCAATTGATTTAACCGCCGGCGGGCTTCGTGATGCGGGGAATGACTCAACCAACTAGCCAAAATCTGGGATTGCGTTTGGAAATGTAAGTATTAGCGTTGGGAACTTAGATAAGAATAGGAAATGAGTAGAAAATCTTTTGAAATTTTGACATGTAATAAACCCAAGCGGCATGATATTTTCGAACATCAAAAAACATGTCAAGTTTGACTTATAAAGCTGCTTTACACCTATCATATATTTCTAAAAAGTTGCTTGTCAAACTACTCTCAAGAGAATCTATGATAAGCTATTACACTTGTAATATGAGCTATTACTCTTGAAGTATGTACACTTGTAACTTGTGAGTGTTATAGCTCCCCGTAGTTTCTTTTTAGAGTAGTTTGACAAGCAACTTTTTAGAGATATATGATAGGTGCAAAGGTAGCTTAAGCTTTTAAGCTATTATAATTTTGTTGGTGGAATCTTCATTTCTCTTTTTGTATATGTATACCACTGTTAAATCCAATTTGTGCTTTGTAGACAAAAGGTATTGCTCCAAGGTACCTATTTTAAATCAGTTCTTTAACTTTATGAGAATTATTAAAAAGTAATGAATATTTGGAATGAATATTTATTAATTTATTTTTAAAGTTTAAAAGATCAAAATTGTATTCTGTGTCTTTTCTAACCATTTTTTATCAGTATAACTGAGAATTTATTATATTCAATTGATATAATTTATATAAAACTTGCGGGCCCGGCAGACGTTGTCCTGCCCGCATGTTATCTTGCCTGCTATCCCCTACTCATATATGATGTACATTTTTACGAATTTGGCCATGTAAGAAGTAAGAAGTTTCCAGATTCAACCCACAAATGAAGATTGTTTGGCCAAAAACCCTCTGCTTAACGATGTTATTGATGAAAACTCGGATCTCTTGTTAAAATACAATAATGATTTTGTGGTCGTCACAATGCAATTTATCGAATGCGATTTTGAACAATCTGAAGGTTTTGCAATTGTTCGTCACTGTTAAAGTTGCACAACGCTTATCTCGAACTTATGATCTTCGTGTGGCGATGGTATGAATGCGCCCACTCGATGGTAAATTTGCCCTTGAATCTGAATGACTTGTTAATTTTGATAATAAGAAGACGCCATTACCTTATAACTCGGATAATATGTCAAGAATAATATCCAACTATGACAAATAAATAATTTTTCGCGATCGCGGGTGTCTGTTACACACATTTGTACATACCCTATTTTAAATGTGGAAAGGGTATAAAAATATATATTTGAAATGGATATTATCATATCCTATTTTGAACATTAAAATATTCCTTCTTCTGAATCTACAACGCAAACCTGAACCAAACAACTTTTTGTGTTCGAACCCATAGCGTATGTATTATTATGCATTAGATTTGGGTTTTTCTCCCTCCCACTTTAATTTAAATATTTGTAAAAAAAAAAAATAAAACAGGTATTGTACAAAATGATTGTTCCAATGCATTTTCTATTTATAGCTTATCAAATTTGACTTTTGACTTGTACTTTTTACTTAAAAATCTGCACAGTCATGGTAAAATCCGTTGGCAGCATTTGCTAGTGTATTTTCCATCACCGCTGTACACCACCAACCCTCTCTCTAACCCTGACTCGTAGCTTATTTCGCGCATATCCATGCTAGGGCTATTTTTGTTGGGGCTGCCTCGTTGGTTTTATTGGCCTGGCTGGTTGGCTGGTTGCCTTGTCCCAGGCTGCTATTTATGTAGTCGCCGATTTGGCCTGAACTAAAACTGAAGTTGGACCAACGTCATTACCAGGCAACATGGTTTTTGTTGCAACGCGAGTGGAAGTCACCATTCCGATGGTTAACACAATTGCGGTGCATGGCCATTGCCGTTGACGTTTATGATGTGTTTGGCCTGGCCTAGCCTAGCCATATGGCCACGTTCCTGTTGCGTGTGGCTATCATTAAGTGTCGAAAATTTCATCAAACACTTCAAGTGGGGACCCCGGGCCAACCGTTTCAGTTTATGATTCTATTATTTTCACAGCAAATAAAAAGAGAAAACTGCGTATCATGGCCAAGTGCTAAATGGGCGCATGGGAAAATTGCAAAAAATTTTCGGTGCTAGCTTTTCTTTGATTTTTTTTTTTCCTTTTTTATGTTTCAGCTAAATTTAAAATCAGACGGAGGGAATGGTGGGGTGTGGCAGCTGAGCACGTAAAAAGCGTTGAACCGGAACGTTGTGGGCAACAGCTGCAAAGAACTGTGTGTGTGCGCACACGGAAACTTTGAGCCATGAATCAAAGTTTAGTGTAGCATACTTTTTAGGTGCGATTTATATATTTCAAAATAAAATAAATGAAGGGCGAAGGCAAAAGCCCAAAAGACAAAAGCAAAAAAGACGAAGGAGGGTAAATTCAAATTCTCTGTTTTATTTCAGCGCTCAAGGAAATGCAAAAATTTACACTTGGTTAGCTGATTGATGAATGCATAAATGAAGCGTACACATGCGTTTTAAGGGAGCTTTTGGGGGTCTGGAAAAGGGAGAGTAAGAGGGAGTTGAAGCAATTTGGCGTATAGACTGCGACTCCTTATCAGGTTAGTCGTCATGTGTGATGGCTTTCCCCAAGCCATTGATTCTCTGATTGTTATGCACAAAATATGCAAATGCGATTTTTAACTTGATTTTCATTCCCTTTTTACTACAGATTTAGGCAAATTCTTGTAATTTATTTGACAATGATTTGGGTTAGCGACGCTAATGCGGCGTATGAGTAATGTTCAAGCTATGACCTTGTTTGGGGCCTTAATTAGATAGCCGAAGCGAAAAAAAAACAGAGTGGCATAGAATGATTTGTAAACACAATTTGGCAAGCGAGGCATGAACATAAAGTCAAATTTATGGCGACTGAGATTTCGTTTAATATTTTTTTTTTTTTTGTTGTTGGCTATTGTTGGGCTAATGTTTCTTTCACCCTCTCGCAGTCCAGACAACCAAATATGCCAAAAATGAGCTGGAATTACTTTTAATATTCCCTAACTGTAAGGCTGGAGCTGGGGCAGCATTAGCTGCTGCTGCTCTGACAGCCAAAGATAAGTGAAATGCATGGGCAGGACAGCAAAGACAACACCCTTTCTTCCGCTTAGACCGTATACATACATATGTATCTTTCTGTACAGAGCTCGTTAGGCGGCGGCGCCAGACGACAACATAATTTCGTAATTAATTTGCCAAAACACGAATGTAATTTAATAAAATTGCCCATACGCCGCGTTGCTCAAGCAAGGAAAGGCAAAACATTTAAGTAATTTATGCAAGGCCTAAGACAATTTGCGGCGTTGACTACGACGCCATTTCCCCTCTGCGTACTCTTGCCGCGGTGTAAGCGACGATTATTTATGGTGTATTTTTGAGCATACCACTAATTATGCCAGCATTCGATCGTCCCGGGCAACGCGTTCCAATTACTTGACAGAAATAAATCACTGGTGGCTGCCAAAAGGAGTGTGGGCGACAAATCCTACTTCTTCTTTTCTTTCACTTCCTGGAAAGCAAAAAGATGTCTTTATTTAGATGAATTCTGCCACGGGAATGAATTTAATTTCTAAATTAGGGGCTTGACTTAAGAAGTATTTTAGTACAAGTTGGTAGCGAGATTTTAGCAGGATTCGTGAAATATCACTCATTTATCGAGAGTGTAATAAAAATAAAATAAAAAAAATTTTAAAATAAATAATAAAAATAAAATAATGAAAATAAAAATCCAATCTGGGAGTACTACCAACGATAACCAAAACGTACGGTATTTCTCTTATGAACTAATGCGGGTTAGCCTACTCTTTTTCCAAGACTTAGTCGGGATTTACACCATGAAGCAAACTTCATGAAGTTTTCTTAGTAGGCGTAGAATTTCAAGGAAATTTTTCAGACCTTTTAAACAAATAGAAAAGAAATAATAATCGAAATATAATAAAATCTCTCGCCTACTAAGAAAACTTCATGAAGTTTGCTTCATCATGTAAATCCCGTCTTACTGTGTAGTCGGTGATGTTAATCTCAACTGTTCTCGTAAAAATTCAGTTTTCTATAGCCAGCAATCAGAGGCTGGGCCATCAATGCAATGATTGATAATAACAAAAACTTCATGCAGCAGCAAAACTTTCGATACTTTTCGAAAGTAATACAAAGCAAACCCAAAATATACGGTTTTCTATAACATAAAGTTACAACATTCTGGAATATTTCAGAACATTTTTAGCATAAGTTAATGCAGAATAAGGATGGATGAGATAGTAAATCGTAGTCCAATATATGATCTGACCGCAAAAAGGTAAAATGTAAAAAAGTAAGTCGTAGCACTTCTAAAATCTTTGAAAACTATATCATTTAATCTTATGTTGAAGTTGGTGCGATGTAGATCTGAAGTTTTCTTCATGATTTAATCGATTCAAAAAAATCTAAATAGATGGCATCTTGTTATACCCTTGCAGAGGGTATATTAAAATTGTCACGATGTTTGTAACGCATAGAAGGAAGCATTTCCTACCACATAAAGTATATATATTCTTGATCAGCATGACGAGCTGAGTTCATTTCCGTCTGTCCGTCCGTCCGTCTGTCCGTCCGTCCGTCTGTCCGTCAGTCCGTCTGTTTCTATGCTATCTCCTCCCTCAGTTTTAAAGCTATCTTTACAAAACTTTGCAAAATGTCTTTAAATACAAATACGCTGCACATTTGTCGGAATTGGCAGAATCAGATGACTATATCATATAGCTGCCATAGGATCGATCGGTCCAAAAACTGGTTCTAGTGAGAAAAACTTTTTTGATTTCCATCGTAGCGTCACCAATCGTAGTATATATAAGTTTTATATGCTTTCACACATTCTGGTTTGACATATAATAATAACCCACATCTCTGGCACCAATCGTGGTATTTATTTGTATTTTAGCTTCCACAACGTATTGTTAAAACATGACTATAGCAAAGTGCCATATAAACGGTCGGTTCAAAAACTAGTACTAGTGAGAAAAACTTTTTTGTTCACCATCATAGCGTCACCAATCGTGGTATATATTAATTTTATATGCTTCCACACAATTCGTGAGAAATTTATCAAAATCGGATGACTATAGCATATGTTGGTTCTAGGGTTGTCAATATGTTTTAAACCATCAAAATCGAAAATATCAAATAGTAAAAGTGTCAATAATATAGGCAAGTTGAAATGGGCTCTGCAAATATGCTAAGGTTCTCCTGATTTTCTTACAAAAATGTCATAATCGCGTGATTTCGCATATTTGAGTGATTTCGCAAGCTCACCAACACTTCCTTTACCCTTTTGGCTTACCGAGCCAGGTGACGATTGTTATATGGGCGCTATACGATATATTTATCCGATTTGGTTCAAACTCGGCAAAATTGAGTTGATGTAGAAAATATTTAAAATATCAAGTATAAATACGCTACTATTGAAAATGCAAAGGTTTTCTCACTACGAACTATCAATCGGTAGTATGGTCAAGATAGCTTTAAAGCTGAGACGCACTTCCTTATAGCCCTTCCAATGGCCAAGTGATGGCGTATTTGGTGATTTTAGGACAATTTTTGTGACCCAACCCCCTGCTGATGGCTGTAAGTCCGCACGCTGCAACTGCAAGTACTCTGTCCCCTCTGATTTTGGGTCTCTTTCTCGAGCCGTCTCCCACTTCAATTGCCATCTGCTGTTTTGAGTTCAGCGGTTTTATTGAATTGCGTTTGTACATTCCATTTGCAAAACGATTGGAATTTATGCTTTCAGATTAGACAACCCTAGCAGCGACCTTCAATGTCCCTCCAAGTATATTCCTCTTTTCACTATGACTGCGGTTATTGCACTCCTGTCTGATTCCTACTTTGTGTTGCGGTGTGCTGTGGCATGTGTCTTTCTTCAGTTTGGCAAATCGTTGCGGCCTCCGGGAAACTCACAAATTGTTGCATTTTTGATTCGGCATTCGGTGAAATGTTGCGTGCCCGACAACCGCTTTGTGCCTTGTCGTGGTCCGGCTGCGATTTGCAAGCCATTGCATGAGCTGGTGGCCATGGTAAATGCTGAAAGCCTTCGTGCTAGGGCCATGTCAAAGCCGTCACCAATATACGCCCAGCTGCGCAAATTAAATAATGGCAGTCAGCGCAAAAAAATGAACTTTATTTCACTTAAAGCCAAAAGCAACACCAGCCAGTATGAAACTGTAGCCATTGGTATGGTACACTCACACACACACACACACACACACACATGCATAAACCAAACTGCACAAGGACATATGTACAATACAATACAGTTAATATGTTTATGCAGAAAAAATATGAAGAAATGTTTACCTCACTGCGGGGTGGAATTTCCATAGTTGTAAAATTGTCTAGTTAATTGGAAAATTGAATGTCTCACCTTATACAATTATCCGCAAATTCTTCTATTGGTATAATCTTGGGAAATCGAAAAAGTATTTTCCATAAATTACGAAGAATTGAATTAGTTAAGATATCAGCGATCCCCCGTTTAATTACGGAATAGTTTAACTGAGGAATTATAACCAGGTTCAACAATTTGTTTTGTTAAGTATTTGATTATTTAAAATGCAATAGTTTTTAATATAAGCAATAACGGTTTAAAAATGCCTCAGAGACATATTTTCAAAACTTTTAAAGCTTCGGAAAAAGATGGCGCGTTAGAGGAAGGAATAATTGTTGCACTTTTACTGAACTTAATTTCAACAATTGTCGCACTCTCTGTGGTATAAACGAAGTTAAAACACACACTCGTAGTTCGTCTGTGGCTCTCGCTCTCGCATAAGGTTACATATTTTTTAAGCCAATTTTACAGGCCACTGCCTAACAAGGACATTAATTGGTAGCTGGCTGCAGCAGCAGTAGCAGCTCGCCTGGCTGCCCACCTCTACCTCTGGCTCTGTGAGCGCCACGCCCCTTTGCCTCTCGCGACACAGCCAAAAGAGTAGTTAACTGTATGCGTTTCGTTTCGCTTTGCTCTGTGTGTTTTTTTTCCTGTATTCTTGGCTCTTTTTCATGGTTTTTATTCACTTCAATATTTACTTAACCCTTTTTTTTGTATGCTGTCGAGTTTAGGCTACCATTTTGTGTTGTTTTAGCTCTTATGATTAAACATGCCTTTCGCTTTTGTTTAAGCTCGACCAACTTGCCCTTAAATATTGCATGACGCTGCGACTAAGGGTGTGTGAGTAGGTAGGTACTGTACCTGCGGCTTGTTAATTAGTTGGGGGCTGCGGACTTTAGATGCTTGGCAACATACGAGTATTTCGTTTAAGGTTCAAATGTTTGTGGCAAGTTGGAAGTGCCAGACGACACTGTTTCTTATTCTGCGACTGGCATGTAAGAGTGCGATTATATTCGCATAATTATCACGCTGACATGCCTGCACACACACACACACATACACAATGAAGGGGAACCCATACTGAGAAAATGCCAAAATGTAATTACCCAGCAAACAAACCGCAATTTCTCGGTACGCACACACACACACTTATATAGAAACTAAGTGAAAGTGGACACGCAACAAGCAACACTCGCCAACTCTGGGACCAGGTAAACTGTTACACTCAAAAAAAAAATTTTTTTTTAAATTTTGTAATCGAAACTACGCATACAAAATTTTAAAACAACAAAAAAGTTGTGATTGCTTGCATTTAAAATTATAGTCCCATTTTGAGGCTCAAAGCCTTTTCAGAACTTATGCATTTGAGTAAAAACGGACTAAAGATTTTTGAGTACATGAGAATTTATTTAAATTTTCAATGAATTTTATAGTTTTAGGGCAATTTCGTTGATTTTTTTTAGTGTAGCCACACACACACTCTCGGAGTTTTGTCATTGAAGGCTTGCGTGTTTTTGGCTTGGATCTGGGTCCGGAGTGGTGTGGGTCTAGGTTCGGGTCGGCACTTTGATGACGATATCGTTAATGTTGCCGTTGATTGTGCCCAAATGGGCCGGCACTCAGCAGCCATTCGCAGCAGGAACTGTACGAGGGTTTCAGTTGTAAATTTCGTAATTTATTTGGAAATTGGCAAATATTTCACGCAACGCTTTAAGCGTTTTTCCTTTCGCCTTTAAAATATAAACATCGCTAACAACATAATTCCCATAAACAAAAACAGCAGCTGCTGGTGCTGACCAACAACAGTGACAACAGCAGGCAATATCCTGGCCAACAGTATGGGGGGCAATTTGGGTAGACAGCATGCAAATTCGGGGTATAATAATGATGATGTGCTAAAGTCCATAGTGCTTACATGGTAATTGGTAGACCATAATGAATGCAAATACTGTTGGCACTAGGTGAAGCGGATGACCGGCTATAACTAAAATGAAATGATTTCAAATTAAATATTGATATACAGAAGATTAGATGTATATCTACGGCTACTATATTAGCTTTAATTTTTCAATGCGAAATGTATTCATATCGAGAAAAATTGTGTATCTAGTAGCCACAGATTTTATTAACCTAAAATTTTAAATAGCAACGTTTACAGAAAAATCGACTTGGAATTCGGAAAAGGGCCGAAAATATTTACAAACGGGGGAGTCCCGAAAATTTCTACTGATTTTTGTATAATAGCCAAATCACACTGAGTACATTTTAGAGGAACGGGTGAAATTGATG
Source organism: Lordiphosa mommai (assembly GCA_018904225.1). Lineage (NCBI taxonomy): Eukaryota > Metazoa > Arthropoda > Insecta > Diptera > Drosophilidae > Lordiphosa > Lordiphosa mommai. The sequence continues at coordinate 265,350 of JAEIFT010000220.1, forward strand.
TTAAATGTGAAACTGCGATTCACACTGGCAACATCTAACATCTGCCAGTCATAGCTCTCAAAAATGTGTTATTTCAAAAATTATACAAACATTTATTTAAATATCAAATTAAATTGCCAGCAATTGATTTAAGGGTGGCGATTAAAACACAGCTATGCTGGGTGCCATCTTCCGCAGGACGATTCTTTGGGCTTTTATGGGCTTCTTTACGTTTTCTACTATTCGAGACTCTACCATGCTTAACTTAACAGCACATCTTAGATTTAAGTTCTTAATCGTGTTGTCACTAGTATTTTTCATGGAACTAAGAATAGCTGGCTTTACAGCCCCAATAACTTTGAAACGCTCTTGAACTGTCTATCTTTGCATGAACCCTTTCGTGCCCTCTGTTAATATTAAACAACCTTTATCGAGTGATTAGTTTCTATTCTTGCTATTTTCGCGCGAGTTATCCAAAGTAAATACGTGAATTATGCCTCGTCTTTTGGTTTTTATTCAAATTTTCACAAAAGTGTTGCCTACTTTGTGGGACACGAATTGCGCATACGCCACATTTTCACAAATGTGTTGCTAACTTTGTGAGTAATTTTTTTATCGCCAACGTTCTTTTTAATGCAATATTCAAATGTCTACCAGTCGGATCAGGCCACTCCGAGCTTAAGTCCGAAATATGAAAACTTTTACATTTCAGGAACACCGACATTTAGATTAGATGTTTTTCGAGAGAACTGATTCCAAAAGCGCTTGCGATTTCCGAAACACATCGAATATAGAAAAACTGGCGTTGTGTGTGTTCTAAAAAAATTTCTACAGAGATTTACAATTTACTCAAAATAGTCAATTATATAGTATATTATACTACCCGAGTCTCTAAAATCTTAGATTTCAGTTTTTAATCGTGTTAGCATTATTATATGTTCCGAGGCGGAATCGGGCCCACAACCACCTGCATAGTATTGTCTCTTGTCTACTAAGTGCCACATATTGGCCTCCATGCGAGTAGGTGTCAAGTGGTTTAAATGCTGATTAAATTTAAAAATAAATATAACAACACTTGACAAGTTTCTCTGAGATTACTTTGTTTTATGGAATAGGAACATTTTGCTTTAAGATGTTGGATGTTGCTCAATGTGATTAGCCTATAAAGAATTGTACTTGAAATTACAACCGTTAAACTTTATATTGCAGAGCATAAACTTGCTGTCAAAAATTACACATTTTAAAAGTCAGAATCAGTACTCTGAGGTTGAAATTCAATGAAGCAAGCTCCTATTTCGGTAACTAACCGTCTAAAATTGATCTGTATAGGGTTTTCATTTATTTGAGCTCCTGGGTACCGACGCAAATTTTGTGCCTTGAAACTGTAGATTTCTGTAAACGATTTTAGATCTGCTTCTATTCCCTGATCCTAATATCAAAATTAAATGATGAAAATTTAACCAAAATTCTCATTTCTTTACTGCTTGCTCTAGATTTACCAACAGTATTTTCTGAATGCGAGCATTAGCTAGACTTTCGTCAGTCTCCCACATGAGCAATCCAGTCGCTGTTGAAAAATTTGTATTTCGTTTAACTTTTGAAGTTTCAGTAACTAATCATTATAATTTTGCCGATACGTCTCGAGCTAAGTCTAGGTGCATATTAATTATTTAAAAAAAAACACAAAAAAAGTATGGAAACTCAAAAAAAAGGAAATATTAGATACAAACAGCAGTGCCGCCTCAATTACCGTAAAGAACGTCTTTGGGAGAGAAGCTATTTAAATGTAAGTTCAGCTGACTTTTTTCTTTACGACCAACCTACTTAAATTCCTTCCTTTTAATTTTCACAGGCCAGATGTAAGGAGTTGGGCCTGGAGAAAGAATATACTTTATATGTGATTCGCTTGCGTTTGAGTAATCTAAGCGTATTTCTTTTGCTGCACGCTATTATTATAATATCGCATTGTGTTATGCTACTGGCAACTTGCGAGGTATCAGACTAATTAGGTTTAATGAAGAGATAGCTAACTCACCATTTCCAAACAGCATCGCAGCATAATATACATTGATGTAATATGTTATCTAGTTGGAGCTTTAGTGGTCATATTGGTGCTTGTTATCAATTTAAATGAGGATTTGGTGACGCGTCACATGTGGATTATGTATGCTACTTCGGTGATTGCCACTTTAATGTGGGTGGGTGTTGGTGAGTGTGTCTATCTTACTATTTTCTTGCTACTGATATGCCCTTTTTTTTAGATCTTTCGGTGAACCTATATCATTACTATATAGATGACTGGATATTGGGTTCTTTTTTCGATACATATACCCTTTTCGTTGTATACATGTTCCTGCCCATTCCGTTCATCATAGGTCCCCTTGTCCTAGGAACAGCGGTTGCTATCTTGTATATTTGTTACTTCATGAGCTACGTAGCTTCGAAGTATCATTATGAGATAAATAATGTTTATAGCTATGACAGCATGAGCGTAGATATCTCCCACTACATCTGCTTTAATCTGCTGGGCACTTTCTTTCGGATGATGAGCGACATTATTGTGCGCTCTTCCTTCCTAGATCGGCATCAGTATGTTATGGAGGAAATCTGGTTGCGTAGTGCCCAGGTACAGGAGCAAAAGCTATTGCATAGCATTTTACCGCCGCAAATAGCACGACCCATTCAGGACGATATACGCAATCGGATAAAGCATGCCAAAAAGCGAAGTAATATACGAGTAATGGATCATTTTATGGCCATACAAATCCATCCTGAGGTAACCATACTCTATGCGGATGTGGTGAACTATACACATCTGACCACCACACTGACGGTGGAGAATCTCGTAACATTGCTGCATGAACTTTATGGAAGGTTTGATGTGGCCGCCACGCGATTCAAGGTGCAGCGTATTAAGTTTCTGGGTGATTGCTATTATTGTGTGGCTGGTCTGACGCGACCCAATCCCGATCATGCCAAATGCTGTGTGGATCTGGGCTTATGTATGATTTCTCATATACGGGATGTTCGGTACGTAGTTTGTGATTTTGCATTTTGAGCGAATCGAGGGATTGTTTTGTTGCTTTAGGGCCGAACTTAAACTGGATATTGATATGCGTATTGGAGTTCACTCGGGCAGTGTATTTGCTGGTGTTATTGGTGAAGCAAAACTGCAATACGACATTTGGGGTGAGTTCTATATAATCAATTACTTGCTAAACTAAATAAAATTTAATATATAAATGTCTTGCCTGCTTCTCTGAGATTCATACTTTCGAAATGAAGAATTTGAAACCTAAAGTTTTAAGAAAGATTTAATTGACTTGAAGACTAAATATAGTAATTTTCATAAAAAAATTTTTGGGTGTTGTAATAGAAGGTTTTTCTTCAATTTTAAAATCGGTCAGGACATGTCATTAAATATATTTGAAGATTCTTCTTAAATTGCACCTATCGAAATTTCTAGGCCAGGATGTCACAATAGCCAATCGCCTAGAGTCAACTGGAGTACCAGGTCATATACATGTCAGTGCCAGTACTCTGGTTAATCTCGATGCCAATGATTATACGGTTCTGCCTGGTACTGAGGCGGCCAGCAAAGATCCATTTCTACTTAAGCATAGTGTCGCCACATTTCTAATGCCAGCATCAGATGATTATTCAAAATTAACCAGCCTTCACTCCGTCGATACATACGAATCAATGTCAGTCATAAGTTTACGTTCAAGATCGGAACAACTGCGTGCGGATAGTACCCAATCAACGGTTAATAAGGAGCTGCATGAAGAGTTTCGCAAAATGCCAGTGGGTTCTCTCCGGTAAGTTTATTTTTTAAACATTTTGAAGTTAAACATAGATCAGCAGCCAACATTGTTTTAAGCTAAATAGTTTAGATGTAAGAAATTTTGTACCATGCCAGTCAGATGTTTGTATACCACAGAAAGGAGCAACATAAAGTTTAATTATTCTTCATCGGTAGTGCGAGCTCACTCGAACGTATAGCTGCCGTAGGCTAGTGAAATTACAATTTGATAGCGAAAATGTAATGTTTAAAATTATGCTTTTCTTTGTATTCCACTGAACAGCGTAAGAAATCTCTTTTCCTTTCGTAAGACCCAGGATCACAAAAAATTTCCAAAACTGATCACACCGTTTTTTCTCCATTTTCGCGATCCCCATCTGGAGTGGAAATACATGCGTCAGCCGGACTATATGTTTAAGTATAGCATTTTATTGGCCTGGTGGATAGGACACAGCTTGATCTACATTCAATTCGTAGATAGTTCTGCCTCATGCTCCCCATGCAAAATTATTGACGGTATCGTGTCTTTAAGCTTGACCCTTTTGTTGCTCTTATCGTGGCTTAAGAAATTATGCTGGTGGATATATGGTGACACGGATACTCGGCACCGGTAATAAGACCATTAAAATTGTATGAATTCAATAATTCTTCAAATTGCTCCCGTAGATACAGCAGGTTAACTTGCTGTTTGTTTCGCATTTTTCAAAAAATACAGCATAGTCTGACAAGTCGGATGTGCATTTATGTGTTTATCATCGTAAACTATTTTTTGGTCATTGGAGTCATATTGGTGAGTACTCCGGTATTAACTGTTTTAAGGAATAATAAATACCTACTTCGGGTACAGTGGGACTGTGATCGCGATGAGTTCGAGGTGATGCACATCGAAAGCAAAATCTATCAATATGACGTGGATATGCGTATGTGCTTCCATCCCTGGGTCGTAACCAACATGGTGGCACTCATCATGGGCATGAGCTTTACATTTACTCGTATCCCGTTTATGGTGAAAACCATGGTCACTGTACTGGAAGCTGTGATCTATTTGGTAATGTTGTTTTTCCAGTTTGAATATATTTTTCATCATAGCACCACCACCAATCCGTTTTTCTTTACGGAGTATGCACACAGCATGCTGATCATAATTACATTGGTAATACTGTATCTGAAGGAACGACAAACTGAGTTCAATAGCAGGATCAATTATAAGTAACTAATAAGATTTAAATATTTTTGTATATATCAACAGTTTTTGGCCCCGCGTGACTTTCTAAAAACCATTTTTAAATAATTAACAATGCATTTGAACCGATTCGAATCCAGCTTGAATTGTTTTAAACCCGGAACTGAACAGTAATAAAATATGCAGCCTACATAGCCTATTAAATATTCGCATCGAAAATGTTTACCAAAGTGCTAAGACTCCCAGATAACTATCCTCAAACTAGACTCTTTCATAATCGACATACATTCATTGAAAATAAAATGAATATATAGGTTCATTTTTTCTCCGAGAGTAGTAGAAACCCTTATGATTTAATTTCTCATACCGGGTTTTTTTGATAATTCTTTTCTACCTTGTGCCAAATTAAGTCGCCTTTTTTGTGGCCGGTTGTGTGCAATTAATGTACGGGTACGACCCCGCCTAGAGAAAATCTATTGAATAAGATTTTAAGAAATACATTTACGCAACTGATAACCTTAACCAGAAACTGGCGCCAGCTGTTATGACATCGAAAGGGCTGCTCAAATTTTGCCATTCAAATTCAGAGGTCCCTTTCTTCTAAAAAAAAAATTATTGGTTTTTCTCTCAAATTTTGATTTTTACAAAACAACAATAATTATTTAGGGTATTCACGACAACTTGCTTATTTGATAACCTTTTGAAAAATTTAATTTGATCTTCATCTGTCGTGAACACACTTCTGTGTGAATATCTTGATTATTTAAACTCAGTAAACCAGAGCCAACTATATTGAAAAATTTTAAGTTGGGTATTTTTAAAATATAAATCAGGATTTTGAAATAACAATTATTTTCTAATTTTTACATAAAAATTTTAAAATAATCGTTATTCTATGATTTTAAAATACAAATTTTGTTTTAACAGTTAAATGGTAATTTTTATATAAAAATTTTTGAATAACAGTTAAAACTAATTTTTATTATAAAAATTTAAATTAATTTTTATTTTGTAATTTTTATAATAAAAATTACTTTTTAATTGTTATGAAAAATTTTTATTATAAAAATTTTTATAAAAATTACTTATCTAGTAAGCGTTTGTAAATTATAGAATATCTTTGATAGAAAGATACAAGATTTACTTAAACCTACTAGATTAGTAATTTTTATAAAAATTTGTATAATAAAAAAATTTTCATAAAAATTAAAAATTAATTTTTATTATAAAAATTACAAAATAAAAATTAAATTAAATTTTTATAATAAAAATTAGTTTTAACTGTTATTCAAAAATTTTTATATAAAAATTACCATTTAACGGTTAAAACAAAATTTTTATTTAAAAATTATAATATAACAATTTCAAAATTTTTTGTGATAAAAATTGCAAATAAAAATTTATTACATTTAAGGACTCGCCATTCAAAATTATGAAGATTCATGTACTCCATTTTATCAGGGGATCCATATTTCGTAGTAATTTTTTTCACTTCCATAACTGTTATTTTCGGTCCCTGATATAAATAAAGAAAATGGCTTAAAATAATATGCGATTGCATTTAATGTAATTGCAATCGTTAAAAAGTTCTTGTAGAACAAAACTAATTTATTATACACCGGACCTAATCGAAATTTGAGCTCAGGTCTTGTTGACTTTCAGTCTCACACCTTAACCTCTACTCCGTTGCCATCAAGATGGAAGTGCCAGCATTCTGGCACCCAATGGGTAACACTCATTGAAGTGTTTACTAACACTGAAAATGAAATTTATCCAGGAAACCACATGACTTAGCTCAGGGCTGGTGATGTCAGATTACTTTTTGTTGTTGGAGATTTCATTTTTCACCAGGTTATCTTATAAGCAAGTTGTCGTGAATAATCTAATTATTTCCTGAGTGAAAAAAAACTAATAAAAAAAGGATTATTTTGTGATTCTATTTTTCCGCTCATAAATATCGCTTAAGGTCCGATTTTGTCTTTCTCAAGAGCTGTGGCAAAATTGGTGCATATAATGATTTCAGTTCCTGGTTTTTCTATTTTTATTAAGTCGTAATATTGTTGTCCTTTTTTTTTTTGTTAGTTGGCGCATGGAGTTGAAAAAGAAGCAGCATGATGCCGAACTAGCAAATAAATCGATTATTATTCTTTTGCATAACATTCTGCCCGCTCATGTGGGTAGGTGTAAATTTTTGCCATCGCAACAGATTGATTTATTATAATGCCAATATTCCTCTTAGTCAATGTCTATCTCACCACACAGGCCAAGCATGAATTGTACTATGAGAACTATGAAATGGTTGCCGTAATGTTTGCATCGCTCAAGAACTTTCAAATGGATCTGCAGAGCCTGCGCATACTTAATGAGATCATAACCGAGTTCGATAGATTGGTAAATGTTGTCCTTCAAGTGTCTTTCAATATATACTATTATTATGCGAGTTTTTTGACTAGCTTTTATATTACAAAGACTTTTATGTGGTGGAAAAGATTAAAATTGTGGGTTGCACCTATATGGCAGCTTGTGGCTTGGACTTAAGCTTTGCTGGTTCTGTGAGCAGACAATCGGACGAACAGGATTCTGTGATGGAAGAAGGTGAGTAAAGAGTTGAAAACATAAAAAAAAAAGTATACTGAAGCATTGTTGTATTTTCAGTGGAGCAGGCCCGACGTGCGCGTATCGCAATGGCTGAGATCTCGGCTCGTACCAAGGAAAACCCAAATAATGACGAAGTTGTCTTTGTCATGACCACCTTTGCTTTAGACCTGTTGCGCACTCTCTGGTCCTTTAACAATTCGTACAAAGATCTGCCCTATGAGCGTGCCATAACCAGCGGTGACATGACCGTAGGTATTTCCTGTGGTGAAGTAATGGCTGGTGTTGTGGGTGCTTCTCAGGCTCATTACGATATCTGGGGCAATCCAGTGAATATGGCATCACGGATGGACTCCACCGGCCTGGTGGGACATATTCAGGTAACCGAGGGGACGGCCAAAATTCTAGAAGAATTTGGTATCGAATGCATTTATCGTGGCATGATATTTGTAAAGGGTCTCGGCATGTTGCCCACATATTTTGTGGGCATCGATAATGATTATCATTTTATTCGGATCGCTGGAGAAGCACGGCGAACTGCCAAATCTTCAGACCGTCGCAACACTGTGGCATCAACCGGAACGATCTACTCTGTGCAATACGTTAAAATGTCGGATGATGAACATAATGATAAGGACAGTGATTCCGACTGACATTTTAGGTTAATTTTATACTGCTTTGGTGCCACTCAGTGCCATTTTATTTGAGATAATTTAGATGTGACTCAAACAAAATAGCACTGATAGCCCCAAAGCAGATTCAAATTTTCCAAAATTGTCCCGGCTAAGATTTCAACCAAAAGGCAGACTTCTGGAACCTGGTTTTTAAAGCATTTTCAAGCCAAAATCATGTTGTTTCGCATAATTCATACAAATTAACAGTTTATAATCAAATAACATCAAATGTTTGATCATTTTCTTTTACTGGAGTAAATGGGGTCCAGTTTGGTAAACAAAATGGGCAGAGAGTTTTATTAAAGAATATCAGTAAACCCGAATTATTTTTACAGACCAAAAACGCATCCTTATGAACAAAAATAATATAACTTTATTATTGCGATAATCACAATTGACAGTCGAGCAACATTTTTAAAATTATTTTATATAGAAACATTCGTTTTTTGACCTTTAAACTATAAATGAATCTTCTATTTTACGACGAGCTGAGTCGATTGAGCTTGTCCTTCATTTTTAGACTACGCTTAAGGGGGTCTTCTACCTTTGAAAAATTTTTTTTCGATTTTTATACTCTGTACCGAAGGTACAAAGAGTATATTGGGTTTGTGCAAATGTATGTAACAGCCAGAAGGAAGCATCTCCGACCCTATAAAGTATATATATTCTTGATCAGCATCAACAGCCGAGTCGATATAGACATGTCCGTCTGTCCGTATGAACGCTGAGATCTCAGAGATGGTAAGAGATAGAGATTTGAGGTGAATGGAACATATATTTCTTATACTTGCAGGCAGATCAAGTTTAGTTTTTTTTTTGCCACGCCCCCTGCCTCCCCCGCAAATTGAAAAAAAACTTAATATCTTCCACAATTTTGGAGTTAGGTTGTTTGAACCTTTAAGACATATATTCTACTCATCATTACCTATGGAGCCCCCATACATCGTTTTCCGATCAGATGAACGATAGTAGAGTTGCCACCCCCGCAATTTGAAAAACACCTCAAATATCCCGCAATTTTTGAGTTACGTTGATCGAACCTTCTAGACATTTATTCTACTCATCATTACTTATCGAGCCCCCATACATTGTTTTCCGATCAGATGAACGATGGCAGAGTTTCCACCCCCACAATTTGAACAAAATCGAATATCTTCCACAATTTTAAAAACAGATTGTTTGAACCTTTTAGGGATATATTTTAATCGTTATTACTTATCGATCCACCATACACCGTTTCCAGATCAGATGAACGATATTCGAATTTTAAGCAAATCAAATAATTACGCTGGGCAGCACTGCCCGAAATCGTGATGGGCAGCACTTGCACAGATTGTGTGACCCCACACTTTAAAGTACCTCAGTACCTCAATCAAGTACCTCAATCAAGAGGAAAAACATCTTTTTACTATTTTTTTTACACTGAACTAAAAAAAAAACTTGAAGAATCTATAGATTCGCCAATTTTCAAAAAAAAATATTTAATTGAGGTACGGGCCTGAATTACATCAATTCTAATCATAACCTCATTTACCGTTTTTAATTCCGATAACCTGGAGTCCCTGAATCATGGCCCCCACCTTTTTTACACCTTTTTTTGAGACCTTAATTGGCAGGCCGATAACTTTTTGAACAGTCCTCAAAATCCAAAAATTTTTATATTTTATTATATAGTTAATTTATAACTCAAATCCAAAAACCAAACTGAAAAAGCTTTTTTGATTTTCTCTCCAAATTTTTTATAAAAAACACTCATAAAACACTGTTCAAAGGTGGAAGACCCCCTTAAGGTAGATGGGTGAAAATATATGTAAATTTATACCTATTTCGAAAACTTCATGAACATAAATAAACCGAAAATCATCATGCTTTGTTTATAAAGCTTTAAGGTAAGCCGCATATTGTTCTCTCCCACCCTCCGTTTTTTGCATCTTGCTAATGGAAATTTCTATTGAAATACTGAGAGTGCACTTAACAAAATTACAAATGAGATGCTCCCACCACTCTACTCTCGACACAGTCTGTGCTTTCAATTTTTTTTTTTTTTGTTCTACAAATACACATACATAGTATGTAAATATTCAATTAGCAGTAGAAAAACAAACATCCAGCAAACGAACACACACACACAATATGATGACTAAACACAGAACCAAAAAAAAAAAACATTTTATTTAATTTTCACACCTGTTTTCAGGGCAAATAAGTTTTCCATTTTAATTCCTATTTGAATTTCACATGGATTTATATTTGATTCGATGGAATTTTTTCCACGAATGTTTTACATGTCAAAGGAATGTTGTACCGTAACTGTCCATGTGAAAAAAACTGTCTGTCTAATGCGTTTTCGTTCTTTTTTATTTTCCGAGTAGAGAAAGGAGTCGTCAATTACAAGCTGTTAAAAAACAATGCCATCATCATCATCATCGTCAGGTTCTCATCATCTTCATCATATTTTGCAAATTGCTCGTAAAAATGGCTTTTAATTGCACGTGTAAAAAGGTTACACCCCAAAACTCGACTCTCGGCTCTTGACTGTTGAAATTTAAACGCTGCCGGGATTAATTCAATTAACCTGCACAAAAAGCAACGGGAGCAGGTCTGAGTTCTGAGCAGGAAAATCATTTTAGAGGCTGGCTTTCTGCTGTCTGCTGCTTTTGACACTTTTAATTGGTAGGCGTAGCAAATCATTAATTATATTTCGAGAGGAAAATGCATGTCACTCAGGGTTAGTAAAGAGGATTGTCTGTTAAAAGGAATGAGACAGAGAGAAGGACTTTAGAAAAACCTGTGAAGGCTGTAATAACAATTGGTTTTAAAATTGGGAAAAGGAAGAAGTGTGGATGGTTAATGAAGGTGTTCAAAAGTAAAACAGAGCCTAAATAAGTGTTAAAATTAATATTTTGAACCTGTAATTGATAAATCGAGGAAAAACTTTCACCATTATAAAGTATGCAAAATAATGAATCACCTATTTTCCCGAATCCAAAAAAAACCCGCCAAAGTCGAAAATGCCTGTATGGAAATAGTTATTATTCATCCGATTAACTTGAAACTTGATTTGTGACGTAATTATTATTAATTATTATTGTAGATTTATATTTTATATTTATTCGACAAAAATTCCTGGTGCTACAAGTATAAACTTAAAATTATCGCACCAGTCACAAAAACATGTTGTTTGGATTACAATTGACTTATCCTACTTAATTCTATAATTTTTGTTGATTTTAAGATTTAATGCTCTTTCATTCTTTAATGTTCTAATTTTAAACAATTTTATAAAATAAATAATTTAAAGTGATGATATTATAAATTTTTCAGGTGTATATTTAATTTTACCCTAAATTGCGTAACACTACTAATATTCTTTATGTTGGATGGAAGTTGGTTCCACAACCGAACAGTATTAACAAAAAATTGTCGCTCAGAGCATGCTAGCTTATGGCGTACAGCTATTAGATTCAAAGTCCTTTTGGAAGTGGCAAAACTTATCTTGTCATACAAATAGGATTTAATCTAAAATTGGTTCGACAGGGCCTTAAACTTAAAAAAAACTATTACTAATTTTCCAATTGACTTAGATGGGAAAAGTATTTATTATTATTTTTAATAAGTAATTGAATTAATAACGTATTTTTTAGAATTTGTATATACACCTGCAAAGTGTACAAAAATTAAATTGAATCATGGGTACAGGGTATTTGGTAGCCGGCGCCCTTAAATGCAGAATTCATATTTATTAAACCAGATATTAATTTATATTGGCTTGCAAGAGTATATCAATTTTAATGCTTCAAAGATTTTTTTCCATTATTATTTTACAAAAGAGCTGATTGCCTTAAGTCCGGTTTCCGTATTTTAAAATCTGATTTGCAGAATCCACTTATGATAATGTTTTACCTTACCATCCACCTGATTTCCCTTAACCCTTTTTTTCCACTTGTGGTGTTGACGTTTCGACTACTTACTACGTGATGGACAGAGCTTCTTGGTCATTTGTCCCCTTCGACTACAACTATGTGCAATGCTCACCATTTTGGTGGCCATATCAATTTCGCCAACGTTTGCTCTTGGCTGGCATTATCGTTAAAATTGTATTGGATTGGCCCAACATGCTTTGCTGACCAACTGTATAACCAACTTGGCTGGCCATTGTGGCATTCGAGTCAGTTTCAGATTTGGCCTGCATGGTGGAGCGAGTTGGAGTGGGTGTGTTTATACAATTTTCTTCTTAAAATGCAATTTTCAAGACTTTACCATGGCCCGACACTGATTTCAAGCTTCTCCACCATTTGGCCACGCCTTATTTTTGCTTTTGCTTGCATGTGTCAAAAGGTATTTTTATGTTCAGTTTCGTGTTTGGCCACATTTTTGGGCTGGGGCCTGGGCCAGGCAGTCGACTCGAGTCGAGTCGTGTCCCATCTTGTGTGCAGGTAATGTGGCACTTGGCTAAAATGGTGTGTGAAATTTTATGCGAAATGGCTTAAGATGTTGGTGTTGTTGTTGTAACTGTTGTCGTTCCTGTTGTGCTGATATTTCTGGAACGGAACACAATCATTCTGCTATGTTGCACATAAAAAGTTACGTTGAGTGGCAGTTTATATATGGGGAAGAAGGGGTAAGTGGACTAGTTGGGTTAGGTTTTATTTTTTTTATATTTTTTTCTGACCAAGCTGCTGATGATGACATTTTCGTTTTTGGTCGCTTGGTTTGGCAATACAACAAAAAAAAAAAAAAACGAAATGCGCAAAAAAGGATTAGTTAGTTTTTCCTTGGGCTTGGGTTTGACTGGACTTGAGTCAATGTTGTTAGTTTCGTATCCTGAGCAGGGCCAAATGGCCTGTGGATGAAATTCGATTTCGTTTTTTTGCTATGCGAATTGTTATTGAGTGCGAGAAGGCGATTAAATGACAGGGTTGGATGACTTTTCAGAGCAGAGCCTTCTTAAATGGGTTGGGAACTGAAGCGTTTCAAATAGGTCAACGTATTTCGATCGACTAGTACTGACCAATTTTAAATCAAACTTTAAAAATATTTAAATACCTTTCATTATCATATTTCACTTTAAAGTTGTTAGGATCGTTTGTTCCGGACGTCAAAAAGTGCCACCAATCATAGAAGCGCATGAAAATAATTGATTGATTGGGTGCAAAAATTTATTTATTTGAAAAAAAATTAATTTATGAACCGAACCCCTTCAAAATTAAAAAAAGGGTTCGAATCGGGTTCTGGTGACTGGTTCTCATGGGGTTCGGTTTCCGTTTCAGATTAGGCATCACAGGAACCTGGAACAAAGAGTTTCGGCACTATTTTTATATTTTATATTTTTCATCCGATGGACTAGGATTGTGAACATACTTTGCAAAATTATTAGACATGTCATTTTCCGATGTTGGAAAATTTACAACCAAGGCCGGAACTTTTTCTTAAGAAATTTTTAGCCAAAAGTTATTGTGTGCCGACCTGAATGAAACTTAATCTTAGCTTATAAGACAGAAAAATTACTCCAAGCTTTGCGGAAATTCACCCGTAAGGACGGGAAATTGGTAACAGATTGGGTTCAAATTCGGAAAACGGTGGGTTCAATGTGAATTTTCATTTTCTAACCGCGGGGAGAGGTTTTAAAGTAACCAGTTGAATAAGCCGACATTTTAATTATAAATTGAAAAATATTTTCCGATTCGGCTATACTGTTGATGGCGAAGCGAGCCGTGTCATATGCTAGTTTACGTATATACTCTATGTGGAAAAACTCTATATAAGTAAAATTAAGAAAATTCAAAACTTTATGTAGATTTCTACTTATTTTTTAAACAAAACCTAAATAATTTGCCAAAATTTTTAATATTACAACGCAAAATATGTAGTTCTGATTTCATTGTTGAAATTTCAATTAGCTTACTTGGCGATGAATAATTTTTGCTTAAAGTACATCCTCGCTTCTTCACCAAATTCTAAGAACTTTTAGATGCTGCCGCAGTCACTTGACCGGCCCTGCACCACACCGCCAAGAATGACTCATAACTACTCGTTATAAACATCGTTAATTAAACATCTGAAGTCCCCTTTACATAATGCGCAAGAGTTCTTTAAGCCGAGCGATTTTCCCAGCCTATACCCAAAAAATAAAACAAAAAATTCAGCCACCTAACAGCCAGTCTGTTTTCAGGTCTCACCGGTTTTGGTCTTGCTCTTCAGTGTTCTGACTTGGTCCACTTGTAGACAAGTTTTCCTTGCGCTTCCTTTTGTATAAAAGACTATGCTCGCTGTGCTCTCTCTCTCGCTCTCTCCGCTGGGCAGACACTTTTCACGTTGCGCGAAATTTATCATGATTCCATTACATAATTAAATCCGTTTTAATAGAAACTTTGCACGTCCTTTGTTGTTGCCCAGCTTTTGAGATGTATTTGGTAAAGTTTCTTCGCCTCGGCGAAATTGAAAAACAAAACAGCCAAAGGAAGCTGTAAAGTTGCTCTGCCGACGCTGCTGCTGTTGCTTAAATGAAATTAAGAAAGTAACCAAAGACGCGAGCTGAACCTGCTACCGCACACCCCACCCTCACACTCCGCACTAGCTGCTTTTCTTTATCTGTCTTTCTCACTCTCTGTTGCTGCTTTTTGTCTTGATAAATTACCCCGTCCTTGGCAGCGATTTTGAACGTCGTCGTCGAGCGACAAAAGTAAAGTGATATTTTTATTTGGAGTCTACTACCATCCCCCATCCCCCCCAAACTCCTTAGCTCAATTGCTGCCATTTTTAAATCTTGCCAAATTGTTAACGATGCGAAAGTTGCCGCTGAATGAGAAGCGGTCGGAAGGCTTGGCAGGGCTGAGTCTGGCGACGACGGCAAAGTTTAGTAAATGAAAATAATTTTCAGTTGGAGAATTATTTAAAGTAGTTCATTAAGTGTGCCAAATATAAAAAAATGCCTTGAAACTATTTATAAACAATTTCATTTTAGTTTTCAGTGATTCAAACACAGTTTTGATATTTTAGTGGTACAGCCAATTAACGTGATCGTAATAAAGCACAGAGTTTCGTGCATGTGGTATCCGTGTGCCGTGTTTGAAATACATGTACATTCATGAATTTATATAGCATTATATAGCAGCATTCACAAAATTTCATTATGCGTCTTGTAGCAAATGTATCTGGAATTCTTGAAAAATATCTCGTGCTTTCCATATTTAAGAAAGCTTTCCATGCAAGTGGTTTAGACTCCACCGTACACAGCTTTGGGTGGAAATTTTTACAGTTAGAAATTTGATGCGTATATAAGTTATACATAGATAGATTGTCATAATTTTGTGAAAGAAAAATATCTACACAATTTTTTAAGATACGACGCCGGGTATATAACCAGAGGAAAGAAAACTTAGAACCAAAACACTACCGGTACGTTTCGGTTGTTTTCGGTTCCAAAAATATTCGCTCTCAATAGAATTCAAATGTGGGTTTCGATACCGACACTGGTTCTGAGTTTTACTCGGTTCTATCGGTATACGGTTCCGGTTCGGGTCACGGTTAGATTCCATTGTATCAATCTTCTGGGAAAAATTAGTATTCATGTAAAGTATGTTTATTATAATAGTAATTAAAATGATTTTATCAAGCCTAAGCTACAAAAGTAAAGGACTACGAATTGTTGTGAAAAAGGTTAGGCACGACTGCGACGACTTAGCTACTTGGCGACTGTTGACAACTGATCGTAGCTGCAGGCTGCCAACAGAATAAAACATAACAGCAGCTCCATTAGGGTGTGCTGTTAGGATGGATGGACCTCTATGACCATCTTACATACATTGTACAAGTGTATAAAAATTCTACTGTATTACCGAGACAGATCTTAAAAGAAAGGGTTAAGCTAAAGAGAAGGCAATCTTCTATCATTATGTATTTAACTTCCCAAAAACATTTCACCAACCTCATTTTTACTTGCTTTAAACTTTTCAGCCGCTGTTATGCCTTATATCTTCCTTTTCTATTTTTGAATTCCAGAAAATTGCAAAAAATTTACTTCCCAATACCAGCCCACTTTTGCTGATATGTTCCTAAAGCGCTTCCATTAAATATGGTTGAGCTACAATTCTCGCAATCGGTTTATCACCTATTTAGGGCTAAGCCCCATCCCCCCCGCCCACGTCATTTTAACTTTAAGTTTGTTCCTATTGCCAGCTTTTCGTTTGCTGCCATATAATGAACTTTGGCGACAGCCAACCGCAAAACAGGTACGCGGAGAGCTTCAGCGAGTGATAAACGGCTAGCCTGATAAAGCTAAGCATCCTGAAGAGTCTGCAGTCAAGGTCCAAAGCATTTCAGGAACGCTACGCGAAATTTAACAACACAATAAAACACATCAAATAAATTTGCGTTGAAATTTTTGGCTTATCAGAGACGAAGGAGGCTGAGAGATTTAATGGCAAGTTGATAAGCAGACGGGCGACTTCCCAGTACCCGGTAATAAACTCACCGAGGCGTGGCTCCATTTTTTTTGTTGTTTTTTGTTTTAGTTCAAATCTAAATAGACTCAGCAAAGCAACTTGAATTTATTTTCGCAATGAGTTACGCAAAAAAAAAAAAACGAGAAAACAAAGGCTAAAAAAATACCGGGCGGCATGCATAATTTGGAATGCTTTTGCTGTGGAAAAGAGGCAGCCACATTATGCAACATTTCTTCTACCCCAACCCTTCTTGGGCCTGCTCATTATGATAATAATAATGCTAGGAGCGCAGAGCTGCGCGAAATTTCTCGGTCGCTGGTCGAGGGTTTTCCACGGTCAAAGCCCACAACAACAATTAAAATGTTATTAAGCTGGCCAAAAAAAATTTATGCAATGCGTGCAAAAGAGATGGCAATAAACGAGTAGATGGAAAGACCACAAACAGATACAATAAAAAGGTGGAAGCGAAAACAAAAATGATAATGCGGAAAAACGTAAAAGGATATACAATAGTTAAGTAAGTATGCATGTAGCAGGAGAAAAACTACTAATGAAGACGCAAAGGAGATAGCTAAAGAATGGTTTACGTTGGGTTAATTATTAAATATACATTGTACGAAAATTATGATGATGTATCATTTAGGCACACAAAAACAGCTTTCTAAGACATGAGTGAACAATATTTTTATATCCTGTTTAAGCAATCATGACAGCGATGTTCCAATAGTTACGGATGGTAGTCTGCATCGGTTTATCTGATCAGATATGGTGGATCTCGCTTAAAAGCAATGCCGGATTTCTGGCATTTTTACATTTAAGAAATATATTTGCTTTGGCTCAATATTGTTCATTCTATGACCCGTTTTGCCATTACTAAACATACAAAAAACCAACCATTTTTACCCCCCTATTCCGAATACCATAAACAAGCCATTATCAACTCTGACTGAACAAAAGTCGAACCAACAAAAAAAATAAAGAAAGAGAAAAAACGAACAAGCATAAAAAAATGCAGCTGGCTTCGTTTGGATTATCGTTTATTGCATTATTTTTATGCGATGAACGCACGTCGATTAGAAACTAAAAATGTATTTCGTATTTCTCGTTTGCTATTGCTTCTGCTTGCTGTGCTTGCTGAGTGGCAAAAGGCGAATGAAATGCAATAAAAATTGCCACTTGGAATGAGAACTACGGCGTATGGAGCAAATGGCAATCGCACATTTTGGCGCAAAATGCATTTTGCCTGGGCAAAAGGCAACCAACTATCAGCAGTTAACAACAATATTGGCACCTTGGCTGGCTGACTGTTTGGCTGGTTGGCTAACTGTGAAATTGTGGCCATAAAACGTGAGCATTTTGCAAACGCTGAAAAGTATGCAACAGAAATTGGCAGACAAAAATCTTGGCCACACGGCGTATACGTGTTAATTTAGCACAACGATTAGACACAACTTGGAGTTGGCCCGAAATAAACTTCCACATCCACTTGCTCTGTTCAATTACCTCCTTCACCGCATCCGAAATCCGTTCCGTAAATTGCCCGTTTACTTTTTGGCTGGAGCACAATAAATTTTCACGCCAGTTCCATGTCAGAGTGGTAGTGGATCCAAATAGACTAAGTGCATTCTACCCGAGACGATTTCAATTTGCCCACTAGCTTAGTCTGAGGCTACTTTACTTTGTTGTTCTATGTATATAAGTAATGATGTGACGATTTGGCAGCCACTGCCGCAGTCCAAAAGTCCGAATTAGAGTGGGCGTTACTTATCAGAGTTCGTCGCCCCCAAGGCATATACATACATACTCACGAATAGTTCAAGGCTCTTCTTTTTCTCTTGTTGGCATAGCTTTGTTTTAAGGGTATTCAAGCTATTGAAAGAGATTAAAAATAAATAGAAGAACTACAAAAAATATTATTTCGTCATGTACAGCAAGTTATCAAATAAATATTTTAATAAGACATGTCTTTTAATTGTTTTAAATTTAAACAAAAAAAAATTTGCCACTCAAGAGATAACGAGTCGATTTATTTCCTCTTCGTGTTTTGTGGTGATACAAATATTTGTATATTTGCATGTTTCGTTTGATTCGTAACAAAATCGGCAGTACACTCAGAAAAAAACGGCTGCCAGCGTTCTAGAACGAACGGGATTGAATTTATACCGTTTCGTACTTAAAATTTCAAGTGTAATTCGTACTTGATTGTACTTAAAGTAAGGACGAATCAGTCTTAAGTTTAAAATTTACCCAAAATGTTCCTAAAATGAGAACAAAATTCTTGAATCAAGTACGAAATACTTAAATCAAGAATTTTTTGTACTCAAACGGGAACGGGATATAATGAATACCGATTTGTACTTAAAATAAGTATGATTCGTTCATGGGTGTCGAGTGAGAGAGCGCACAAGCTGAGAGCAAAAAAGCAAATTGGCTCTCTTGGCTTCTCTCTTTGAGTTTCGTTTTGCCGTCTGGAGCAAACGTACTTGTATGTAATTTGGCGCCTAGTCTCGCAAGCGCGACGCGGTCGAGTGCGCTAAGACGCAGCCGTTCTTGTGCTTCAGTCCCGAGTTCGATTCCCAGACAAGGAAAGGTAAAGTAAGCTATTATTAATTTATAAATTATTATATGTTTCAGAGAAAAGAAGACTTCTGTGACCCTAAATTGCCCTAAAATTTAGAAAATCACCCTAAAAATTTGGTCAGGGGCTGTGTCAGCACATGTTTTTAGAGGGTTTGAGCCATTCCGAGAATTAATCCATTATGTTGAGGTGTTGAGTTATTTTTTTTTTTGAACCAATTGGGATTGGAACAGTCCAAAATGTACTTAATGTATCCCGAAACGGTCTTAAATCAAGTATTTCGGGATTGAAAAAATCGTACTTGAACCAAGTATTTTGTACTTGTATCAAGTATTTTCGTACTTGGCGTACTATTGACACCGTTTGTACTTGATTTAAGTACAAAGTTCTCTTTTTTCTGAGTGTACTATCGGAGAATTTCATATATGACGGACTTTGTGTATATCGGGGGAATGCAATTTTCAAGATCACTAATTATTGTTCTATTGGTTAGGGTGAAAAGCGACCAGATTTAAAGAATGCAATTTGACATTTGGTAAAATTTTGTTTCCAAACTGTGGTCCCACTGCACATTAGCCAAATACAACTAAATATTTAATTTCTACGGCAGATATATGATATACGTGTCTAATCCGGCTTATTTTGACATAATTGTAAAGCTTATTAAATACAACACACGCAGGCCAAGTTTCGTTGAAATAGCTTTGAAACTGACTGCGTGGCGATTTTTTTTTTTTGGTACATAGTTTTTATCCTAAAAAAGCACCATTGTTTACAACATGCTTTGGGCAATAAATTGTATATTTTTAGAAGCTGAATCATTGTGGTTAACACTCTAATAAGCAACAGTTGTGTATACTTATTACGTTAATATTAAATTGTTTAATTAAAACTTTTAATATGCACAACAAAATTATGTTCATAACAATAAGCCCGAGAATTTTCCGATAAACAGAGCCGGAGATATACTTTTTGTGTATTTGGTTTTTTCCAATTTATGAAATTGTTTATAAAAAATTTCATGGGAGAATTCGGATCGAATTTTGGATTTTTTTTATTAAAATCAAATATGGTAAGTTTAAAATCCAATCGGTTTTAAAAAGAATGGCCCATTTAATAACTTATATCTTCTTAGTTGCCAGTGGCAACGTCTCTGCTCACATTGCCGGCCCCAGGACTACACTTATGGCTATGAGTGAGATATTAGTATAGCTATGTATAACCTTGTCGTATATATCTTGACTGTATTTTGGATAGGGGCATCCTTCCAAAATTAAATTTTTGCACTTTCTTATATTGAGGATCAGCGATTGCTGTAAACTATTTATTACATAAAATGAACTGAAGGGTATTCGAAATTCATTTATTCTTAATTTTTACCCGCTTTGTGTGTTTGTTGTTGTGTTGTTTAACAAAAAAAAAATACAAAAAAAAATTCCTTTGGCATGCACTTTGGGCATACTCGTACACCTTGCCGCGGCAAGATGATACACATAAAAGTGGGGCTAAGTGAAGGTGTGGGCCAAGTAGCCAGTTTGGTCGTTTTCCCAGCCTGATAAATTGTTTCCGCAGTGGAAAAAAGAGCCCGGCACGTAATTGCTGAGCGGATCGATGAAAAGTAGCTTAAAGATGCCAGACAAGGAAGCATTTTCAGTTGCTGCAAGAGCTGTTTGTGACAAGGCCAACTAATTTGTACACTTCAGACCGGCAAAACCAAATGACAGACGGCAAAAATAAGACAATGTTTTAAAAGTGCTGAGCCAACCCAACAACAGCAAATGCTTTCAGTTCTAGTCTACTCTTTGGCTCTGTGCGAAATGTAATGCAATTTCATGTCAAAAACTAACAGGCGGGTAGCCAGAGCACTGGGAGGGAGGGAGGCAAAAAGAGAGAGTGAAAGAAAACTTTAAAGTGATATTTTTGTGTCGGTTTAGAGTTGGTGCACACCTTGCCAACTGCCTGTCTTGGTTTTTGCTGTCACTGCAACAGAAGCAGACACAAAATGCCAGTCATGGATGCCGCAAGAAAACAAACTTTTGCCTGTTTCCTGCTCCTGCCTCGACCGCAGCCCAACACAACGCTTACTTCCGCTTTTGAGTGTTAAGCAACTCGCACACACCCAAACACACACACACCAGCAATTTGCTGTCCTTTGACATGCATGTCTTGGTCTTAGTCTTAGTCTTTAGCTGTTCAAGCTGCCTCTGCCTGCTGTCTGTGCAGTTTTGTCATTTTGGTTTGAACGTTCCTGCTTTCCTGCCTTCCAGCTCTAAAGTTATGACTAGACCATGCCACGCCCCCCACACCTCCTAAGGCTTATAGAACGCCTCGGCTTGGCACCTGCAGCAAACTGCAGGAAATAAAAAACTAAAAGTGCAAAAGGAAGCTTTAAAGGTGATTCACTTGTTTGTTGCTTGTTTGTTTGCAATTTGTTGTCATAATTTGTTGTTGTTGCCTCTGTTGCTCGCGCTTAAGCATTTTGTTTGTTTTTTTTTGCGTTGGTGTGGGACACCCGCTTGAAGTGGAAATTGTTATGGCAACGCATTTGATACTCAAACAATATGGATTTTTGGAGCATAATCTGGTTGATTTAAAAATTTAAAAATGATATAAACTGTTATGCTGGGAGAGATACACTTTAATTGTTTAATTAATTCGAGTTTGGGAATTTGTGGCGGAAACATGATAAATTATACATAATCCCCAAATACAGTCACACGAGTATTACCAGCTACCGGGCAACTCTTACTTCATAACAAGAAGCAAAAACAAGAAAAAAGAAAATTAGGACGCGATATAAATTACGGGCGACAAATATTTTATATTTAGCTGGAAAAAAGTCTTCCAAAACGGAGCCCAAACAGGTCTCTACCTCTTGTAAAAAGATAAAATTGAAAAATGGAGGAAAACTCACATCGGCCGATGGCTGACCACGCCAGAAGACGATTGGTATATGGGATGATCAAACTTGGCAAAATTGTTGTCAAACAAATAATAATATTTTCGACTAACAAGTATAAATACGATACCACTAAACATAAAAACGATATTCTTAATATGACGTATTTTCAGACAGATCGGTTGTACGGCAGCTGTACGATATTTTTACCAAAATTGGATGGATGCATATTAAATTACTTAAGCCAAGTTGAAACACGTAAAAAAAAACGTTTTTTCTCTTGATTAAAGTATGGGATGGATTACATGGCTACCAGGTCAAAATATTTTCTTTTAGGGGGTCTTCTACCTTTGAAAATATTTTTTCGATTTTTTGTTTTGCCTTATTAATACAGCTTGAACATTCCCCTTTCATCTCCTTTAAACCATTTTCAATTATTGGAAAGAGTTTAGCAGATATATCCGTTTTAGTGAGCAATGTTCTTTCCAAGTGAGTATTTTCAACGTTGCTGAAAACTTTAACCGGTTTTTCTCTAAACCACGTTTTTTGACTGGTACATGATTGGGCCAGTTCTACTGAACCGATTTTGATAGCCATGTTAATCGACGTAGAATTGATGTAATTCTGGCCGTACCTCAATCAGAAGATAAAAAATTTTTACTATTTTTTTACACTAAATAACAAAAAAAACGTCGAAAATCTAATTTTTTTTTAAATGTTTGTAAATTTTGAAAAAAATTTTTTTATGATTGAGGTACGGGCCAGAATTACATAAACTGACAAAACCTATTTACGTTTTCAATCCGATAATGTCCGGATTGCCACCACCCTACCTTTTTTTGAGACTTATTGCCCGATAACTTTTTGAACAGCCCTAATTCCAAATTTTTTTTTATTTTACTATTTAATTAATTAATAACACAAAACAAAAAACCAAATTGAAAAAACTCTTATGGTTTTCCCCCAGAATTTTTTAAAAACACCTAAAACACCCAGTAGATACCCCCTAAGTTTTGAGCAACTATAAAAGTACTCACTTTAGCAAAAACATTGGTCTGCTAAAAAGTCTTTATCTAAGCATAAACTACATCGAGTTTTTGAAAATAGTTTGAAGGAGATGAAGGGGCATGTCTAAGCTATAAAAATAAAGCAAAAAAAAAAAAAAAAACAAATTTAAAGGTAAAAGACCCCCTTAATGGGGGAAACAATTTTTTTTCAAACTTAGAAGACCTCTTAATGGTGTATTGAGCGCTTTCGCAAGCGAGATCTTTGCTCCACTAAAATGGCTATATCTGCTTAACTATGAAGAATATTTAGTAATGGTTTGAAGGACATTAAAGGGGAACGTCAAAGCTATAAGAATAATGTAAATCAAAAATGTATAAATTAAGATCAAACTGCTGCATCAAATTTCCATAATGTGTATCACATCTTTGCTAGATTTAACATTAAATCTGGACTTAAAAAACAAAGTGGTAAAAGGTAGATCTCAGCACTTTCAAGCAATATTTTGTTGTATAAATAATATTTTTCATACCCTTAAATTGTATTGCTAATTGCAATACACCCGATTTGGCCCCAAAGTTTAAAAAGAAAAATAACTCATACGGCACGTGATCAAAATTTTTCATCCACTTCTGTACTACATTTGAACTGTTTGTTGAAATAACTATCGAATCGTCGCCAATTGTTTTTGTACTTCTGCTTTCTGTTATATTAAGTTTACATCAAAAAGCATCTGGTAAAAAATTACTTATACGACACGTGCACCAGATCATCAATTTTTTGCTACTTGCTAGGAAATCGCCTGCTACGGACACTGGATGAAGTAGGATGGCTCCCGCCTAGTGTTAGTCCAGCCTTCCTCTTCACCAGCAAATTGGGCAGAAAAAGGTACACTGCAACTAATCAACGAAGGATATGTATCAAAACAGAGTCTAACTCTACATTACTCAATTATACGATGTACTATTTAACTAAGTAGTTACTTAGCAGAATAACTAACGTGCAATTTTTGCCCAGCATCTACCTTTTCATAGTGCGACCAGCCGCACAATAATTGAAACGCAATCAGTTATAATTTTTTGCGGCCTTTTTGTTTTTTTTATACCCTTGCAGAGGGTATATTAAAATTGTCCCGATGTTTGTAACGCAGTGAAGGAAGCATTTCCGACCACATAAAGTATATATATTCTTGATCAGCATAACGAGCTGAGTTCATTTCTGTTTGTCCGTCTGTCCGTTCGTCCGTCCGTCTGTCCTTCTGTTTCTATGCTATCTCCTCCCTCAGTTTTGAAGCTATCTTGCCCAAACTTTGCAAAAAGTCTTTAAATACAAATACACTGCACATTTGTCGGAATCGGCCGGATCGGATGACTTTATCATATAGCTGCCATAGGAACGATCGGTCCAAAAACTAGCTCTAGTGAGAAAAACTTTTTTGTTTTCCATCTTAGCATCACCAATCGTGATATATATTAGTTTCATATACTTCCACACAGTTCTAGAAAAATTTATCGAAATCGGATGACAATAGCATATAGCTGCCACAGGAACGATCGGTCTAAAAACTTTTTTTTTATCAATGGTAGCGCCTTTCAAAAACTGCAAGGGTATTTAAAACATCGGCGTAGCCGATGTTAGCCTTCTATTTTTTTTATTCTAAGTAGGTAATTAAAAAAATCTTCATTTGGCATTACGGTTTGGCTAAGAGCAGCAACGTTTATTTAGTATCAAAATGTGTGCATATGTATACGGAAAAACATAAATGCATAAGTAATGAGAAGAGGAAAAAGAATATTACAAGACCATAAATACGCAAAAGGGGTACGTATAAGTATATTTTGGTGTAATTAGGTACTTGTCTGCATTTTAATTATACAAACAAAAACAAATGAAAATTAAAAGAGTAAATACACACCAAAATAAATAAGTAAGTCTGTCAAGCATGACCGTAATACCCTGTAAACCCTTGCGGTTCATACAACTATATGCATTGTAACAGAAAAAAAAAAATTTTTATTGTATAATATTTAATAATGTGGTTTAAAAATGCTGCCGTGAATCGCAATACATTTTCTTAGATGAACCAGAACCAGTTCTCTGGCCAATCGTGCGCAATGATTTTTTTATATTTTTCCAACGCCAAGTTAGGTTTACTCTCCCGGGTCTAATGCATTTTGTATCAATCCCAAATCCTTTTTGCCCCCGCAAAATATGAACCACATGGCTGTCATCACATCTGCTTACTTATCCCCATATCCATTTTGTTCTTTTTTTTTTTTGCTAAAAGTTAAAGTCAAATCCCAACTCTAAAGCAAAACACTCAAATACAAAAAAAGTATATCCATTGCTATGACCAAATATGTCACGTGCTGAAATGTCCGTCGCGTGCCAATAACTGGAACTGGAACAGGAACAAGGACAGGACAGGGACACATGTTCCTGTTCCACGAGCACTCGAACACTCGAGTCCGTCCCCAAAACTTGTCACTTTTTACGCGCAGCTGCAGTTTATTTTAAGATTGGCCGTGCGCACTTTGTTGCTGGTCGAAAGTTTTTACCAAGGTCCCCTCCCCTACCCCGCCTGACCCACGTCCCTTCAACACTTGTCGCTACTTTTTAGCTATTTTGATTTTTAAGAAACAAAAAGCAGCAACAAAAAGAAGGAAAAAATTGAGAAGAAGAAGGAGAAAACTTTTGTTGCTGATTTCTTTTGCAATTTTCGAGATCCCCGTCCGGGCAAGGCCCCTGCGTCATGTGCGCGAAATAAGTTTCACACTTAACGACATAACAAGTTTTCGACGTCAACGATGTCGCGACAAGGTCCAGAGGATTGTCAACGCGGGGCGAGCAGGTCGTTTCATAAAGTGTTTGGTTCAGGGTTGTCAAATGAGCTGCAAAATATTTTGATTTTCTGTCAAGAGTTAAAAATTTGTTTAAGTGGCTCGATTTGGTTGAGGGGACTAGTGAAAGTTTTAAAAAAGTAAACTTTAAAATGATGAGACCAGATTTGCTTGGAAAGGGAATTGCATAAGCGATGTCAGGTCTGTTAGTAGTGCTGGATTAAAATCCCGTCTATCATTCTGCTTACTGCTGCTTCTATGGAATTTTACTATATATTTCAGGCAGAAAGAGATTATTCAAAAATGTTCAAAATTATCAATATTTTATCCTATGTTTATAAATACATTAATCTTCAATGCAGCATATCAGAAATATTAATTTAACAGACCCTGCTGTTAAAAACAGGTACCGCTAACGATGACTGTTGAATGTCAAATTCGCATGTTTGTGCTGCGATTTACAATTGCTTAAAATTCATTTTAAAAAGCTGCTATTTTCATCAATTATTTGTGGTGGACTCTAATCAGTGTGTTTTGTTCTTAATAACAATAAGATTTAAAAATAAATAACGAACTAAAACTTTTTTAAATTGTGAAGATATTGGGGCCATTCAGCAGATAACTTCGATTAGCGATTTGCGATTGCTGATATTACACAGTATGTTTTAGGTGTCGTTTTGAATTAGAATAATGGGTTTTCAACTAAAAAATATCAACTTCATACGACAAAATATCCTATGTAGTATACTTAGTTTTTTGAAACTAGGTAATCAGTAATCGAGTGTCTCTAGTGAATGCGCCCATTAACCAATGCCTTTAAAATGTGATAATGACAATAGTTTGTAGTGGATAGGGTGAATCTGAGCATGATTTTAAATAGACTAACTTAGAATTAAACTAAACCTATAAAGAAATAGATTCAACTTACCCACATTTAGATAAAATGATTTCTTAATAATAATCGTTGTGTCATGTCATCCATGGTTCTAGCGGTTATTAGGTAGTTGTCTAATGTATATGGCCAGGCATTATTTTCTGTTTTAGCCTTCGCTTGGCTTGCAAATTTCGAAAGATTCTACAATATGTAATTTAATTTCATGCATTGCCTGGCTAATGCGCTTTTGCGCTTAAAAGTATGCTATAAGTAAGGAAAATGCGCAAATGTGCTTAAAAAAAAAGAGCGAAAAAGTTTTTGGGCATCAAACAGTGGAGTGAGTGGGGGGCAGCAGTGTCTCCACAGTTCGGTAGTGTCAGAGGCAGCGGCCTGGAAACAATGCGCGACATTCAGGCGACATTGTTGCCAAAGCTTTTTACAACTCGTATGAGTCCCCCCCTTCCCCTTAGCACCCGCTTGTTGTCATTTGTTTGTGCCACAGCAGTTGTAGCATATTATCTAAATGTGTTGCTCTACATATATGCGAGTGTGTGTGTGTGTGTTTGTTAGCTCTATGATTTGTTGTTGTAATGTGCTTTAATGTGAAAAGTTTTTAATGCTTAAGCAGCGCTGCCTTCTACTTCGCGTTTAAACCAAACACACACAAATGCACACTCACAAAATGGATGTACGCATTGTGATTGTTCGGCTACGAGTATTTTCTTTGCCTCACTTCGGTTTTTCTTTTGCTGCTGCGTTAGTTGGCAACTTTTATTTGTGGTTTTTTTATGTAAATGCGCCCAAGTGATAAGGCAACTTTTCGGCTACTGCAACCCAACAAATAGCAAGAGCGAGAAAGATAGCATTACTTTGGGGTTAGGCAAAGGGCGGGGCATAAGGGCCTGTCGCTGTCATGTATCCAACAGTAGCAACATGAACATGTTGCCAAGTGCTCTTCATTCGCTGTTGTTGTTGCTCCGCCGCTGCTGCTGCTGCTGATACTTGGAAATTAAATTTCAGTGACTTTGTTGTTTATTTACAGTGAGAAGCATTTCTTGCTCTACACTTTTTTTGGCAATGAGTTGGCAAGGAACGGGTATTCTGATTTGTCCAATACATACGTAAAAAATATGAATAAATATGAAAAAAGCATAATTGGAAACTTAATAAACTTAATTTTATATTTGTCTAAAAATTAGTCAGTGACTTTTCTAACTTAATATGCATCACTGCACCTTACAACTACTCTTAATTGTAAACTTAACTCAAAAAATTTAATTTCAATGTTTCAGAAAAGTTAGCATAACCAATTTTTTGTAGTTTGAAAACATTTTCTCGTATCAAAAAAATATATTTTTTGAATTTCGAAAAGCTAACTATAAATAATTTATTTAAAAGTTTTCTCAAATTCCGTAAATTTTACTTAAAATTAGGAAACAATTTTGCTTTGTTTTCAATTATAAAATATTGTGTTATGTTATGTAATTTTTTTAATAAATACTTGGTAAAAATGGATCTTCTCTAAATTTAAAGACTAACAATAAGTTTTCAAATCTTAATCTAACGCTGAACTAACAGCGTTGGGTGTAACTGTGTCGATGATCGGCGGTCGTTCCGCCGTAATCCCCTTTAAATCATTTTCAAATATTCGAAATAGTTTAGCAGATATATTCATTTTAGTGGAGCAATGTTCTTGCTAACGTGAGTATTTTCTCGAATCCACGTTTTTTTACCTGGTTGCCATGAACCGATTTTGATCAGCCATGTTGCAATCGACGCATAGTTGATACAATTCTGGCCCGTACCTCAATCAAGAGGAAAAACATTTTTTTACTATTTTTTTAACACTAAACTATAAAAAAAAATTAAAAAACAATATTTTTTTTTAAACGGCCGCCAATTTAAAAAAAAATATATTCAAAAATATGATTGAGGTACGGGCCAGAATTACATAAATTCTGATCATAACCTCATTTGGGAGACCTTAATTGGCAGGCCGATAATTTTTTGAACAGCCCTCGAAATCCAAACATTTTTTTATATTTAATTATATAGTTAATTAATAACTCAAATCCAAAAAACCAAACTGAAAAGCTCTTATGATTTTCTGTCCAGAATTTTTTAAAAAACACTCATAAAACACTGTTCAAAGTTGGAAGACCCCCTTAACGGAGTTTATGTTGAGGTCTTTGTGAATGTTGACGTTGCGTAAGAACCATGGTGCCCCAGTTATTCTTCGTAGAATTTTGAAATGCACACAGAGAAAACAAAAGATCAAGATCAATTTAATCTTTGCTGGTTAAAATGATCTTATAAGAAATATAATTTTTTCATATCATTTGGTACAAAATATAAATAGTCTCTTAGACGTTGGCTGACTGCGTTGTGACGTCATTCAATTCAATCGATTCCCAGGCAAGGCAATGTTGTTTTTTATACCCTTGCAGAGGGTATATTAAAATTGTCACGATGTTTGTAACGCATAGAAGGAAGCATCTCCGACCACATAAACTATATATATTCTTCATCAGCATCAATAGCCGAGTCGATCTAGCCCTGTCCGTCTGTCCGTCCGTCTGTCCGTCCGTCTGTCCGTCTGTCCGTCGGTCTGTTTCTATGCTATCTCCTCCCTCAGTTTTAAAGCTATCTTGACCAAACTTGGCCAAAAGTCTTTAAATACATATATGCTGCACATTTGTCGAAACCGGCCGGATCGGATCGCTATTTCATATAGCTGCAATAGAAAAGATCGGTCAAAAAACTAGTTTTAGTGAGAAAAACTTTTTTGTTTTTCGTCGTCGCTTCACCCAACTTCGTATTCATTAGTTTTGATCAAAATCGGATGAGAATAGCATAAGGCTGCCATAAGAACTATCGGATGAAAATTGAGTTTTAGTGTTAAAAATTTTTTGTTATCAAAGGAAGCGGTTTAATACTTGTTAATCGTAAATATTATTTGTTTCAACAAAATTTTGCTAGTTTTGATCAAAATCGGATAAAGCTATACGATAGCTCCCATAACACAGTCGGCTTCTGGCTTGGTCAGCCAAATGGTTACGGAAAGTGGCGCAATCTGTTGGTAAGCATGGGACAGGTTCTAAGCGAAATGAATTTTTATTGGAACAGGTCTAACGCGAAATGAAATATAGATATCGATATTTAAAATTTTTAAAATCATTGATAATAAAAATTTGATACAAAAAAAATAAAAACCCATTTTCTGACCGATCGGCCTATGGCAGCTTATGCTTTCATCATTTTGTAATTTTTTCACTTTAAACATAAAACTAATATATACCATTGGTTTTTTCCTATTTTTGACGACCGTTA
Source organism: Lordiphosa mommai (assembly GCA_018904225.1). Taxonomy (NCBI): domain Eukaryota; kingdom Metazoa; phylum Arthropoda; class Insecta; order Diptera; family Drosophilidae; genus Lordiphosa; species Lordiphosa mommai. The sequence continues at coordinate 295,553 of JAEIFT010000220.1, forward strand.
TGAGCTATGCTGTCACCGATTTTGATATTTTCATTTGTGACTAAAACATATATCGTGACGCTTCTGATCAAAAAAGTTTTTCTTCTAAAAGACATTTTCGACCGATCGTTCCATTATTTATGTCATCGATTTTGTAATTCCTTAATACTAATTACGTTGTACTCATGAAAAAAGTTTTTCTACTAACTGCTTAACCGTCGTTCTATGTTGTCCCTTCTTTTTTCCTTCCCTTAACGAGGACCCCGCCCCCTCGTCTCCTCAAGAATATCTATAGTATGTGGTTCGGTGAATATTTCTATGTTACAATCTTCTGGGCATTATATCCAAGTGTATGAAAAAAAATAGAAACTGCAAGTGTAAACAAATAAACATTGCCAGAACCAGATATTTTAGTCGGGCTTTACCGACTTTCTTACGTGTTTTTTAATTGAAAACTCATGCTCATCGGAAATGGGTCAGTGCCGATTGAAATATAAAAGAGTATTGAGATTTCGTGCATGCACTTTCTGCTCCTGTCTTGTGTCGCTTTCAATGGGGCATTGTGGCAGTGTGCTTGTCATGTGCGTGTGTGTGTCTGCATATGTAAATTAGAGAAATTTACGTTTATTATTATTTTTAGTGGCAGTCGCTCATCAGAGTCATAGTAAGGACCACCTCCTTACCCAATTCTTTTTCCACTTGTGACCAAAATCTTTTGTGTTAGGCTCTCTAAGCCACCCTCTCCCTAGGGCTGGGCTGCGTGTGTGTGTGTGTTTTATTTATGTTTTAAGTCAGTTGTTTCTCCCATAGATAACATGCAGCTCTTTTGCCTAGAAACCCCCCCAGAGAGAGAAAAATAAAGAGAATCCTTTTGAATATGAAATGAAAATGCAATTGGTCCCAACTAGAATGATGATGATGATGATAATTAAGGGCCCTGCAGGCGATAATTGCCCACTAAATGCGCCACAATCTCGTGTGTGTGTGTGTATGTGCTTGAACTCAGTGACCGAAAAAACCCCAAGAAAAAACCGCAGTCGGAAACTTTTTTGATGCGGTTGCTTTGTCTTTATAGAACGACTTCTTCCTGTTTGGTCAGTTGAGCATTATTCATGGCAACTTCAACTTTAACTTGCTGAAAACTTTTGCTCAATGTTTAATTGCCAGAGCAGAGAGCATTAACAAACAACAATAAAAAGGTATTAAAATATTTGTGTGCCCCAGCGGGGCACCAACACACACCACCTCCAGCAAAACTTTGCCCATTTTTATGCCAAGTTCTTAACTCGGCGGGTTTTATGTCCGGGCCCCACATTATTGGCTCAGTGAGAGAGAGGATAAGCCTCTGTGACTGTAAACTATTTTTCTTGCATTTACGTGAGAGAGTTGCTTTGCCGTTGCCTTCAATTCTTTTACCGCACAAATGCGAAAAATATGATGCCTTATCCATTTTAATAGTCAATCGTTTTGCAATTTTCTTTGTCCTCTGGTTTTCCCTTTTTTATTTGAACGGTGGTGGAAGAGAAGGAGAAAAATTAATTTTATTTTAATGTTCGTTGCTGTGGCTGGAAGGGTTCTACTTAGTTATCAGTGATGCAGGATCAGGGGCTATCACGTAGGTGTTGTCAGGTGTGTCGTCTGCGCATCTAAGCGCTACCTTTGGCCTTTTTTTTCATTCTTTTCTGTGCGTTATTTATTGCAATTTAAGTGAGTTGTCAGGCGATATAGAATGCAGGGTGGTGGAAGAAGGGGGCAGGCGTAAGGACACTTGACATTTTAAGGCTAGCCATGTGGGCGGGCTTGGTGTGCTGTGTGGTAACCTAATGTGTTTTTAATTGAAAAGTTGAGAGCAGTTAAAGCGGCCAACAATGCGATACGAAATTGGATTTAAAACCGCACCTAAAGGAAATTGGTTGAACATTTTGCTGGTTTGCGAAAATCTGCAATAAAAGAAGTGGGCAACCATTTTACTGAAGTCGCTGGAAAGTAAGACTATCGATATGCTCAAAATTGATTATAAGGATTTCATCTGACAAACAAAAACTTGTTCCTTCAGGTCAACGCACCGTCACACGAAAATAAAATTTTATGAATTGGTTCCGATCTTCGGTTTAGCTCATTGCCCTATTTCCTGTTTCCAAACCTAGTAAGAGTGCTTCAGTCACGTATCCAGACTACAGAAGAGCCTGTGCCCTTGATTTTGTGTGTAATTCATTTGTTTGCATACACGTACTTTCGTATGTTTGTATTGTTTGTTCCCTATAGACCTTTAAATCGCTTAACATCTAATTATGAACATTTGTCATTTCCAAAGTTCATTTGATTCAGTTGAATGCATCTAATATTTCTATTCACTCATGAATTCCGCCCGTTCTTCTTCACATTTATCTTAGCGACTTTCATCATCTCCTTTGGCCATATTCTGGCATATGCATTTCTCTTCTGGTTTCCGATTCTCTGACCGTTACATTGCCATGAGTTCTGAGCTCTTCTGATAACAAATGGGGGCAGCTGCTCCTACTGGGTATACAGATATCCTCATTTTTAACTGCTTGGCATTTGCAAACTGCAGCGTCATTTAAACTTTTCTCATTTGGGTGGCGCAACGGCAGGCGGAAAAACTTTGCCCTGCATTGGCTTGCCTTCGCTTGGCTCGATAAGATGTGCGGCGGCCTGACGATAGCCTTGGGGCACATGGGCAGATGCTTGGCGCTCGTCATTGTTTGGCCAAACATTTTTAATATGCAACTAATTTGCAGGACACGACGACGCATTGCGGCAGGTGCTCAGCAGTCAGTCCCCTGACAACTATTGTTTGAATTCAATTCCCGCCTTTGTCGCCTCAACTACTTTTGCGAAAGTTTCACAAGCTCTCCTGCTACTGTTCCTGCCTCTGCTGTTTGGCTTTCAGTCTCGAATGATTTACCTTACAAGATAAACAGACGAAGGCATTGTCTGAGCAGCCCAAGTTTGACTTTTGTCTTTTGTGTTCTGCGCTCTCTTTCTCTGTCGAAGCTTTTGGGATAATGCGCTTGAAATTGTTGCTAAGAGTTTGCTACCCAGCGCCTTCCACTCCTTTGGACCTGGCAATGCAATTTAAACTCTTTGATAGCTCGGCAAAAGTGCATTTGGCTCCCACTCGCTCCGCTCCCTGCCGCCTTATCAGCGAAAGAGTGAAGACACATGAAAATGCAATAGCCAAAGTTTGATATGAAAGCACAGGCACAACGCAGCTCGCTACCGCGCGTATTGCAAAAGTTTTCAATTGTATTTTTCGCTCTTGGTCCTTCTTCTTTTTTTTTGCATTTTGTACACTTGTTTGCCACTTTTGCTTTTTGTATGTGATTGCGTTTAATTTTGAATGCCGAAGTCTCGCTGAAAAATTTCCAAAAATCAAGGATGGAAAAAGGATTGAAATCTTGAAGCCCAACTTTGGAAGAGAAGAGTTCGAAATGGAAGAATACGACTGCATTATTTGCCATCTCTTTAAACAGATTGCGATCTCTTACATACGATCTGATTTTGAAAAATGTTCGCACAAGAAAAATGACCGGACAAATAAATTTCATATTTTAGAAAAATCCACTCTCAAGTTCGGAAAATGTCGTGGGGAGTTGTGGTAAAATCCCTATTTTTAAGCCGATATTTTATAATAATAATAATTTGTTTAATTTCGGGGTGCGGTACAAGTACACGAAAAACCCATTTTGAATTTGCGAAATATATCGCGAAGGTCAGATACGGGAGTTTCAGCTTAAGATGGCCGCGATTTGTGTTATCTTCGTCACACTAACACGCATGACTCCACGCGACGTGTTTCACCATAACATTTCTTTCTCCCTATATTATGAATATATTACTATTGATAATCGATGTTATATAAATGCTTTCTAAAAAATCCATTTTAAAACTTTATGCAAAACGTCGTTTGATTCGTTTTAGAAAATTCGAAAATTCGGAAACGGGTTCAGGCGTTATAATAAATTGTCCATAAACCACTGAACCGAAGCAAAACCGCTGTTTAACCTGCTGCAAAATTCATATTTTGAACCGAACCGGTGGTTTAAGATCTCTGTGAACCACAGAACCCAACCACTCCTAATTTCTGGGGGGTTAGCATCCCTGGAAAAAATTCACATTTTACCACTTATTTTGAAAAAAAAAACAAATGTTTTCTCTAATGTTTAAAAATGTTTAATATTTTGTGCTGATTCACTATGATTCTGAGAGCCAGTATACAATTGAAAGTGACAAAATCCATTTAGATTTATTAGTTTAAAAATAAAAAATGAAAAATGTTCTTAATGTACCCACATATTTACATATGTGTGCGTCTGCGTCAATGGAATTTTTCACGTGTACTTTCAATTTTTAACCTGTATTATTACATATGTATGCCGCTGTGTGTTTACTCACATAAGCCAATGTCTGCCGCGTCCGCTAGTTCAATTATATTAAAAATTTTCGTTAATCTACAATAAATTTTTATGCCAACGCAGTTAATTAGTTAAAAGCGCCTGTGCCATCGTTTTTTGTATGCTTTTATCAACTTTTAACTAACCATAATTTATGATGATGCTCATTCATTTTGTGCAAAACTTTGTGTGTGGGTTTTTTGGGCCACAGTTGTTGTAGTCGCCAAAAAATGTCTGTGGCCATGTCTTAAGCTATTTTTAAATGGGCTGCACAAAAGTTCTTGGACCAACAACGTCAACAACAACAACAATTTTTGGTTGCTCTCATTTGCAACTGTTGACAGATCCCTTTAAATGATAAACGAAACTAGCAAAAGTGGCAATGAGTTTTTAATGAAGCCTGGCAGCGCCCAAAAGCCTCTCTTAAAGTCAACATGAAATTTGAAGTTGACCACCGACCCGTTCGGTTTTTTCCGGCTGGTCATATTTTCAACACGGCTGGCAAATAAATAACAGGACAAACTTTTCAATAAATAAAATTAAAAACTTTTTGCTCTACGGTCAGAAGTTCGTCGCCAGGCGGCGAGCAACAAATTCGAATCAAATTCGAGTTGGGCAAACAAATAGAAATACAGAAAAAACTTTGGGAAAGGGAGGAGAGTGGGATAGACAGCTCCATCTCAAACAAACGCCAATTGACCGTAAAAATGTATATGTATATGGCAGTTAAGCTGAACGCCTACAAATGCCCAGAACCAGTGCCCAGAACTGTTGTAAACTTGGAGCAAGTGAAGCGCTTGAGGTTCGAAAACAATCACCTTGACGGGGCCTGAATTTCATTTGCCATTTTGCCAGCCACCAGGCAATCAGTTGAGCAACTGAGTCCAGTTCGCGTCGCGGGGCAGCTAAATCAAACTAAAAGTTGGTGCGAAGAAAAAAACAAAATCAAATTCACTTGAGTGGGAGGCAAAAATGAATTGGTCAAGTGGAAAAATTCGCCAGCACGATTGAGTGAGAGAGCGATAGAGTGGGGGAGGGGGAAGGGCAGAAAAGTATTGAAATACATTTAATGAAAAAGTTGGACCAAGTCGCGTGGGATGGTGAATTCGGAACTTGCTTTGCTGCCAATTGGAAGGGGCAAAAGAGTAAACCAAGAACATATATACAATCCAACTTGATGTGATTTTGGTGTAAGCAAGAACAACAACAAATAACAAGAAGTGAGCAATGCTAAACACTGATTGCGTTTTAATGCCAGTTATGGATGAATAGATGAAGCAGAAATAAAGAGAGAGAAAAGTCGCTTTGATTGAGCGCAGAACAAAAAGTGAAATCAATTTCAAATTGATTGTGGCGCAGTTTAAAGTCTGTTTTAAGAAATTACTATAGTTGTGGTATTATTAATTTAACTTTGGCACGAATCATGTTTTAGAGATCTGTACTGTGTTGACAATATCCATCTATACAACAATATCCACTCACGTGTGCCACTGTCTCCGCTAATCCCTTGATCTTGCTTAACGCGAGCTTAGGCGTGTGCAGAATGCAGATGCTAAGTTGGAATTTGGCTTAAAGACTATTTTAGAATCGTTAAATAATCTTCTAAAAATATTTGTATGTTACTGCAAAAATGTTTGAAAATAATGAAAATGTTTATTGATTTCGAAAACGACTTCCTTTTTGCGTAACATAGGAAAGGCACTTCAAACAACCATTTTTTCGTTGCTAAAGCATTCTAAGCAAAATGTTTTTTCCTGATTTAAGGGGGTCTTCTACCTTTGAAAATATTTTTTTTCGATTTTTTTGTTTTGCCTTATTATTACAGCTTGAACATTCCCCTTTCATCCCCTTTAAACCATTTTCAATTATTCGAAATAGTTTAGCAGATATATCCGTTTTAGTGGAGCAATGTTCTTGCCAATGTGAGTATTTTCAACGTTGCTGAAAACTTTAACCGCGTTTTTCTCTAAACCACGTTTTTTGACCTGGTAGCCATGATTGGGCCAGTTCTACGGAACCGATTTTGATCAGCCATGTTGCAATCGACGCAGAATTGATGTAATTCTGGCCCGTACCTCAATCATGAAGATAAAAAATTTTTTACTATTTTTTTTACACTAAACAACAAAAAAAATCGTCGAAAATCTAATTTTTTTTTTTAAATGTTTGTAAATTTTAGAAAAAATTTTTTTTTATGATTGAGGTACGGGCCAGAATTACATCAATTCTGATCATAACCTCATTTACCGTTTTCAATTTCGATAATATGGAGTCCCGGAATCATGGCCACCACCTCTACACCTTTTTTTTTGAGGCCTTATTTGGCAGGCCGATAACTTTTTGAACAGCCCTCGAATTCCAACATTTTTTTTTTATTTTACTATTTAATTAATTAGTAACACAAAACAAAAAACCATATTGAAAAAACTCTTATGGTTTTCTCTCCAGAATTTTTGTAAAAAACACTCATAAAACACTCGTCAAAGGTAGAATACCCCCTTAAATAAAATCTTCAAACGCTAGACACATCTAAAGTTGTATACAAATAATAGATAAAAAACTTGGATCGCAAGCAATGTGCCAAAATGTAAGCACGAATTTAATATTACGCATACGTAATAAATTTTTTCAAAATTTTCAAGCTATTTTTGCCCCCACCTTTATGGAAAGCTGGCTACGCCCTTGAACCACAATATTGCGATTTCACCACGCATTTGGTTCCCGCTGTGCGTCCGATTGAAGAGTAAGAGGGCCAAGAACAGTTTAAGCGAATAGAGCCCAGCAAAGCACCTGGATTGGGTGCTGTGGATGGGAAAGGTGGCTTGTTTTGTAAATTTTTTTTTTCTTCATCCAGCTTGGAAGCATACCATCTGCTTGACTAGCATAACGAGTACGATTGATCTGTGATATTTCTTTCATTCTTAAAATAGAATCAGCAAGTTAATCCTCCAAATTGCTGTCCCAGAGCATTATGAAAATCCACGACGAGATTCAAATTTTTTTTATGAGATGTCGCTTCTAGGTATTGTAAATTCTTTGGTATTACCAAGGACTGCTTGGCGGCACTCTGCTAGACAGGCCTTCCATTAAAAAGCGCAGCCCAAAAGTATGCAAAGCTTCAATTAACTTTGCTTTTGCACATAAAATTCCACAAATAATTTGAGTAAGGAAAGCTGTTTGGAATTTTACATTTTTAATTGCTTGTTGCGTTTGTTTTGTCAACATTTTACTGTTGTTGTTGTTGTTGTTAATCTAATTTACTGCCTGCAACTTTGTCTGCTCTTGTTTTGTTTTTGTTTTGGCCCACGACGACGCATTATGATGAGAAGATGGAACATTCTAATTAACTTTTGTTTTAGTAAAGAGATTTTGCGCTTGCCTTTTGCATGCGCCTTGTATCTAGCAGATACAAAAAAAAATACATATATAAATATACTTATTTATGAACTTGTGCCCTGTCACTGCCAGTAAAATTAACATTGACAACAACAAACAGGGAGCCGCTTTGTTCTGTTTGGCCGGGGAACGCAATTAAATTGCTTTTGTGTGTATTGTAATAATTTTTTTTTTTTTGCCATTTTTTTTTTGGTTTTTGTTATATTTTGTGCTCTTCCGTCGTCGCTACCGCTTTTGTTTGTCTTTGCGCTTATTTGACATTTTACTTTTGTTTTTTGTTTTAATTTAACTTTGTTTGCACATAATTTTTCGGAAACAAGCGTCAGAAAGCAAACAAATGCATGAATAAATACACAGTGAAAGCAAATGACAATGAATGAATGAATGAATGAGTGGATGCGAATGCGAATGAGTGAGTGCGTCGCTGATTTGAAAAATGCAAAAATCAAATAATAACAACCGACACATACATGGGGGGGAGGGGGTAAAAAAAACATGGCCCAACATTTTCATTTGATTTTTGTATTTGATTTGATTTGTTTGACTTGTTTGACTTGGGGCCATGACTATTGATGTTTAATGATTGATTATGTTGTTCCCGTTGCTCTTCAATGAACAGCAAATCAAAACAGCCGATTCGAACATAAGTCAATATTAATATGCGAATTAAAAAAAATTATTTTAAAGGTCTGGAAAGGTTAAAAATATTTTTGATGTGACACTTCTTTAATTTCGCTACGGATTTTCTTGTAAGAGGTAAAATTCAATTTATAAATTACGCATAATGCATAACGGTCACACTCCAAGCATTTGTGGAACATTGTGGAACATTGTGGACATTTGTGGAATTTTCCAACACAATTTTCCAACTCTGTCTATCCACACAGCTTTTCAACATTGTTTTCTAACACTATTTTCAACATTGTTTCCAACAGAGTTTTTTAACTTTGTTTCAATTACTGTTTGTCAACACTATTTTATATTTTCAACTCTGATTTCCAAGCAATCGCCTGTCCAACCGAGGCATTTCTCACGGTATATAAACTCTTTTTAATTAATATGTTTTACATTAAAGCCTCGTGAGTGTTTACCACACTTACACATTTTTTAGTAAAAACCTATAGCCAAGTGCAAAAAGTGCCCTACACTTAAAAAAAAAACAGTTCTGATTACACTAAGCTACAAAAAAAAACCTCAAAAATCAAATAGTTGTTTTTTATTAATGATTGAGGTACGGGCTAAAATTACATCAATTACATCTGATCATAACCTCATTTACCGTTATTATTTTCGATAACCTTGAGTCCCGGAATCATGGTTACCACCTTTTCACCTTTTTTTTGGGAGGCCGAGAACCTTTTAAACAGCCCTCGAATTTTAAATTGTTTTCCTCTTTTTATATAATTAATAAATAACACAAAACAAAATTCTAAATTAAAATTGCTTTTATGGATTTTTCTCCAGAATTAAAAAAAAAACTCTCAAAACACCGTGTGCAAAGGTAGAAGACATGATTTCCCTAAGTGAATTCATAAATACGAATCATATTAATTTGAGAATTATGGTTTCAGATTTGAGAATGCTTACTTAGTCAGCTTTTAAAATTGTTTGTACTTGAATTGTCCCTCATTTATAATATAACATTTCGAATACCTTAGAAATATTGTATCTTCCGATTCAGCCGAATTACAATTCTCCTATCTCGCTTTTCTCGAAAATAAAAATCAAATTCATTTCTTCGAGGGAATAGGGGCAGCAGCACTTTTGGCTTTTGTCTACTCTTCAAAGTTTTCAATCTCTGCCCTTTGATTTGTGCACAAATAACCATAAACAAATTACAAATTAATAACATACTTCACTGCTTAGTGGGAGCCGTGGCCATAACTTGAAGCTATCAAATGCTGCCACCATGGCTATAAGATAAGGGCACAGGCGAAACGGAGTGCGGTATAAATTTACATATTTTATTGAAAATTGAATAGCAAAAGAAAGGAAAAGAGAAAAATATAACAAAGTTAACAAAATCCAGAAGCAAAGATCCACCACCCAAGCAAGAACAAAAGGAAAAAACCGAAAAATGAAACTTTTTAATACGAAAAAAGCATTGAATAGAGAAAAGCATGCACAATAATAACAAAAGCTACAAGAGGTGCCTGCTCCACCCACCGCCATGTAAATGAAAATATGACAGTAAGTTATATGCCAAAGCCAGGGTACAAAACAAAACCAGAGCCAGAGATAGAAATTTGCAAAAATACAACATTGTGCAATTTGTGGAGGTGGAGGGCAAGCTTGGACAGCTTACACAAAGATTCATTTCAAATCAATACACATAAAGAATAAACCGCCAAACACAAACACACTCATGGCATAAGCTTTTGCTAGCGCATAATTTACCGCTGCTTGTCAATGTAACTGGGCCAATTGCAGCCAGAGTCAGAGAGTTTGACTCTCCTATAAGTAAGATTGCTTTATATGCAGGTGTCGAAACAATGTGAGTTATTACCCAGATGAAAACTCATAAGGTTGGCTTACCAGTATGTAGAATGCAAAATCTTCAAGTAATCTCAAGATTTGTTTACTTTTACTTCAGCGTAGGGGAGAAAAAGGAAGATAATTTATGCAGTGGTATTTGGAAATAAAAATGCTTGATGGTTGTTAGTTCAATATTCACCAAACTAATAATTCCAACTCAACAATGGAAGTGTTTAGTTTGCCTGTATAGATATTACGAGATGCTTACGTAATAATGATCTATCTTTGTTGGAATCACCCAAACCATCACCTTCACTGTCTAATTCGAAAAAAGACGTGACCAACTTTAACGGTTTTTCCCCTATTTCGGGCCCTAGGATTCGTACAACATTTATATTTTAGTTTTTCATAAAGTTAACATTTTTAGTAAATTGTAAAAAAACGAGAAGGCAAAGCTAACTTCGACTGTGCCGAAGTTTTAATACACTTGAAAAACTTTACTCCAACTGATTTAACTGGAAAAATATATATAGGATATAGATATCAAATATTTAAAATTTTTAAATCATTGATAATAAAAATTTGATACCACAAAAAAAAACTTTTCTTAGTAAAACACATTTTCCGACCGATCGGTCCTATGGCAGCTATATGCTATAGTCATCCGATTTTGATCATTTTTTCAAAATTATGTGGGGTTTAGTTTTTACGACCGTTTTAACGATTTTGATAAATTTTTCCAGAATTGTGTGGAAACATATAAAACAAATATATACTACGATTGGAGACGCTACGATGGAAATCAAAAAAGTTTTTCTCACAACGACTTATTTTTCGACCGATCGATCCTATGGCAGCTATATGCTATAGTCATCCGATTTTGATACATTTTTCCAGAATTATGTGGAAACATATAAAACTAACAAATACCAAGATTAGTGACGCTACAATGGAAAACAAAAAGTTTTTTAAACTAGATATGATATAGTCATCGATCCGGCCGGTTCCGACATATTAGTTGCGTGCAGTAAAAAGAAGACTCTGTGCAAAATTTCAGCTGGATAGCTTTAAAACTGAGGAGTGGTTTCCTTCGAGAAAAAAAAAAAAAAAAAAAAGAAAAAAAAAAAAAGAAAAAAGAAAGAGACAGACGGCCGGGGGGAAAAACGAAATTAAAAAAACACCCCCCTCCTGATAAAAAAAATTAATTTTTTTTTAGTTTATGATTTTTTTTTTTTATTAATTATATGTAAAAAATTACTTTTCAAGTGTATAATAATATCTAATTTTAGATTAATAAAATTGACCTTCGTATAATAGTTATCTTTTAATGCATTACAAACATCAGACCAAAAAATTTCGACTGCGGACAATCTGAAATGACTGAAATGTAATTTATATGACACTTATAGGACCAATCTTAACATATGGATAATTTATTTGGCTTAAGGATCTTACACATTTTTTACAAAACATTGTTGACCGACATCTGAATCATTATATTGCATATCAGTAAATTAATTATTTTTAATATGCAAGCCATCCCATTCATAGCATGCATTTTTGGGCACTGGTTTTCAATTTTAAAGCTACCACAAAATCTCGGGCTAAAAGTACGGATTTGGTCTTAATGAAAACTCACGACCGTGTGTGTGCGTGTATATACACACAGTCACACGCTTACGTCGAATCATTTAAAATTGTACAGACAGCTCACCCACACACATACACAAGAAGTTGAGCCAAGAAGAAGAAAATGCTACTAAAATGCAACGTACGTGCAAATTTACCGCAAGCAGTTGACTAGCTGCAGGGATGCAGGGCGTGGGGGCGATGGGAGGCTGCTAGGTGTGTTGTGCATCAGTAAGTCATGTGCGCGGGCAAGCAAAAACCTTGGCTCAAAGTTTTCAATGCGCGCACCCAACGAAAACAAAAGATTTTTATTGAATTTTGAAATATGTGTATGTGTGGGGTGTGTGTGTGTGTTGCAGTTCTTCATCTCCCCTCCCTCTCGACCCACTTTTCAATGGCTTGTTGTATGCAGGGAGACGAGTGCAAAAGCCGCGACTGTCACGCTGCATTTGCTGCAAAAACCTTAACCCGTTGCACGTGCTTTGCTCCGCTTGACGATCAAAGTTTAACGGATTTTCGGATCTGGTATGTACATTTATATATACTTGTATATACACTTTTGTTAAAGCTTGTCAAAAGCGTTTGCCATAAATAAACCAAGCGACACAAGTCCACCACAGAATTCCTTTAAAAGCAAACCAAAACAGAGGGAATACGACCGAGTCGTTGGTTTATGAAAAGCTTATTGCTTATTGACATTTAACTGAAATGGAAATGGTTTATGCCTGGTGCCCAAGTTGAGCTCATTCAACATAAAAAAAAAGTCCTTCAACTGTCGAAATGAAGTAAATTGAGGTGAAATAAAAGTAAATGCTCAATGTTTCACTTACTAGGGTGGGCAAGCAGTTAGAACGATCGATCAATAACACTAGTTTACAAAAAAAAAAAAAATAAAGACCCATTGAAGCTGTTATTTTTTTATAATGTACTTTGGAATTGTGAGCTCAAAAATTAAATTAAAAAATTTTTGTATGGATACGTTTTTGAGTTAGAATTTTTTTTCAGTTTTTTTGGTAGGTAGCCTTACATTTTATGACATATCTCGAGATAGAAACTTTAGATGTCGTCAAGCAAGGTATTAATCTAAAGGGTATGAAATTTTCAATAATCTAGTTGAAGATCATTTTCCAATCGGTTTAGAAGTTTAAATGCTACAAGCAAAAATATTTCGAAAAAATCGATTTTTTTCTCAAAAACGTGCAAATTTTGTTTTCCTAAAATCTGTAAAAGGTTGAAACTGATAAAAATAAATTGTTTTTTCTTTTGTTCTTACGAATAGCACTTCTACGAAGAAAATAAGGCATAAGTGAAGAATATCTATGGATAAATAAAGGAGCTGTGAGCAATTGAGTAAAAGTACTAACAGTTAAATTTCATTGTTTTATTTATTTATTAGAAAATATTTTTATTTTTTCTTCGTTTTTGGCCTTGCTCTTAATTTTTTTCTGTGATTCGGCTTCTATTGGAACTCTTACATTGAGCAAAAAGCAAAGAAAAAAAAAAAATTTTTTAATCAACACGTAAAATAGTCAAATTTGACCCCTAGTTGTTTCACACAATTGCTTACAACTTCGCTATTTATCCACAGATTTTCGTCATCATTGCCTTATTTTCTTCGTTCTAGGGCAATTTGTAAGAATAATAGAAAACCAATTTTTTGATTTTTATTTTCAACCATTTACAGATTTTAGAAAATCAAATTTTTCAATGTTTTTGAGAAAAAAATTTTTTTTCGAAATATTTTTGCTTCTTACTTTTAAACTACTAATCCGATTGAAAAATGTTCGTTGACTATATTATTGGGAATTGCATAACCTTTTGATTAATCCCTTGCTTGACTTTATCTAAAGATTGTAACTCGAAATATGGCTTAAAAGGTATGGGTACCTACCGAAAAACTAAAAAAAAATTCTAATTCAAAAACGTATCCATACAAAATTTTTTTAAATCCATTTTTGAGTTCAGCATTCCAAAATACATCATTAAAAAAAATGGCTTCAATGGGTCTTTTTCGCTGTAAACTAGTGTAATAAATCACCCATGCTGTTAGGCCAATGAAGTTTTTCCTTTTGCGTAAATTTTATAATCGGCTGTTAATATAAGTGAAATAATATAAAGATATTGCATTTCGAAACTTAAATTCTTTTACTTGTTTGATTTGCTTACAGAAACTACTGAAAGCCGTCGGTCGCGCACGCCGCCTGTATTCTGTTTTTCAAGATATGCATGCATTTGGTTTTTGAATTTTTTTGAAAAAATAAAAAATTGAAATACAGAAAAAACAACTAAAAGTTTATTAAATTGCATTTTTATTTCCTATAAAATGACCCGCGGTTGTAATAAAATTTACAAAATAGGATAGATTTAAAAAAAAATTGAGATTTTGTTTTAAAATTTGATGAGTCAACAATTGACGAGACAATTGAAAAACTGGAGGGTCATTATATAGAGACACATATACAAAATAAGCAGAAGTTGACTTCAAAATTTTTGCTCGTCTTTGTTGCCTTCTTTACTTTGCAGTGTCCATCTGCCTATAGTGTTGATTGCAGGGTAAGGCGATTGGCAAACCAACTGCAGATAAGACCGTGAAGTTCTTGAATTAGTACTGAATTGGTGTATAATGCATAAGTTAGTTATGTCAAGAATATATTATTTTAGAGGATGACCAATTACTTAATCCAGCGTCCCACAAATAAATAGAGGATGACCAACTGTACTATCTGCTAACCATATCTGTATACAAACATTAAGTCATAACTTCATTTGGAGGTTCATGCCTTCATTTAGTTTACGCTTCTTGTGTGCTCGTTTCTCTCTCTCTCTCTCTCTCTTACTCCTAATAAATTCATTTGGTCTTATACTATGTTGGGGTTGGTGCTTCTCCTGCTCCTCCATTGGGGGCTAATCTTGTTGCGCATTGCCATAATTTTCAATTTACATGCACCGACTGAGTCCTAGGAGTTTGGGGATGGGGCGATGGCAAATGTTGGTTCGGGCGTTATATTGGTCACCATAAATTAAACTACAATGGCCGTGTGTCGTCCTGCGCCTCCATTCGCCTGATTATAGCCCGCAGTCAAGTTCCCTATTTCCCCTGAATTACCACAGTGCAGTTGCATTAGCCCGTTGTTTTGTGTCTCTAGGGAGTTGGCGGGAAGGGAGGGTAACATTTCATGCTATCATTTGGCATTGTTCCTATTGCTGGCTTCTGTCCTAATCATTGACACATTCATTGCCGCATTCGTGCCAGCTAATTGTCCCTAAGCAGGGACGGAACTGCTGGTCAAAACTTTAAGCATAAATTACATTAGTTAATAGTAAATTGAATTATTTACTATTAAATCTGGGCTTTGGTATATACCAGCATGTGCCGGCTTAAGCCTGGCAAAGTGCACAACTCCAAGCCCACCGCAGAACAACAACAACAATCTGCCAGCAGCACAGCAGGAGTTACTGTTGATGCAGCCCCCAACTCCCCAAAAAACAATAAACTTTTTCATACCCATACACACACACTCAGACCCTGAGGATTAAACTAATTTGCAAGAAACATTGAAAATCCTTTAAAACTGCTGCAATGCCTTTCAAGGCAAAAAAAAAGGTACCCAAAGAATCAGGCTGTGAGTGAGCATAATAATAAAGAAAGGTCAACTACTAGTAGCAACTGAACTGGAATGCAATTAAAACAACGTTTCACACCCTTGGAAATGGTATCCCCATACATTGTAATTGATGATTACACTAGTTTACAGCGAAAAAGACCCATTGAAGCCATTATTTTTTAATGATGTATTTTGGAATGCTGAACTCAAAAATGAATTTCAAAAAATTTTGTATGGATACGTTTTTGAGTTAGAATTTTTTTTTAGTTTTTCGATAGGTACCCATACCTTTTAAGCCATATCTCGAGTTACAAACTTTAGATGAAGTCAAGCAAGGGATTAATCAAAAGGTTATGCAATTCCCAATAATCTAGTCAACGAATCGGTTCCAATCGGTTTAGTAGTTTAAAAGTTAGAAGCAAAAATATTTCGAAAAAATGATTTTTTCTCAAAAACGTGAAAAGTTTGATTTTCTAAAATCTGTAAATGGTTGAAAATAAAAATCAAAAAATTGTTTTTTCTTTTATTCTTACAAATTGCCCTATTACGAAGAAAATAAGGCGTTGATGACGAAATTCAGTGGATAAATAGCGAAGTTGTAAGCAATTGTGTGAAAAAACTAGGGGTCAAATTTGACTATTTTACGTGTTCATTAAAAAATTTTTTTTTTTACTTTGCTTTTTGCTCAATGTAAGAGTTCCAATAGAAGCCAAATCACAGAAAAAAATTAAGATTAAGGCCAAAAACGAAGAAAAAATCAAAATATTTTTTAATAAATACATAAAACAATGAAATTTGACTGTTAGTACTTTTACTAAATTGCTCACAGCTCCTTTATTTATCCATAGATATTCTTTACCAATGCCTTATTTTCTTCGTAGAAGTGCTATTCGTAAGAAAAAAAGAAAAAAAACATTTATTTTTATCAGTTTCAACCTTTTACAGATTTTAGGAAAACCAAATTTGCACGTTTTTTAGAAAAAAATCGATTTTTTCGAAATATTTTTGCTTGTAGCATTTTAACTACTAAACCGATTGGAAAATGATCTTCAACTAGATTATTGAAAATTGCATACCCTTTAGATTAATACCTTGCTTGACGACATCTAAAGTTTCTATCTCGAGATATGTCATAAAATGTAAGGGTACCTACCGAAAAAACTTAAAAAAATTCTAACTCAAAAACGTATCCATACAAAAATTTTTCAATTTAATTTTTGAGCTCAGCATTTCAAAGTACATCATCAAAAAATAACAGCTTTAATGGGTCTTTATTTTTTTTTTTTTGTAAACTAGTGTTATTTGTATTTCAATTTATTTTCTCTGTTGGTTTCCGGGGTTCACTTATATCCGAAAATCATTATAAATATTATATATCATGTATGTATTATTATCATTATTTTGTGTAAGATGAAACATGAACCGCTGCATCCTAACGCATTCGCATACTGCGGTGAATCGTGCGTAAGCGTAACACTCAAAAAGATGTGTGTGTGCTGTGAATTGTACAACAAAGAATACTATGGATTTGTGCGAATGCTAATAACGACCAGGAGAAAGTATTTTCAACCCTATAAAGTATACATAGTCTTGATCAGCAACAACACCTGAGTCGATATTGCTATTTCCTTCTTCCGTATGGCCTTCCCCACAATTTGAAAAAAATCTTTACCTTCTACACTTATGGAGATAGATTTTTCAGACCTTCAAGAGATTTATAGTACTTGTAATTATTTATCGATCATTTTTGTATCAAACGAAAAGAGTTTTTGTTCAAAATTAAAACATAGAGAGGTGAGAAATCTTGTTTTTTGAGAATATGATTCGCAGTTAAGATATTCTAATCTGTTTTTTGAATCATGGTTTTAGATTGACCTGATGGATACAAATAATTTCGCTAGGCAGTGACGCGCAGCATCACACTTAAAAGTTATCAGGTTTTCCCAAGTGTTCTACAAATCGCTGAATTCCCATCGCTGTTGGGACATTGGTTGGTTTTGCCAGGTACAGAGTATAGCTTGACCGACTTTCTAACACGATTTTTATACACTTGAAAAGTGTATATTAATTTTGCCCAGAAGTTTGTAACGCATAGAAATATTCATTTCCGACCCCATAAACTATATATATTCTTGATCAGGACGACGAGCTGAGTTCATTTCCGCTTGTCCGTCCGTCCGTCTGTCCGTCTGTCTGTTTCTACGCGAACTAGTCTCTCAGTTTTAAAGCTATCGAGCTGAAATTTTGCATAGAGTCTTCTTTTTACTGCACGCAACTAATATGTCGGAACCGGCCGGATCGGATGACTATATCATATAGCTGCCATAGGAACGATCGGTCTAAGAACTAGTTCTAGTTAGAAAAACTTTTTTGTTTTCCATCGTAGCGTCACTAATCTTGGTATATGTTAGTTTTATATGCTTCCACATAATTCTGGAAAATGTATTAAAATCGGATCACTATAGCATATAGCTGCCATAGGAACGATCGGTCGAAAAATAAGTCTTTGTGAGAAAAACTTTTTTGATTTCCATCGTAGCGTCTCTAAACGTAGTATATATTTGTTTTATATGTTTCCACACAATTGTGATAAAATTTATCAAAATCGGATGACGTATAGCTGCCATATAAACGGTCGGTCAAAAAACTACTTCTAGTGAGAAAAACTTTTTTTGTTTTTTATCGTAGCGTCCCCAATCTTGGTATATATTAGTTTTATATGCTTTCACATAATTTCGAAAAAATTATCAAAATCGGATGACTATAGCATATAGCTGCCATAGGACCGATCGGTCGGAAAATGTGTTTTACTAAGAAAAGTTTTTTTTTAGGGTATCAAATTTCTATTAGCAATGATTTCAAAATTTTAAATATCTGATATCTATATCCTATATATATTTTTGCAGTTAAATCAGTTTTTCAAGTGTATTAAAACTTCGGCACAGTCGAAGTTAGCTTTGCCTTCTCGTTGTTTATTTATTTGGATTGCAACTTAAATCTACTCCTAAAACAAATGTGGGCTTTCAAAACCAAATTACATAAATTCCTTATAAATTGTCGTGTCTTCTTTTTAGCTTAATATTCACACTCATACATGCATATGCACACAAAAACCTAATAGCAACCTTAAATGTCAGCTAAATCTGATCTATATTTTCCTTAAGTTCAAAGCTCAATTGGTAAGCAACGTTGCCTTCGCCTGCATTGTTCTAATTGCCCGAAGGGGCTGGACAGGTAAATGAAATATGAATATGCCACACTCACAAACACACACACACACATTTCGTGTCAAAGGTTAATTACGCATACTGCAGGTCTTCGTCTCTCGTATGCTTGGGTTATTTATGCGTGTGTGTGTGAGTGTGTTTGAGTTTGCTTAAGCCATTTCCGGTTCGATTCTGGAACCTATGCTAACAATTGGAAGGGCACAAGCCAGAGCTTTGTTTGGTTTCATATGCTAATCCTTTCTAGTTGTGTGTCATAAATCATCCTTGTCCAGACATTGAAGATGCGACATTGGCAAGCCTAAAAGCTTTTCTTTTCTATTATTGCAAGGATGAATTACGCTGCAAAATCTGTAGGGATTTGCGGTTGCTACTACTTGGGGATCACTGGCAGACTGCAATGCCCCCCCTATCCTCGCCTGCCACCAAACAAAGGCCATAACAAGGACATGAATATAACAAAAGCTTTAGCAACTCTGGAATCTGTGTGTGTGTGTGTGTAAGCTGCAAGGTGAGCAGTCAACAGTTCAAGTCTTCCATCTACCGCTTCCCAAGTTGTTTTTGTTATGGTTTTGAAATTGCTTTACCAGCAGATGCAGCCACTACTACAATCCCACATGGCCAGTGGGCAAATGCATTAACGAAAGTGCTTGGGAGAGGGAGAGCACAGCAACCAAAGTGCAGTAGTAGTGCAGTGCAGTTATCCTGGTCTCAGCACTAAGAGATCATAATTCACATAACTCGGCTAATAATTCAGTTAAGTTGAAATGTGCAATACAGTGGCTGGGGGAGCAGTCGGAGGATGCAGAGAAGTGAAACTGGGACACACTCACACTAGCTTATTGGTCTCATAGCTGCAAGCAAACACTCAAAATTTTATTACGCAGCCGGCGGACGAGGAATTTTTCAAAATTTATACGCAAATCTCAGTGCTCAAGTATAAAGTGTCAGATTTTTCTCATAATTATGTTTGTTGAACATTTTCAATTGCTCAAATGGAGTAAAGCTACGTAAGTTCGTATTCACCGACGCTAATTTCCCATTATTTGACATAAATACAATTTTTGTCAATTTTTCTGAATAAAACCTTTATGGTCGCTAGTAAAAATGTGAGTTTGAAGTTTTATTCACTTGAACCGGTTAAATGATTTTATTATAGTATTTGTTTAACGACAATTAAGTACTCTTATTAATATTTGTTTATTGTTTAAATATTGTTAAATGACAATATTGGGTCCAATTATACCAATTTAAAATGTAGGACAAACGATGTGAGAGAGTGAATTCGAGGGTT
Source organism: Lordiphosa mommai (assembly GCA_018904225.1). Lineage (NCBI taxonomy): Eukaryota > Metazoa > Arthropoda > Insecta > Diptera > Drosophilidae > Lordiphosa > Lordiphosa mommai. The sequence goes on from JAEIFT010000220.1 coordinate 315,570, forward strand.
GTTTCGTGTTGTTTATAAATTAAATAAAAAAGCAAAAAAAAAGTGTTAGATTTCGAGGGCTTTTCAAAAAGTTATCGGCCTGCTAATTAAGGTCTCAAATAAAAAAGATGTAGAGGTGGTGGCCGGGACTCCAGGTTATCGGAACTGAAAACGGTAAATTAGGTTATGATCAGAATTGATATAATTCTGGTCCGTACCTCTATCATATTTTTCAATATTTTTTTAAAAATTTGGCGGCAACTTATTTGCAAAACTATTTTGAAATTTTGAAAATGGTTTGAAGGGAATGAAAGAGGGATGTCCTAGCTATATTAATAATGCAAAACAAAAAAATCGAAAATTTTTTGTTTCAAAGGTAGAAGACCCCCTTAAGTAACATGTATATGGGCATTTCCACCAAAAGGTCCACCGAGACCAAAAATTTTAAAGTTTTTCAAAACCCCTTGCTTAATGATATTTTCATAGGAAAACAGTCAAATTGTACTAATATAAACTAATTTAACATTTATTTATAACCCACTTCGAGATATTCAAAAGCAAAGTCGCTCAAGCTCAACTATTCTCAGTATGATATATCCCATACACTTTTTGTTTTGATAATTGTTCTTTAATGTCTTTCTTTATGCATTGACTTTTGCATTCTTAAATCTTTCCAAGGATACAAAGAGTCAAATAAAAATGCAAAAGAGACTATGCGATTGGTAAATAACGTAATTTTTTGATTTGCATCTTCGCATTTTTCGATGTCCCGTGCGACATTGAAAAACAACATTTGTTTTCTGTGCGTCAAAAGTACATGTGGAAGGCTTATCCAATATTGAGTACAAATAGTGATTTTTAATACAATTCAAATAAAAAGAATCATGCTGAAAAATGAGAATATTTGTGATCTGGGTACTTATATAAAGTTGGTCCCGTGCGACATCGTCAGTGTGAAATTCAAAATTTTTTCTTACATGAATGATTTTTTTTTTGTAAATTATAGTTTTTTATTTTTTTATATCTAAATAAGCAAAAACGGCGACCAAAAAAAAATTTAGAGAGCCTGTATACGGTACAGAAAAAAGTTAAAGTACGATCCAATATTTAAAAAAAAAAATTTGTTTTTTGTTATTATGCGAAAATGAATACATTGAAATCTTTTGTTGACTTAAAAACATTTTAGCTCCGCTTATTTATATATAATTTCCTTAAAAGAGTTACTGAAATAACATTATTATTATTACGGAAGAAAATTTCCCATACGACATGTCCCGTGCGAAAGTGCTTAAAATTGAATTTTTAAAAATGTATAAGTTTTTTTTTGGGTAAAATCAAAACCGTTTTTAAGTGTCATCAATGTGCAATGTTCTTAAATTTAACAGATTGAAAAATTGCCTCAGGATTTGCTAAAATCGGCTTGTCAATTGTTTGTCGCAAAAACCACTTCTGTTTTTGTCCCGTGCGAATGCCTTGGTTTTTTGTAATTATCTTGAAAAAAAAATTAATTGCACAAAATCAACCTTAGCACCAATTGTAGGGCCAATTAAGAGCAATAAGTTAAGCCTTTTGTCAAATCAAAAATACTTTTTATTTTTACTTTTTTTCCACTTCAAAAGTGTACGAAGGTCCAGTTCGACATAATGGAAATGCCCATATAGAATTCGTCAAACGAAAAGTCCAAAAACTAAAAATTTTTCTTTACAAAAATTAATTAAACGCAGTTTTTTTCTGGGTGGATTCATGTGTTTTTTTTTTATTTTCTAAGACCAAAACCATGACCTCATAAATGTTTATATATGTTTCTCCAACATTCTCGCAATCTCTGACGCCATGCTCTCTTAATGATGCCCGTCATGGCCATGTTCGCTACTTTTTTTCGCCGATTTGTGCCATTTCTTTTTGTGCTCTTCACCGCCCTTCTTGCCGTGTTCCTTTTTGTGTCCCCACTTCTTGGATTCCTCATGCTTCTTCTTGTGCCCTTTATGGCCCTTCTTTTTGTGGCCCTTTTTGCTGTGTCCCTTTTTCCCGTAATGCTCATCGTGGCCCCCTTTCTTATGCTCGCCCTTCTTATAGCTGCCGCCCTTCTTGTGCTTTTTACCCTCTTCGAAGCCACCATGTTTCTCCTCGCCGCCCTCTACATGATCCTCGTCATAGAATTTCTTTTCCTTTTTATCTTCATTAAGTTTGTGCACATTGTGCTTGCCCTTGATTGAGTGACCCTTCTTGTAGGAGCCATGATCTTCGAATTCACTCCCTTTTTCTTCTTTTCCTCCCTTCTTTTTTTTCTTGTGATGTCCCGCGGAACTTTGATGCTTCTTCTCGTGACCCTCCTCTTCGCCATGTTCCCCTTTCTTGCCCTCCTTGTCGTGATGGCCCTTAGCGCCTTTTTCCTGATTTTCACCAGATTTGTGACCTTTTTTACTTTTTCCTCCATGTTTCTTATGGTGTTCGCTGTGCTTCTCCTCGCCGGACTCTTCTTCGTGATGCTCTTCATGTTTTTTAGATGCAGCCACTTGTAGATCTTCAAAATATGGTTGGAAATCCAGTAAGTCTTGCTCGCCCAGAGTTGTTGAGATGACCACAGCTTGATCCTGAGTGGAGTGCAGCGCCAATGCCAGGGCCAACACCAGGGAGATGGCCACCACGAACAGATGGCATGTAATCCGCATCCTTTGTCCTTATCCTTTGAGGTACTATTGCCTGTCGCCTGCTGGGCTGCCCTCTAGCGACTGAAGCTTTTTATACATTGCTCTCTTTTTGTCTTAACAGCCACGCCTCCACGGCTCAGTGGGTTGCGCCAGTTTTTGCGGCTCTGCGGCTGATTTGGCAACTTTTTCTTCTCTTTTTTTGTGACGAGTCTAAGTGCATAACGTTGTTTCAACTAAAAAACCCTTCGAACTGGCCAACTTCATGCGGTTTGTGATTTTTCTTTTTTGCTTGAGAGTTTTTTTTTTTTTTGTTTTTTTTCTATTTGTTGTTTGTTGTTGGGTATTTTGGGGGCTGGGAAACAAGCGACTTTTGTTACGTGCATTGCAAAACCATTTCTGTCAGCAGAGAGTAAATGACCAAAAGACCAAAAGACTAACTAGAGTGAAACAGAGTGAAGCCATGATGACACGACTGTACATAATACTTGCTGACATAACGTCCATGTTGGGTACGCTTATAGAAAACCACGTTTAATCTAGGTTTAGGTAGAACAAGAAAACTGTAAAACTAATTTTGAACCTCTTATAAATTTAAGTCTTCTGAATATATTTTTTTTCTCAGATCCAACTCACTTAAATAATTCTCAATTTTTGTGCCATTCACCGAATTTATTTAGGCATGATGTTCCCATTTACCATTTGGCCATATTTATATGCCCAATGCGTCGCCCATAAAGTTCTTGCGGGCCATTATAAATACACATCTTGAAGCAATTTTGCTGCCACCTTGCTTCGACCTGGTTGGGCCACAGGAAATGCATTTTAAATGTTGGCCACAGCATAAATAACGCGTTAATGTTAACAGGCGGCCAAAAGTGTAGCGAACAGTGCCAAAAGCAGGCAAGGCAGCTGGCGAAGGATCAAGGATGCCAATGCGTTCGTTTAATTTATGGGCAGCGGCAGCGGAGACGGTGACAACAAGGACAAACAGGAATTTCGAATTTGGATTCGGATTCGTATTCGATTTGCAATGCGCTGGCAAAAGTTTGACAGCCACTTGGCACCTTGGAACTTTTCCGCAAACACTCACACACACACACACAAAGTTCAGTTTAGTTGGCCAAAAGTCACTTGGCATGCATATAAATTGTCAGCCATTAAATTTGCATTGACATTTTGGTCGTGTTTTCCACCCCTCGGAACCCCGCTAGCTTCACTGCTGCTGGTTTTAGTTTTTAGCTTGGTGATTTATCTGTGCACTCTTTGATTGCACGGAGCAACGAACATTGAAAGCAGCTCCCACTTCCCCATCCTCATCTAATGCTGCTTGCTTTTATTGAATTTGCCGAATTAATTTGCCAACATCAGACAAAAAAAAAGAAAACATGAGAAAAACGAATCTCTCGAATGTTGATTAAACTTGGCTTGGCATTGACATGCCCATTCTATAGTAACTAATCCACTCGACAATATCATCGAGAGACCTATCTTTTCAGCTTGGCCAGAGCAATTAGCCTAATGCCAAGGCCGTGCTTCTCAGTTGGCTTTTAGCCTTATTGAGTCGCCGTTTCTAATCATAATCGAAAAACTGGACTTCACGTGGCCTGCCAATGCTACTTCAATGGTTTTTGCTCTCGGACTCATGTAATCACCAGAAACGAGCCGTGAAGTGGTCGATGGATGGAATGGCTTAGTTAGTTAGCTGGCTGCTTGGCCAGGCAGGCAAGCGTCATTTTTTTCTGTGGTTGAAGGCTTAATTGTGTACTTTTTGACGTGTGTGTATGTGTGTGGAATGAAATGAAAGCTGACTGATTAAGGGTACAGGTAATTTTACAATTTCATCTGTGTGGGAAAAGGATAAGAGAAAATAATATTCAAAGGGTTTTAATCAGGGCTGCAAACCGGCTTTGAACCGAACCGGAATTGCGACATTTCTTTTACTGTGAACCGAACATCATGTGAAAAAAATATCTGAACTTGAACCTGTTCCGAACCAAAAGTTTCGGTTCGGTTCAACAAAATTTACAAGTGTTAGTTAAGCGGGCATTTTACTGATAAAAGAAGTAGCATAGACCAACAATTGCTCGAAGAAAAATTATACTTATAAATTTAAATTTAAAATAATGGAATTCGTATGTTTAAGTAAATAAAAATTCAGAAAGTCTGTTAATAGTTATTTTGAAAAATGGTTCTGCCATTTTGAGCTATTTTCACAATGTCAAATTCTTTATAAACAGAATAAACAATTTTCCATTTTTTAGCTATCTCTCTGATAAAATATAAACACCAAAAAAATTATCATTCTAAACTATATCATCCCTATTTATCGAATATCATTTTATATCTTGCTTATGTATCATCACTATCTGTGTGTATTACAATTTATAATTAATGAATTTAAAATAAACAATCGTAAAAAAAATGCATATAGCTGCCATATGAACAATCGGTCTAAGAACTAGTTCTAGTGAGAAAAATTTGTTTGTTATCCATGGTAGCGGCGATGCCGATGTTAGCTTCCTATTATTTTTTTAATTTCAAAAAATCAAAGTTAAATAATTGTTTAAGTCTAAGCCGTCAACCACTTCTTTGACTCTCTGCTCCGTGCTAGTACTACACTCGACTGCCCTAAAAAGTAGGCTATGTAAATGTCGTTTCCGGTACATTATGCTAGCCCCCGGAAGTAGGCAATATTTATCATAGTTCGTAGCTCCTTAGAACACATTCCCAAATAATAGGCAATACATATTACAGTCCATTATTCCCGAGCAAACGGATAACAGGAAATAGCTAATATAAAATGGAAATAAACTTTTTTTTTGACAAAAATGCAAATCAATGTATTAAACCTATAAATCTGTATTTTTAATTTTATTTATTGCAAATAGCAGTTATAGAATGCAAATGCTTTGAGAAGTTAAACAAAATCGAATTTATGTTTATTGCTTAAATCTAAGATTCGATTTGAATAAAGAATAAAGATACAGTCATATTCTCAATGCTTCCTCAATGTTTCTTCCGGTTTTTTTTAGTTCTATATTTTATTAGATTTGACAAGAGTTGCGACCTGTATCTTTCACGTCATTGGAAAACTTCAGCGATAAATTTCCATGCCAGCCAAATTTTATGGAATATTTTAATTAAAAAATTTGTTTGTTGCATTCTTTCAAATATAAATCAATCTTTTAAATCACACAAAAAAATTTGGCAGAGCTCAATTAATTTTTCCACTTCCAAAAAATCTGTCTTTTGCTCTTACCAATTTTTAGATAATGGCTACAATAAGTCGGCTGTTGATAAACATGATGAATATTGGTTCAAGGATGCTTCCTTCTTGCTGTTACATACACTAACTCATAATCCCCATTGTAACTTGGTTAAAAGACACTCGGCATGAATGAGTCTCCTCTTTCAATTACTAACCGCAATTGAGAAGGGATATCCAAGGAACATTTATTTTAATTATCAAAAAATCAGATTCAGAGCAACATTATTGAAATAGTATTCCCTCTTGCCTATGCTGCGATCAGACTTCGTATACTCGCGACTATGGCGAAGTGTGGTGCAACAACAGATGAATGCGCGGAGTATAGGGCATGATCTAATGAAAGCAAGTCTCAACTAAATGCAAAGTTATATGATATAAAAACACGCGTGCGAAAAAACAAGCATAAGTGAAATTTTGAATATCGCCTAAGCAACAGAGACATCACAGACGGAGGCTTCTTTTATGTCTGATTGTAGCACGTATGCAATTAGCCTTGTATAAAACCTAACCTAACCTAACAAAATGTATAAACGTGATCAAAAATGTAATTTCACCACATTTTCAAGAAGAACTCCGAAATGATATTGCCGATGCTTTGCTTAGCCTGTTACACTAGGCAACAACCAAACTGGCTTCTAGTCAAATGTTATTTTTTTATTAATTGATATGCGCTTCCAATAGAGGACAACATTTTTTTAGAATGTGGTGAAAAATATTTTTCACGAATTTTCAAATTTTGCGTTTTTTATTTAGGCTTGTTTTCCTCAGTGGTATTACGTATTTCGACATAGCTTCCGTAATCCTACGCCGATTTGAAATTGTAGTATACAATATCACGGCCAATAAACAGGCCTTCAAATAAGAAAGTGACACTTTCTACTACGCTGACAAAAAACGGCATAAGTAAAAAAAGGAAAATTTGAAAATTCCTAAAAAATCATGATATACCCTTTTTTGTCATAAACTTTTTTGTTTTCCATCGTAGCGTCACCAATCTTGGTATATATTAGTTTCTATATGCTTCCACAGAATTCTGGAAAAATTTATAAAAATCGGATGACTATACAATATAGCTGTCGCAGGACCGATCGGTCGGAAAATGTGTTTTAGTAAAAGTTTTTTTTACAGTAAACTTTTGCAAGTGTATTAAATCTTCGGCACAGTCGAAGTTAGCATTGCCTTCTCGTTTTTTTTTTACCAAAGACATTTTCGATTTTTGTGCTCAGGTTCAGGATCAGGTCCGAACCGGATGTATTTTCTTATTTGATGTGCTTGCTATATACAATTTGTCAAACCTGATAAAAAATGTACCGTATATTTTCTCTGTGCGCTAGATATATGTATGTACATATCGCATATACATACATTCATACTATATATGTAGATACCAAAATGACTGCCATATCTTAGCTTTCTATCTGTCAAATTCATGCCACTCCTGTGCTCTGCAGTTTGCCACTCGAGCATTTTTCTGCGCCATTTTGACACAGAATCCAAACACTCACCCACACACACACCAGCGCACACACATTCGCCAAGTCTTGGCGCATGCCAACACCATCACCAACCGCCCCACCATTTGGCTGCCACCCAAGTGCAGGCAACTTTTCATGCTGCCTTATTATGCAAATGTCTCGACTGTGTTCTGATGATGATGCCGCTGCTTCTGGTGCTGCTGCATGCCAACGTCATCGATTTATAAGTTATGCAAAAGCCAGGAGCCAAACCCCCTCGACTCGACAATCCCAGAGTCCAACCGTTGACTGTTGACTGTTTGACTACTTTGTAAGCAAATGGTTTACTCTTGTACTTGCCACTTTTGCTGACTGCAATCACAAATTTAGCAAAATCAATCTCCACCAGCTCCTGCGTTCTCGGCTTTGGCTTACCCAGTTTCCAATTAGAGTTGGGATCCTCTTTTTTTTTCTGCCGCTGCTGATTGGTTGCACATAAACAAAAGGGCAAAAACTGTAACGAAAACCAGAAATACAGTAGGAAAAAAAAACTAACAATACGTTTTCGTAAATATCTTTTTACAATGCGTTTTTTAATCAAAGTTTTGGTCGTGAGGTGAGTTCCATGAGTTTATCAAGTTCACCTATTATGGTTTATTATTTCTCATCCATCAACTCTCGTTTGGACAATTAGCGTAAAAAATTGATTAATTGAATTTAGCATTTTGTTTTATTTTGCAAATGTTTCATTCAATAGATAAAAGCATGTGTAATTAATTAAATGGAATTTGCATAATAAATGCTCGTGGATGCATGTACTATTTATTGTTTGCTCAATCAAATTAACTAGCACAAAGCCCTTTCGATACCCTCTGTCAGTTACAATAACTGCATTTCATTATCGATTATCTGAAGTGAAATAAAAGGTAATCCCCCTAAGCCAATAATTCAGTTTTTGATAAATGAGACACTAAATACACTCAAAAAACTGCTCTTAATTTTAGAAACATTCCATTCAAACTTTAAAAAGAAAATGAAATGGTAAGCTAACTTTGTATCCGCCGAAGTGTACACGATGTGTACCCCTTGCAGTTTGTTAAATTTATTAATAACAGGTTTTAATTAATATTATCTAAATATTTACTTGTACATTGTGAATTTTTAAACCTCCACACGAATAATTATAATAAAAGATTTGTTAATTACAAACTACTCTACTCTCCCCCCTCAATATTAAACTATCTTGATTCAGACAAACTTTGCAAAACACTTATCAATATAGCTGCCATAGGAACGATCGGTCAAAAAACTTTTAGTAAGAAAAACGTTTTTTTGTTTTCCACGTAGCGTCACCAAACGTGGTATCTATAAGTTTTATATTTTTCGAATTCTAAAAAAATTTATCAAAATCGTATGACTATAGCAATATAGCTGCCATATAAACGTTCAGTCGGAAAACAATTGTTCAATAGTGAAAAAAACTTTTTTTTGTTTTCAATCGAAGACTTCACCAATCATTGGTATATATTAGTTTTTAAATTGCGGGGTTTCACATAATTCTGATGAAAAATTTATCAAAATCGGATTGACTATAGCATATAGCTGCCATAGAAACGCAAGGTAAAAAAACTACTTCTAGTGAAAAAAACTTTTTTTTTTTCCACCGTAGCATCACAAATCTTGGTTATATTAGCTTTTATATGCTTCGCACAGGGCAATTCTGGAAAAATTTATCAAAATTCGGATTACTATTTTCAGCATATAGCAGCCATAGGAACGATCGGTCAAAAAACTTGTTCGTAATGAGAAAAATTTTTTGTTTTCGAAATATTTTTGCGCCTTTTTTCAAACTAAACGTTGGAATTATTAGATATTATTAGCCAATAACTTTAGCCTTACTTGATTTTTTAATATTAAACTCGTAATGGGAGAGTAGAAAGAGCGAGAGAGAAATTTAAATAAAAGTTTATGTTTATTACACAATAACTTAGGCCTAATTACCATCTATTCTGAGCACAATCTGATCGCGTGACAAAACAAGGGAGTTTTAGAAAAAAAAAATTTTATTTAATCAGGCAAAATCAAGTTTACTGGGAATACCTCTGTCGGGGCACTTGACTGCGGCGCCCTTTTTGTTATACCCAAATGATATGAAAAAAATTTTATTTTTTAAAAGATAATTTTAACCCGCAAAGATAAAGTTGAACCTGATCTTTTTCTACATACACTACATTTTATTTTAATGAACTATGGAAACCAGGGGGACAAAAGAAGGTCGGTATCTTCGTATCCCCAACGAATCATATCTCCCAATGCCCTTCCCACACAAGGAAAGTTAAAGTGAGTTATTATTTATTTATATATGTATTCAGACAAAAGAAGACTTTCGTGTTTTTGATTTTAGACAAGTTTTATAAGCTGAATCCAAGTTTACAAATTGGAGAATCGATCACTAATGGATTAACAATAAATTTGGCCAAAAATACAAAACAAATTATTTTTTATTTTCCTTTGTGCTACATTCTTATTTCCTACAAAACAGCATGAGTACTGTGTAAAATGATTATTCTTTAAATATTATTTATTTGCATCATTTGGGGCTCCCACCACATAATAAGGTTGCAACTTTACAATCACCCCACTTACTTCATATACTTTAACTTAGTGCTCTTATTTTCTCCCGCTCTCTGACACTCTCTTAAACTATCTTGTTCGAGGTGTATCTATTATATAATATGTAGATACATCTTGATCTTGTTGCTACGATTGAAAAAGCTTTTATTCCCGCTTTCGATAACAGCTCACAACTCACATGCAAAGCTGAACATACAAAAAAGCTTCAGCCGAAAGCTCACAACGATCAGTAGATAATTAAAAACTTTTCGAAGTTCGAGCGTAGCGGTGGCGGTTGTAGTTGCTCAGTCGGTTTTAGTTCTGTTGGAGAAAAGCAGCAAATACACGTTCGCAAGGTGAACGCGAAGACACAGAAAAGTAAGCAATAAAAAAAAATTAAATATGGTTATAAAATAAACAAGTAAAAAGTGTTGATTGAGGGGAAAAATGACAAGTGGAGTGCACGCTATTAGATAATAATGCGAAGACTCAAAAATAAAGTGTAACATAAAAATCGAAAAGTATACGCGTGGAAAATTATTTCTTGTCAGCTGACCCTCCCCCCTCGCGCTTTCTAGTTCTATCTCACTCTTGCGCCCAGGCGGGGTCTTGTGATTCAAGACCACAACCTAAAACCAAGTGGAGAATTCAAAGTGCTTTAACTCCCTAAGGCGGGGGAGGAGGAACAGATCGAATGAAAACCAATAGGTGTCTTGACACTTTTTTTCTGCTTATGTATGTACATAATTTGAATTATTTTTTTTCTTTTTTTATTTGTCAGCTGACAGCAATGACAGTAGTCTTGTGATCAACGTCAAGTTGTTCCAATTGTCAAATATTCGAACTCGAATGGGAGAGTAGAAAAGAGCGAGAGAGAGTTAGCAGATAAACCACCCGCATTTTTGTGTGTAAAAAATAGTAAAAGAAAAAATGTAAGGCAAAAGAAAACTAGTTTATTATATCAGTTCAATTGCATTGTGACATTTATATTACTCTTGTTATCGCTTTTCCTCTCTTTCTCTCTGTGGAGCCCTTGGGAATTTTTTTCATTTTTCGAACTTGCGCAAAGCTTTATCACGTGAAGTGAAAGCTTAAAATTTTACGCATTTGGTGGGGAGTTAACATTAAAAATTTTGATAAAAACTAAAAAAAAATTTAAGTAATTGGTTAAATTTTATATCCACCCACTCCTCAGTCAGCTGACAGAGAAAAGACAATTTTCAATTTATATTTTTATGTTTTTAGTTAAAGAGCTAAAAATCAAACAAAATGTCCAACCTGAAGCGTTTTGATGAAGAGGAGCGTGAGTCCAAATATGGACGTGTATTCGCTGTCTCTGGTCCTGGTAAGCATATCGAAGTATGTACTTAAAAATATGTAGTAATCTTTCACCCTTCTCCCCCTATTCAGTGGTCACCGCCGAGGCCATGTCCGGCTCTGCTATGTACGAGTTGGTCCGTGTCGGCTACTATGAACTGGTGGGTGAGATTATTCGTCTCGAGGGTGACATGGCCACCATTCAGGTGTACGAGGAAACCTCAGGTGTGACTGTCGGTGATCCCGTTTTGCGTACGGGCAAACCTTTGTCCGTCGAATTGGGTCCTGGCATTATGGGTAGTATTTTTGATGGTATCCAACGTCCCCTGAAGGACATTAACGAGCTGACCAACTCCATCTACATCCCCAAGGGTGTGAATGTCCCCGCTTTGTCGCGTGTGGCCAGCTGGGAGTTCAACCCATTGAACGTCAAAGTGGGCTCTCACATTACGGGGGGTGATCTCTATGGTCTGGTCCATGAGAATACATTGGTCAAACACAAGATGATTGTGAATCCCCGTGCCAAGGGTACAGTACGTTACATTGCCCCCTCGGGCAATTACAAGGTCGATGATGTTGTACTCGAAACCGAATTCGATGGCGAGATCACCAAGCATACCATGTTGCAAGTGTGGCCCGTGCGTCAGCCCCGTCCCGTCACTGAGAAGCTGCCGGCCAATCATCCACTGTTGACTGGTCAGCGTGTACTGGATTCGCTGTTCCCTTGTGTCCAGGGTGGTACCACCGCCATTCCCGGTGCCTTCGGTTGCGGCAAGACTGTGATTTCGCAGGTAAGATTTTAAATATAGTCAATTTCAATTCTTAACAAGTCAGAAAGTCGATCAGCTGTTGATGCTGATCTATAATAAATATATAGTTTATAGGGTCGGAGATGATTCCTTCTGACAGTTACATCCATTTTTAATCCATCCTCTAAAAATTTGGATAGGGTTCACATCCGTGTTTGCACCTTCAGAAGGTCAGTGAGCTTAGGTTCAATTTTATTTGTTAGTATATTTTCAGGATGATCAAGAATATATGGGAGTTTCCATGAAAAAACTACCACACTAATTTTTTTTGGTTGAAATCATGTTTTTAGCAATCTTTGTTGAAAATAAATTATGGAAAATCTTTAAAAATGGTCGGAAACCGTTGTATGAAACTCTTTTATTTTCATCGGATCATCTCCACATTTATTTTTATAGCTCTACATAACAGAATGTTACAAAAGAGATTTTAAAATTCTTTAAAAGTATGGAAAATTGGCAAGAAATAGTTCGAATTTAATTTGTTATTCGTGTTCATGTAAGAACTCATTTTCGACTTCGCAGGGTGATTTACAAAATTTAAAGAAAGCGTTGTTATTATTGTGATATGTAGGTCCGTTAGTTAGTTATTATACCCTTGCAGAGAGTATATTAAAATTGTCACGATGTTTGTAACGCATAGAAGGAAGCATTTCCGACCACATTAAGTATATATATTCTTGATCAGCATGACGAGCTGTCCGTCCGTCCGTCTGTTTCTATGCTATCTCCTTACTTCCACACAATTATGGAAAAACTTATCAAAATCGGATGACGATAGCATATAGCTGCCATAGGAACGATCGGTCTAAAAACTAATTCTAATGAAAAACTTTTTTGTTATCAATGGGTGCGCCTTTCAAAAACTGCAAGGGTAATTAAAACATCGGCGTAGCCGATGTTAGCATTCTATTTTTTTTTTCATTGCTTTCTACTCTGTACTCTCTGTACTCAATCTGTGAAAGTGCTGCCCATCACGATTGCGGCCAGTCCTACTCAGCGTAATTATTTGATTTGCTTATAACTCCACTATCGTTCATTTGATCGGGAAATGGTGTATGGTGGATCGATAAATAATTATGATTAAAAATATATGTCTAGATGGTTCGAACAATCTATTAGTTGCACAATCTCAACATACTCTTGTTCGTACCTTTGTATGCACTTTTGGTACAGAGTATAAAAACAAGACCACCTTGTGAGTACACTATAGATAGTGAAATAGCGCGAAGCAGATCTTGATGAGAACTGCATACAAGCAAATTAAATAAACAAATTAAGATGGTAACTGAATTTTTCATTTGTATACAACAAATATAAAATTGTTGCAAAAAAGATGAGGTTATTTTTCAACTGTTATCTATTTAAATGTTGTTCCATTTTCGCTTTTAGGCTCTGTCCAAGTACTCCAACTCCGATGTCATCGTCTACGTCGGTTGCGGCGAGCGTGGTAACGAGATGTCTGAGGTATTGCGTGATTTCCCTGAACTGTCTGTTGAAATCGATGGTGTGACCGAGTCTATTATGAAGCGTACCGCATTGGTGGCCAATACCTCTAACATGCCTGTCGCTGCTCGTGAAGCTTCCATTTACACTGGCATCACTCTTTCCGAATACTTCCGTGATATGGGTTACAATGTGTCCATGATGGCTGATTCCACCTCACGTTGGGCTGAGGCTTTGCGTGAGATTTCTGGTCGTCTGGCTGAGATGCCTGCCGATTCGGGTTATCCCGCCTATTTGGGTGCACGTCTGGCTTCCTTCTATGAGCGTGCCGGTCGTGTCAAGTGCTTGGGTAACCCCGAGCGTGAGGGCTCTGTGTCCATTGTTGGAGCTGTCTCACCTCCTGGTGGTGATTTCTCTGATCCCGTGACCTCTGCCACTTTGGGTATTGTTCAGGTGTTCTGGGGTCTGGACAAGAAATTGGCCCAGCGCAAACATTTCCCCTCCATTAACTGGCTTATCTCGTACTCGAAGTATATGCGTGCTCTGGACGATTTCTATGACAAGAACTTCCCCGAATTTGTGCCACTCCGTACCAAGGTCAAGGAGATTCTGCAGGAGGAAGAGGATCTGTCCGAAATTGTGCAGCTCGTCGGCAAGGCTTCGCTGGCCGAGACCGATAAGATCACTCTAGAGGTGGCCAAGCTGCTTAAGGATGATTTCCTGCAGCAGAACTCCTACTCGTCATACGATCGCTTCTGTCCCTTTTACAAGACCGTTGGCATGCTGAAGAACATTATCGATTTCTATGATATGGCTCGCCATTCGGTGGAGTCGACTGCCCAGTCGGAGAACAAGATCACCTGGAATGTCATTCGTGAGGCTATGGGCAATATAATGTACCAGCTGTCGTCCATGAAGTTCAAGGTGAGTGAATAAAGATTGTAAAAATGAATCTTAATAATCATATTTGTATCCAGGACCCCGTCAAAGATGGTGAGGCCAAGATCAAGGCTGACTTTGAGCAGCTGCATGAGGACTTGCAACAGGCCTTCAGAAATCTGGAGGACTAGAGCCCTACTTTAACACTCTAATCTTATATTTGTTATTTAGTTAACTTTTAAAACAAAAAAAAAAGAGAAGAAAAAAAACGTACAAAAGTGTACAGTTTCGTGAAATCATAATTCCGTGCAACAGCCAAAATTCCAACATTCCTCTCTTGAAGCCAGAAAGATGAAAACATTCCGGCCTGCGGTTGATACTTCTACCTATTGCCCCCGCTTCCTCCAACAGCAACAACTAACGTCCTCCTTTTATGTGGTACTTCCCAACAAACCCACATACACACGCACACAAAACGCACACACACACACATACAAATGCATGCATAAATAGTATTATTGTTTAATGAATGGAAATTCTTGTTTTATTTTGTGAAAAAGTCATGTTTTCTCCCCTGTTTGTTTGTTAAAATTTATGTAAATATTTAAAGTATGAAAAATTAAATGTACGAATAAAGTGCAAACAACAAATACATTTAATGTAATTGAAAAGCAGCAGACGTTTCTCTTTCTCTCTCTTACACTTTCTTTGGTATGTGTAGAGCAGTTCAAGGCAAAATTAAGTAAAGACCAGATTCCTGCATGTCAGTCCGGGATAATATCTTACTTTACACCAAACATTAAAATGTAAGGCTTAAATAATTTCAGAGATATGGCTCTAAATCATTTTTATAAAAAATGCCAAAGGACTGGTCGATTAGAAAATGGGTTTCAGTTTACAATTCTTCTTATTCGTTCTTAAACTAAGCAATTATGAATATTATTTGCTGAAAATAATTATTTACTCTTTTGAACATATCCTATAGGTGACATAGGACGGGCAATGGGTCTAAGCAAGAAAAACATTTTAGGTTTTCATGTGGGGGGTCGTCAAACTTAAAAGTTAACAATCAGATTCTTAATAATTCAGGGATCAACCCCCGAAATTGTGATTTAATTTTATATAAGCTGTTCCTTGAAGCAAACCACATGAATATAATAACTGAACCTCAACTTGTTATGAACATAAACTTTCCGTTCAGCTTAACAAAAACAAAAAAATGTCTGCCCAACGAGCTTTTTTTTATCTGTTCCATATTAGGCGTCAAGATCCTATTTAAAGTTATATTTTTCTATAAACGTGGGTGACAAAGAAATTTCTAAAGATTTTAACGACGCACAGTGGCGTAGAACAATTGGGGTTGCAAAATTAAAAAAATGCATGTGCGTCTACGAAATGTTGTACGTACCCTTCTTAAAGAATATTTTTCACCGATTAGAAATATGCAACCCCTAAAAAATCTGATTTTTACTTTAAAAGATATAAACATTCAATGTTTAATTAAGTTTTTAATTAAGTTTTCGAGAAAAAAAAGTGTTTTTTTTAGGTAATTTGGTCCGCTTTCAAGTAGAATACCGCGAAAACTAATTACGAATTTCTGTTTCTATTGATTGATGTAGTTATTTAGTGCATAATACAAAAACAAACTGACTGTTTGCTTTGTGTTTCTCCAAGTAAATCGTTATTTACCAACAGTCCATTTTTTTCACAATATTTCAACTTGATGGAAAATATAAAAAATTCTAATATTATACATTTGCCATATTTTTAAAATATGTTCTTTGATTATTGCATTATTTAGTTGAACAAATTCCATTAAAAAAGACATGGCTAAATTAGAGCCTCTTCAACATATTAGCAGCATCTTCCGATCGACTTATCCACTCTGCGGCATCTGCAGTCACGAAAAGAGTTTGAATCCAATAATTATAGTTCAGAAGTAATTAATCTACCAGATAAAAATCTTTTGAATTGTGATAATTATTTTGAAAAAAATTTACAAAATAAAAATTAAATTTTTGGGTAATAATTTTAAAACATAAAAACCTTAAAAAAACATACAAGATCTAAAATTGTTTAAAATAATATTTTTTAGTTAGCATAAAATTGATTTTATCACAAATTTTGATTTTAATTACCCATAAGTAAGCATCTAGTAGGCGTAGCTTACTTTTCAAACAATTATTTCATAGGTTAAACAATTATCTATGATATTCCATTTAAATTATTCTATTATCTCCAGGGACCGTAACTGTTATAACTTTTGGATAAAAATTTTGAAATAACAATTATTTTCTAATTTTTACATAAAAATTAAAAAATAATCGTTATTCTATGATTTTAAAATAAAATTTTGTTTTAACAGTTAAATGTTAATTTTTATATAAAAATTTTTTGAATAACTGTTAAAAAATAATTTTTATTATAAAAATTTAAATTAATTTTTATTTTGTAATTTTTATAATAAAGATTACTTTTTAATTGTTATGAAAAATTTTTATAATAAAAATTTTTATAAAAATTACTTATCTAGTAGGCGTTTGTAAATTATAGAATATCTTTGACAGAAGTATACAAGATTTACTTAAACCTACTAGATTAGTAATTTTTATAAAAATTTTTATTATAAAAAATTTTCATAACAATTAAAAATTAATTTTTATTATAAAAAATTACAAAATGAAATTAATTTAAATTTTTATAATAAAAATTTGTTTTAACTGTTATTCAAAAATTTTTATTTACAAATTACCATTTAACTGTTAAAACAAAATTTTTATTTAAAAAATTATAATATAACAATTTAAAAATTTTTCTGTGATAAAAATTGCAAATAAAAATTTATCCCATTTACGGACTCGCCATTCAAAATTATGAAGATTCATGTACTCCATTTTATCAGGGGATCCATATTTCGTAGTAATTTTTATCACTTCCATAACTGTTATTTTCGGTCCCTGATTATCTCAGTTAGATCAAAAATAATGGAATATTCTGTTTAGTCTTTTCTTTTATAGTTCTCCTTCAATTTCCAGTCACACAATTTACTTGATATTTTTTTACTGAAATACAAAATACAAAAATGGACAAAAATAAAAAGTTGTGCAAGTGCCACGTCCGCTCACTGCCCACTGCTGGGAATGCACCACAAGCTCAGGGAGCGGGTCCTCCGCCGGCAGCTAAAGAAAAAAAGTTATGCAAGTGCCCAGTGCCGACAACTGTAGATTGTTTCAATCAAACCTCTTTCGATACTCTTAGTTCTCTTGAAGAATATGAATGTTTTAGTGTTGATTATCCTCGCATTACAGTCGAAGAATCCCAAAATCGTGTTATTCCAAAATCCGGTAGCCAATCAGTGCATGAGGAGACAAGGGACAATGATTTTGAGCAAGAGTCGGAGGATGAGGTGAGTCAAGGACGTATATTTGGTGTTTCGGGTCCGGTGGTTAATGCCGAAGATATGGCCGGTGCTGCCATGTACGAGTTGGTTCGAGTGGGTCACTTTCATTTGGTGGGTGAGATTATACGTCTAGAGGGCGATATGGCCACCATACAGGTATACGAGGATACCTCGGGGGTTAGTGTTGGTGATCCCGTCTATCAGACAGGTAAACCACTGTCCGTCGAATTGGGTCCTGGCATAATGGGTAGCATTTTTGATGGTATACAGCGTCCATTGCGCTCTATTAGTGAACTGACCAACTCCATTTATGTGCCCAAGGGCATTGATGTAAAAAGTTTGCCCCGTAAAATAGCCTATTCGTTTACGCCCAAAAAGCTCAAAGTTGGTGACATGATCACAGGTGGCGATATCTATGGTACGGTCCATGAGAATAGTATGTTGGAACATCACCTCATGTTAAATCCCAAGGGTTTGGGTAGCATTAAATGGCTGGCACCCGAAGGTGATTACTGTGTGGATGAAGTGGTCATAGAAACGGAATTTGAGGATAAGATTACCCAGCATACAATGCTGCAAGTGTGGCCAGTAAGACGTAGCCGACCGGTGGTAGATAAATTACCTGGCACAAATCCACTACTAACTGGTCAACGTGTTCTGGATGCTTTCTTTCCTTGTGTTCAGGGTGGAACTACAGCCATACCGGGAGCCTTTGGCTGTGGTAAGACCGTCATATCACAGGTAAGATATGTCCCTGCCAGGCCAGGCGGCCATATCTCCCACCATTTTGGAGTTGGATTGTTCGGACCTTCTAAAGAATTATTCTACTCATTATTTATTTTCTTTATCTTCATTCAGTCTCTGTCCAAGTACTCCAATTCGGATGTCATCATTTATGTGGGTTGCGGTGAGCGGGGCAACGAAATGTCTGAGGTGCTTAGAGATTTTCCTGAACTCACCGTGGAAGTGAATGGCGTTAAGGAGTCGATTATGAAGCGTACTGCTCTGGTGGCCAATACCTCCAATATGCCTGTGGCAGCTCGTGAAGCTTCCATTTACACTGGCATCACTTTATCCGAATACTTCCGTGATATGGGTTATAATGTGTCCATGATGGCTGATTCCACCTCACGTTGGGCTGAGGCTTTGCGCGAGATTTCAGGTCGTCTGGCTGAGATGCCTGCCGATGCGGGTTATCCCGCCTATTTGGGTGCCAGATTGGCCTCCTTTTACGAACGTGCCGGACACGTACAATGCTTGGGTAGTCCCGATCGTGAGGGTTCTGTATCCATTGTGGGCGCGGTCTCACCCCCGGGCGGTGACTTCTCCGATCCTGTGACTTCGGCCACTTTGAGTATTGTCCAGGTATTCTGGGGCTTGGATAAAAAATTGGCTCAGCGCAAACATTTCCCATCAGTTAACTGGCTGCAGTCCTACTCGAAGTATATACGTGCTTTAGACGCTTACTACGAGGACTCATATCCCCAGTTTATCCAACTTCGCGCCTTAGCCAAGCAGATTCTGCAAGAAGAGGAGGATCTATCGGAAATTGTTCAACTGGTGGGCAAGACATCACTAAATGAGGAAGATAAGATAACACTAGAGGTGGCCAAAATGTTGAAAGATGACTTCCTCCAGCAGAACTCTTATAGCGACTATGATGCCTATTGTCCCTTCTATAAGACAGTGGGCATGTTACGCAATATGATGGCATTCCATAAATATGCCATACAGGCGGTAGAAAATACAGCCGGACAAGATGCTCGCGTCACCTGGGGGTTGATTAGAGAACGCGCCTCGCATCTCATGTATGATCTATCCATGATGAAGTTTTTGAATCCCAAAGAAGGTCAAGAGGCCATTGATCGAGAACTTGATAAAATACATGAAAACGTAATCAAAATGTTTGCCAATTTGGAGGAGAATGTGGCACTTTATGTTTAGTAGGGGGATGCATTAGGTTGGTGTGAAGTATTGTCAAAATTTTCTGTATTGAATATATTTTTCTAAAAATGAGTATATCCAATTTGTTTGTTGGGAATTAATAGTCAATAGCATACAGTGAATACTTACATACATTTTTTTGGTTATTTTTAACAGACTCTGCTTAACTGCTTTTATTAACACGATAACCGATTTTTTGTCTGCCTATAAACAATTCGAAGTAAGATTGTGCAGTTATAGCGCTTTCTAAAATAATCAACAGAGTGCTGTTTTCCCCTTCTGATTTGGATCACACAACGACCTCTTTCAGCAAATAAATTAATTGATTATTAATATATAAATATTATTAAGCTTAAAAAAATATTCGAAAAACGAATAACTTCGACTGTGCCGAAGTTTTGATACACTTGAAAACTTTACTCCAACTGATTTAACTGGAAAATATATATAGGATATAGATATCAGATATTAAAATTTTTAAACCATTGATAATAAAAAATTTGACACCATAAAAAATCTTTTCTTAGTAAAACACATTTTCCGACCGATCGGTACTATGGCAGCTATATGCTATAGTCATCCGATTTTTATAATTTTTTTAAAATGGGTGTGAAAGCATATAAAACTAATATATACCAAGATTGGGGACGCTTCACGAAAAACAAAAAGTTTTTTCTCACTAGAAGTAGTTTTTTGACCGACGTTTATAGGCAGCAGCTATAGTCATCCGATTTTGATAAATTTTTTCGAATGTGTGGAAACAAGAAACAAATAAACACGAGGACGCTCGATGGAAACAAAAAGTTTTTCACAAAGACTTATTTTTCGACCGATCGTTCCTATGGCAGCTATATGCTATAGTAGTCCGATTTTGATACATTTTTCCAGAATTATGTGGAAGCATATAAAACTAACATATACCAAGATTAGTGACGCTACGATGGAAAACAAAAAAGTTTTTCTAACTAGAACTAGTTCTTAGACCGATTGTTCCTATGGCAGCTATATGATATAGTCATCCGATCCGGCCGGTTCCGACATAGTTGCGTGCAGTAAAAAGAAGACTCTGTGCAAAATTTCAGCTCGATAGCTTTAAAACTGAGAGACTAGTTCGCGTAGAAACAGACAGACGGACAGACAGACGGACAGACGGACAGACAGACGGACAGACAGACAGACGGACAGACGGACAGAAGGACGGACGGACGGACAAGCGGAAATAAACTCAGCTCGTCGTCCTGATCAAGAATATATATAGTTTATGGGGTCGGAAATGAATATTTCTATGCGTTACAAACTTTAGGCAAAATTAATATACACTTTTCAAGTGTATAATTATGATTATGATTAAATAAATATAACTATTTATGTATGTATTAGAGACCTGTACGACTAATTCCGGAATCGTGTGATAACGAATGAAAATAATCATTTTGTAAGTAAAATTATAATTTTTATTTATCTGTGTTATTTTTCAGACGTTGCCGAATTGTAATCATGGCCAGTGTTTAAAAACTCAACTGTCAACTTTTCATCTCTAAAATAATCACCATCATCTTCAACATCAATTATAATTAATAATGGTATTATTTTTAGAGTTCCGTCAAACAGAAGTTTGACTTGGAATATCTTGGAAACTAGAAAAATATAACAGTCGAATCAAACGAAAAACTGCCGAAGTAGCTCTCTATATGGTAAATTAAATGACAAACTACTGATCTCCCCTATAAAGAACGCGCGAGATTTTGTTGAAAGAACCCGTTACCTGAGGCCGAACGAATGTAATTCTTACGCAAAACTTAACGCCTTTATCTATCACTTCCTCTTGATCTTCATTTGGAATTGCAATATGTGCTTCTTGGAAATTGAGGCTGTTGAATCTCGTTTGAACTTTTGTAAGCTTCAGTGCTTTCTTAAATTAAAAAGGTCTGCTCCCCTTTGGCAATACGCAATATTTTATAATGTGTGCAGAAGACATGCAGCAACGTTTTTTGTTTAGACAAGATTTTAAAAATGCGTTTCCGGCTTTCATCGCACAGGGGAGAGCCAATCGTTACCAAAAAAGGTAAGAACGGAAATCTCATATGGATGTCTCCCAAACTTGGGTATAAAAATGAATTGAGTTGTTTTGTTCCGTTTTTAAGAACACTTTTTACTTTATATGAGAACAAACAATACTGGGGAGCATGCAGGACCGTCGCCCGAAAAGTTCAAGAACGCCCGGGTTTTTTTTTCTTATAAATTTGCATATATATTAATATAATTGTATATTTGGTTCATAAGATTTCTTTAATTTAAAAACATATATAAATAAATTAACTTAACCGACCACGCCGCGCTTGCCGACTAGGCACCCAAGTCATACAGGCGTTTGCTCCGACGACAAAGAGAGAAGCCGGGCGTTTGCGTGCTCTCTCTGTTTTCAACCCCGTATGGTTGCGAGTACATAGCAAGCCGTGGCGCGCCAGTATTGAAAGTCAAAAGGCAATTATACCGTGGTTGTTTTGCTCATTTCGACTTGGTATTGTTCCTCCATTTTGAAAGTTATGTTTGGTTGCCGGCCATATTCTAAACGTTTCCCTGTAGGTATAGATATCAGTATTTAAAATTTTAAATCATTGATAATAAGAAATTTGACACCATTAAAAAATCTTTTCTTACTAACTTTTTCCGCGCGTACTATGGCTATAATACTATAGTCATCCGTTTTATAATTTTTAGAGTATGTGAAGCATATAAAACTAATATATGCCGTTGGGGCGCTACGTAAAACATTTTCTCACAGTTTTGACAACGGGCGCGTGCTATAGTCATCCGATTTTGATAAATTTGTATTATGAACAAGAACAAATATACGGTGGGCGCTTCGTGGAAGTTTTTGCTTATTTTTCGACCGTCGTTCCTATGGCAGCTATCATCACAAGTGGTCCGATTTTGATACATTTTTCCAGATTATGTGGAGCATATAAAACTAACATATACCAAGTTAGTGACGCTACGTGGAAAACAAAAAGTTTTTCTAACAGAACTAGTTCTTAGACCGTTGTTCCTATAGCGGCTATATGATATAGTCATCGATCCGTAGTTTCCATTAATTAGTTGCGTGCAGTAAAAAGAAGACTCTGTACAAAATTTCAGCTCGAGGTGGGGGGGGGGGGGGGACGGAATAAGGTCGTCCGATATACCTTTTTGGATGATGATGAAATAAATATAACTATTTGGTATGTATTAGAGACCTGTACGATTAATTCCGGGAATCGTGTGATAACGAATGAAAATGGAAGGATTAATTTTGCCCAAAGTTTCGGTAACACATTGAAATATCGTCTAAACTATAGATTTCGATTCCGCCGTCCGTCCGTCCGTCACCACTCTGTCTGTCCGTCCGTCTGTCGTTCTGGGGGCGATTTCGAGCTGAAAGGCGACAGACGCCGTACCGACACTAATAAGTCGAACACCGGCGATCGGGTTAACTAATCATAAAGAGCCGCCAGTACGATCGGTCTAAAAGGCCTTTGTTTCACAGTCATCCACTTGGACATGTAGAGGCCATAATTTCTAAACGATCACCGATATATATGGCGTTGAAGGATCGGTCGAAAATAAGTTCTTGTGAGAAGTCCTTTACCATCGTAGCAATCATCTCTATGGGCGATATTCCGCAATTCTTGAGAAAATTTTATCGTAACGAATACATGGTGGCCGCCATATAACGGACGTCAAAAAGGATTTAGTGAGAGAAAACTTTGTTTTTTGCGTACGTCCCTCATTCAGAGTATATTGTTTGATATGCTTTCAAATACTTTAGATTAGTTATGGGATCGGATGACTATAGATATAAGGTACCGATCGGATACGTAGTTTTAAAGAAGTTTTTTTATAGACATCAGATTTTATATTCTCGTTTTGGTAGAAATTATAATTTTTATTTATCTGTGTTAATTTATCAGACGTTGCCGAATTATAATCATGGCTAGTGTTTTAAAACTCAACTGTCAACTTTTCATCTCTAAAATTACACCATCATCTTCAACATCAAATTATAATTAATAAATTGTAGTAAACAGTCATGGTTATGCAGTAATGGGACACATTTTTTTTATAATGCAAAGAGACAGCTAAAAAGAGGATTAGCTTCTAGATTATATTTTTAGAATTACCATTACTATTCCCACTAGCAGGACCCGCCATGGAAAAGTATGTTCTGGGTGAGATGTTGCTTCTAGGGGATTAAATTATTTGCTTAGAGCGTTCCGTCAAACAGAAGTTTGACTTGGAATATCTAGAAAATTATCAGTCGAATCAAATGAAAAACTGCCGAAGTAGTCTCTCTATTTGCAATCAAATGACAAACTACCTACCTACCTTTACTAAAGAACGCGCGAGATTTTTGAAAAGAAACCCGTTAACAGCGTCGAACGAATGTAATTCTTAAGCAACAAACTTAACGCCTTTATCTATTACTTCCTCTTGATCTTCATTTGGAATTGCAATATGCTGCTTCTTGGAAATTGATGCTGTTGAATCTTCGCTTGAACTTTTGTAGCTCCAGTGCTTTCTTAAATTAAAAGGTCTGCTCCCCTTGGCGAATATTAATATTTTATGGCAATGTGTGCAGAAGACATGCAGCAACGTTTCTTTAGTTTAGACGGTTTCTTTTATTTCAAGCCTTGGTTAAATGTCGATTTTTTCCTGTGTTACAAAGAGGGTAGTCAATTTTAACTGATCTGATGCAAGATTTTAAAAATGACGTAATAAGGTCAATACGAGCTTTCATCGCCTAGGGATTTTCCCATTACATTGATGCAATTTTCTAGTCGACTAGCAACGCACTTAAGGGGGAACCTGCATTAGAAGGTTTAACGAAGTCGTTTTTTTCTAGATTTTTTTGGGGGGGATAAAATTTATTGAGCTCTGAAAATTAATTTAAAATATTTTTGACGAACAGAAATATATATATATATTTATTTTTTGAAATATTCCATTAAATTTCAGTGGCATGGAAATTTGTAGAACGCCGCAACGCTGAAGTTTTCCATTGTAGTGAAAGATACAGGTAGCATTTCTTGTACAAAACAAAAAAAGAATATAATAGGAATAGAATTTTAATTATTGGATTTTTTCTACTGGGTAAACTAAAAACGAGAAGGCAAAGCTATCTTCGACTGTGCCGAGAAGTATTTGAAAACTTTACTCCAACTATTTGGCTTAAAATATATATGGGATTATATATCGGCTTTAAAATTTTTAAATCATTGATAATAAATTTGATACCATACTTTTCTTGGTAAAACACACTCCGACCGATCTCAATATATGCTATAGTCCTCCGATTTTGATAATTTTTCGTAATTATGTGAAAGCATAAAACTAATATATACCAATTGGGGACGCTACGATAAAAAACTAAAAAGTTTTTCTCACAAGAAGTATTTTTTTGGCAGTCCGTTTATATAGCAGCTATACTATAGTCATCCTTAATTTTTCCAGAATTGTGTGAAACATATGAAACAAATATATACTACGATTGAGACGCTACGATGGAAATCAAAAAGTTTCCACAAAGACTTATTTTTCGACCGTCGTCCTATGCAGCTATATGCTATAGTGATCCGATTTTAATACATTTTTCCAAAATTATGTGAAAAGCATATAAAACAAACATATACCAAGATTAGTGACGCTCCGATGGAAAACAAAAAAGTTTTTCACTAGAACTTGTTCTTAAGACCGATCGTTCCTGGCAGCTAGTATAGTTATCCCGATCCGGCCGGTTCCGACATTAGTTGCGTGCAGTAAAAAAGAAGACTCTGTGCAAAATTTCAGCTCGATAGCTTTAAAATTGAGAGACTAGTTCGCGTAGAAACAGACAGACGGACAGACGGCGGACAACCGGACGGACGGACAAGCGGAATTGAATTCTAATCAATAGTATAAAGGGTCCGAATGAAAATTGAATTTTAAATCGTTTCAAAAAATTTGTATTTTCCATTTCTTATAGTTTAAATACATCCTCAAAATCCACCTAAATTGCCTTTTAAAAATCGTTATTTTTAATTCGAATTCGCTGGGAATTTGTTTTTATTTCGTATGTACTCAAATATTAACATTTTACATGGGTTTGTATTTGAATTTTCTTTGACGTTAAGGCCAGGCATCATGGGACTTATCTAACAGCCTCTATCGTATACCATTGACGGCCGTTAGCCTGGGTGGTGCCCAGACTAAAAAAAATCCTTTAATTGAGTGCACACTTATGCCAAGGAGCAACCAGCTCCAAGTCAGATGCCAGGCAAGTCCTTGGCTGATGCCGCCTGCTGACTTTTTATGCGCTTTTAGCACCATTATCCTTTTACGATTATCGTCGCTAAAGCGAATTGACTGTTTGACGTTCAATTGAAATTTTGCATTAAAGCTCAATGGCTTAACCCCTTCAAATTATGCAATAAGGCCATCCACCCCCAAATACCGACAGCAGCCCCAGCCCCAGCTGAGCCCAAGCTGCTGAAAGTCGAAATGGCAGACAGTGGCAGCGAACGAACGAACGGAACGAACTTCGAACGGCAGCCAATTAGCGCGCATTGCTCATACGCCACGTTTGTCATGACACACACACATACATATGCTTGGCTCTTGCTCCCTCTCTCTCTCTCAGTTCGCATAGCGGAAACGGAAGTTGTAAGGGGATTTTCAATTTGCAATTGAACTGATTCTGATTTTTGGCTTGCTTTTTTTTCCGTCTCTGCGCTCATTTTATGGCTGACTTGGTTGCTGTGGTGCTGAGTGGGGGGTAGTGCGGAAATGTAATCATCGCAATCCTACGAAAACCCCCAAACCCTCCCAACACACACAGAGAGCTTTATATATATATATACTTACATTTAATTTCCACTAATTGAATCGAAATCGATCTCTACATTTTTGTGCACAAGTTCGAGGGGTTGACGTTTGCTTTACGAAATTTGTGGATAGAGTTTGGTGTAAGGCAAAGAGAGGCATTGGAAGGCTGTGAATTAATAAACTTTTCATATAAATCAATGAATTTTTTGTCGACACTTGACTACCGCGGCAAAAATAATCGGTTTAAAGGGATTACCGTCCTAACGACTTCTATGCAAAAGTCGAAATTTGTGAATGAAAAAAGGAGGTAGTGATTTTTAATGAGCATTAGACCAATGCAATGACTTTTCGATGACTCTGTTATTTTCAATTAATCTTAATGATAGCGGGTGAGAGTATAATAGGTTTATCTATTTAAATTTCACTTGAATATGGGTTGAAAATTAGACAAATGCAAAAGAGCAATATTCTCTATAGTCAAGAACAGAGGGATCTTCACGTCACGCACGATTCACGAAATAAAAATCTTTAGGCCCGATGAACCACCGACGAATTTTTGCGTGGAGAGACCTTAATTCTATCACGGATTCACGAAGTCAAAAGCAAATCACTTTTAGGAATAATAGTATTAATCAAATATAATAGAAAAAATAAGCGAAGTATTTCGACTGTGCCGAAGTTTTAATAAATCATTGCAAATAAAAATAGGATAATATTTAGAAAATATGCAAATATTTTAAACTAATATTATGATAACCGATGGAAAAAAAGTTTTTCTCACTAAAATTAATTTTCAGACCGATCGTTCCTATGGCAGCTATATGCTATAGTCATCCGATTTTGATAAATTTTTTCCAGAATTATGTGAAAAAATATAAAACTAACATATACCAAGATTGGTGATGCTACGATGGAAAACAAAAAGTTTTTCTCACTAAAACTAGTTTTTGACCGACCGTTCCTATGGCAGCTATATGCTATAGTCATCCGATTTTGATAAATTTTTTTCAGAATTGTGTGGAAGCATATAAAACTAATATATACCACGATTGGTGACGCTACGATGGAAAACAAAAAGTTTTTCCCACTAGAACTAGTTTTTTGACCGACCCGTTTATATGGCAGCTATATGCTATAGTCATCCGATTTTGATAAATTTTTTCACAATTGTGTGGAAGCATATAAAACTAATATATTCCACGATTGGTGACGCTACGATGGAAAACAAAAAAGTTTTTTTCACTAGAACTAGTTTTTTGACCGATCGTTCCTATGGCAGCTATATGATATAGTCATCCGATCCGGCCGTTTCCGACAAATGATGCAGCGTATTTGTATTTAAAGACTTTCAAAAACAAGTTTGCGTCAAGATAGCTTTAAAACTGAGAGACAGACAGACGGACAACAGACGGACAGACGGACAGACGGACGGACGGACAGACGGAAATGAACTCAGCTCGTCATGCTGATCAAGAATATATATACTTTATGGGGTCGGAAATGATTATTTCAATGCGTTACAAACATCGTGGCAATTTTAATATACCCTCTGCAAGGGTATAAAAAGTTCATAGCTTATATTCACGATGAATAACTTTAACACGCTCGAACGACGCATGGAACTCGCACACTCACGAAAGGCTGTGTTTTCTCACGATCACGTATCGACACGTCGTGACACACCGTGACACGTTTAAATTCACGTCAATCGCGCACCTCAACTCTGAACCATTTTTGAACCGGTTTAAGCCGAGTTCGAACCGGTTCACCGACTTGGGACATTGTCTTTGTCACTTTCCCGATCGACATAAACACACTGAGAAAATTTCAGGAAAATTTTCTTCCTAAAGGTCCCATTCTCAGATGACATAAAAATTATTTTTTTCCCAATTGAAATGGGAATAAAAAAATTTTTTTGGGGTTGGAAATTGGTTGTGTTTTTGTATATTTGTTATATGAAGCATAGTGACGAAAATGAAATTTATGTCATCTGAGATCAGGCCTTAACTCAAAAATGGGCGTTCAAATTGAAGTTTTCAATTTAGGGCTCAGCCTACATCTGGAATGCGCAAGTACTCAATTTCTAGCATTGAGTGTACTTTATATGCTTACAAGTTCTGGTGACTCTTGGCTTATCGATTTGAGTTCCATAGACTGTTATTACTTTTACAAATAAGTTAAAAAGCTTTGAAATTCCCTAAGAATTGTCAACCTCATCCATTAATTTGAAAGCCCACCCATCAGCTCATTATGCCTTAAACACGACGACGACAAATAGGCAGCGTGTGCAAGCAAAGGACATGCCCATGTTTTTGTTGTTATTGCTGTTGTTGTTTTTGTTTTCGTGGCCGCAAGGCCAAAAGGATATCATAAGCACATAAGATGATGATGGGTGCGGGGAGTGAAAAGACGGTGGCAACTTAATTTGCAACTTATACGCAAAATCCTTTTGATTTTGTTATTTTGAGGAAGTCGCTCGGTCGCTTGAAGGTCCTGTTCTTCAATGTTTTCCCTTGGCTGTGGATGTGTCCTTTTGCGCAAATTTTTGAGTGCCTGCAGTTATTTGGCTAAGTTCAGCGAGAACCTTTTTTTTTGTTTTGCTTGTTTTCGCCTTAGTTTTGCATGGAAAAGGTCCTGCTCAATGTCCTTTCTTCTTGTGTGTGTGTGAGTTGTTTGATATGCTTCTGTTTAAAGGAATTTAAATTAAGCCTATGCAAATGCGCCTAAGGATGTTTTCGTTGTGTTTTCTTGATGGTGCATGTATCCTCGCGCGTGTATCCTGTTTTGTTTCTGGCATTTTAACGACGCATTTTCGACTGCAACCACGCCCACAAAAGTTTTGGCATAAAAATTTGCCACTCGCAGAGCTCCTTGCGGCATGTCGCCTGTCACACTGGCAACTGGCCTATCACTCTCAGTCTCGCACTCGTCCTTCTGGCAGATAATGAAATTGTTGTGAGGAAAAAGTAAAAAAAAAACACCGAAATGTATAAAGAAACTTTTTAAATACAAAAGGATATGCGTGGGCAGGAATGAGTCCTTTTCACTAGCTGCTCGCTCGCCGCAGTGACATTGATAAAACGCTCGAAATTTACTGCGTGGCGCAGGACTCATGTTTCGTTCTTTTTCCAACTTTGCGGTTGCTGCTGGAGTCCTGGCATTGTTGTGCTTACTTATCCCTGTCGGGGAAAAATTGCCAAAAACTCGGTCCGTCTGCTAGGCATCCTCGCACTGGCAGTGCATTTAGTCAAAAGTGATTGAAAAGGCATTTTGTTATAATGCCAACTTAATGACAACGAAATTACGGCCAACAGCCGAAAAGCCAACGCCAAGGCAACAGCACAAAATGAGTTTCCAAATACTTTGAGACGGAAAAAGTTTGTTTTCCCAGCTAACATGAAAATTTAAATCTACTATAGATGCTATTTTTAATGGCATGCCTCCCACTCTCCATCTCCCAGGAGTGCTCATGCCTTGTCATGCTGGCAAAGCATTTTAATTGTTCGGTTTCAGATATAGATAGACTCAGCCAGATGGCAAGTTTTGGTTTCAAGTATTATGTATTGCTTGGAGAAAAAATTTAAAATTTAAGTGGTGCTTGTTACAAGACAATATCGGTTATGATTAATCCCAGAACCAGAAATAAAAAACAAAAAAAAACCCATTAACATACGCATTGCAATTCTGATGGTAGCCATTTCCGTAAGCCAGCCTTCTTTATAAGCTCAGAAAATAGAATTTAAAAAACAATACAGCTCTCCTCTTGTTGTCATAATCATACAAAGGCATTCAAAAAACTGTCTCGAAAAAATTCTAGTTTTAAAATAACACTCGGCAACATGGTCCAGTTTATAGAAGGAGTGGTGGTGATTCTATGTGATTATCGTATGCTTAACATGAATCTGTTTGGCAAAATTGTGTATAACATGAGAATTATTAGTAATTTTAGCTCTCTGAGGGTTATACTACCTTTAAAATTTTTTTTTTCCGATTTTTCGTTTTCGTATATCTTGGACATACCCCTTTATCCTCTTCAAACCATTTTCCAAAATCCGAAATAGTTTAGCAGATACATCAATGTGTTTGCTCAATTAAGTATTTTATACGTTGCTCAAAACATTAAATGCGCTTTTCTCGAAATCACGTCTTTTGACCTGGTAGCCACGTGACAGTTCTAATTAACCGAGTTGGATCAGCTATGTTGCAATCGATGCCTTAATGAAGAGGAAAAATATTTTTGACTATTTTTTTTACACTAAAGTACACAAAAAACGAGAAGGCAAAGCTAACTTCGACTGTGCCGAAGTTTTAATACACTTGAAAAACTTTACTCCAACTGATTTAACCAGTAAAATATATATAGGATATAGATATCAGATATTAAAAAATTTTAAATCATTGATAATAAAAATAGGATACCATAAAAAAACTTTTCTTAGTAAAACACATTTTCCGACCGATCGGTCCTATGGCAGCTATATGCTATAGTCATCCGATTTTTATAAATTTTTTAAAAAATTTGTAAAAGCATATAAAACTAATATCTACCAAGATTGGTGACGATACGATGGAAAACAAAAAAGTTTTTCTCACTAGAACTTGTTTTTTGACCGACCGTTTCTATGGCAGCTATATGCTATAGTGATCCGATTTTGATACATTTTTGCAGAATTATGTGAAATCATATAAAACTATCATATACCAATATAAGTGACGCTACGATGGAAAACAAAAAAGTTTTTCTCACTAAAACTTATTTTCCGACCGATCGTTCCTATGGCAGCTATATGATATAGTCATCCGATTTTGATAAATTTTTTCGAAATTGTGTGGAAGCATATAAAACTAATATATACTACGATTGGTGACGCTACGATGAAAAACAAAAAAGTTTTTCCCACTAGAACTAGTTTTTTGACCGACCCTTTATATGGCAGCTATATGATATAGTCATCCGATTTTGATAAATTTTTTCACAATTATGTGGAAGCATATAAAACTAACATACACCAAGATTTGTGCCGCTACGATGGAAAACAACAAAGTTTTTTTAACTAGAACTAGTTCTTAGACCGATGGCAGCTATATGATATAGTCATCCGATCCGGCCGGTTCCGACATATTAGTTGCGTGCAGTAAAAAGAAGACTCTGTGCAAAATTTCAGCTCGATAGCTGTAAAACTGAGAGACTAGTTCGCGTAGAAACAGACAGACGGACAGACGGACGGACGGACAGACGGAATTGAACTCAGCTCGTCGTCCTGATCAAGAATATATATAGTTTATGGGGTCGGAAATGAATATTTCTATGCGTTACAAACTTCTGGGCAAAATTAATATACACTTTTCAAGTGTATAAATATAGAAAAATCTATTTTTTTTTTATTTTAAATAAAAGCTATTTTTCAAAAAAAAAATTATGATTTAAGTAGGGACCAGAATTTCACCAATTCTGATCATAACCTAATTAACCGTTTTTATTTCCGATAGCCTGGAGTCCCTGAATTATAGCTACCACCTCTATACCTTTTTTAAGACCTTATTTGGCAAGCCGAGAACTTTTTGAACATCCTCGAATTCCAATATTTTTTAATTATTATTTATTTTATTTATTAATTTTTTCTTTGACAAAGTTCTAAAATATTTTCCATATTTCATGTCAGTTTCAACAACGCTTGACTTTTTGCAAGGCGTTGTTCAGCTTACTATACCCAATTAACATTTTTATTACGCAGCCAAAGGAAAACAACAAACAACTCACAAAACACCCACACACAAAACGAATTCTGATCTATTCAAGAGACCATGGCGCAAAACGATATCAAACACAAAAAACACAAACTTTGACCATTTTTTATATAAATTTTTTAGTATAAATTTGATACTAGTTCTTATAACACTTTGTCAAATTTTTTGTATCATTTAATCATATCATAACATTTTTTTAATCTGAAATTTTTTTGCGATAATTTAGGCGGTATGTTTAACGGCTTAATCGTAAGACGGCAAATTGGTAAGAGTTACACAGATTGATCATTAGAATCCTTCATGCTGCTGCGCCGTTGTCGCGATCAAGTGCCCTATTTATATCATAAATAAGTATACATATATGAGCAGATAGATAAATTCTTACAATTTATTTTCCAAAATGTTTTGCCCATATTTCGTATTTCAACGCCCTATGGCTCCAAATGTGCATAACAGAAATTTTGTTAATTCTCAAACTTCAGTTACAATTGATAACCAATAATTGGTTGGTAGTCTGCAAATTGAACTACAAATTCAATTGCCTGGTTATACAAACCAAACAAAATCAATCTAATATGCTGCTGCGCTTTATGAGTTCTATCAAGTGAAAAATCAGAGCATTTTCCTTTATATTGGCCAAGCCTCAATGGCGCACATAGGCCCTCACAATGTGTTGTTTGCATGTCTGCAAAGTGTTTCAATTATTTACGTTAAATAAAATGCAGCGAAGAGAGCATAGAGTGTGTAGTGAGTAGAAAGGATGGCCGTTGCACTGCACTATGGGGAAAATGACCACATTATCTGGCATTTATTATTGTGAGTTAACCAAAAGAGATTTTTCACTGCGGTTTTTTTATTATGTTGTTATAGACCATTAAAAGCTATTTTAGAAAAATGGGCGTGTCAACGCCCTTCCGCCAAAAAATCGAAAAAAGAATTTTTTTACGTGCATTTTTAGATATAAACTTCCAAATTCAGTCACCTATACGTGCTTACGTTGCAGATAGAAGTTTCGCCACGCCCCCTTCCGCCCCCAAAATTATGAAAAACCAGTTTTTTTTTTTTGTCGCACTTATAGGCTGATGGGCTTTGTCAATCCTTCCCTGACTTGCATGGCTTTTTCCGGGGTACTCCGGGGTATTTGAAGAATTGCAGCAAGATCATGTAGTCCTTGTTTCCGTGCAGCTGCGATTGCTGCATGAACTAGCAAGAAAACATCATCACCTTGGAATTTGGATAGTTCCGCTGCTTGCAGTCTTTGAGCCCTTTCGCCTTTCGATTCAAATGGAAGAAGTGGCCGTCCAACCGGTCTATTACTTTTTTTAAAGGCAAAGTTGTAGTACCGTTTATCCATTGCGAATGTCTTCTTTCAAAGTTCTTATAAGTGCTATTACATTTAAGCCAATTATAATGCAAATTGTTGCAAAATTGGTGGCTTTTTACTTTTAAAATATTTTCATCAACATTATTGCACGCATGCAGCTCAAAATATCTTTGAATTGCCTTCTCTCGTTCGTGCCGGCCCCTCTCGCTATTCCACACAGCAAACAAATCGACGTTGGAAAAAATGAGGTTACCTAATAAAAATGCAAATTGCGTCAAGAATTTGGAAATTAAGACCAATACCTGTTTACTCAGAATTGACTACGCTACAACAGACACTTGGACAAACACATAAACAATTCTAAACTCTTTTATATAATCCTTTCCAAAGTTGAAATTTGTTAATAAAAATCCAGCGCTTATGGCCTTATGACACGACATTAATTGAACGTATTAATAATTTTGATTGAAATTAATTTCAGTTGATATTGGTTTTGCGTGAGTGAGAGAGAGACAAATACATGTGGAAATTAATGAGGTTTTTAATGCCGCATTAACGCGTTACTATCGGTTATCGGAAAAATACTAACTTGAACAAAATCCCAAAAAAAATATACCAATTTCGATTGCCATTGGCCGATAGATTAATGCATTAAATCGTACTTTCAAACTCATTATTTTGTCATTAATTTGTAGAAAAGCCCTCAAAATAGATAAGACAGGGACCTATATATATCTATATTGAGCGGTATTGAAGTTGTATGCGACAAACATATTATTAAATTAAAACAATAAAAAAAATATAACAAAATTTTTTGCTACTTGGCTGTTGCGACGCGAGCAAGAAGGTATTTTGCTTTATTTTCAATGAAAAATACAATGTGGAATAACAATAAGAAAACTAACTGCAGGTTTCACTCATAAATTGTTGCCGGGATCATGGGCGAGGTCGCGAAAATTAAGAAAACTATTCTTCGTATGACTGCACATTTATTTTAATTGATTTAAAATATGATAAAGTCGCATATTCAGAACACAGAGATGCGTAGTTGCATTGGTCCTACAGATAGGCCACTAATCACATTGCTTTATTTGGCTACAGTAAATGACAACATTCTTTTATACAAATATTGTCATAATTCGAAATCATTAATTGAAGGGAAAGTTGGAACTCGTTGCAATCGCCCATTCGAATTCACTAGTGAACCATTTTCAAAATTTTAAAGGAGACAATGTGTTGAATGTCAAGAAGTAACTGGCATTTCCATCTTCGAACATGGAATGGAAAAAGAATGCCAAAAATTTTATGAATTTTGATTTTTATGAAAATGAAATTTATTGTACAACATATTGTGTTAAAATATATATTTTGTTTAAAAAAAAACTATTTATATTGAAAATTTGTACAAGCAAGCTTTGCAAGATACGGGCGGTGCCAAAAATCGGTTCTTACTATTTTAATTTAAAAGATGACAACTATTAAATTTGTATAGCTATTGCTGATGCTAATCATAAATTTAAATTTATTAAAATGCCGGCACATGTGGCAAGTGTGACCGTTCGTACTTGCGATAGAAATCCAGAACCAAAAATGTATATAGCTGTACCGTTCACTCGCATTTAATTAATGAAAAGATTAATATCGTGTCATACAGGCTTTATAAAACGACAAAATATTAGTATACACACGCACAATTTGAACGATTTTTTATATTAAACACACAGTGCAAACCTGCGAAATCAGTGTTCATGACTTGATTTTCTTCTATTTGTGTTGCCATCACAAAATATTAAAAACAAAACTCAATGCAAAAATTTACAAAACTTAGCCGCACGTGCTTTCGATTGCAACAGCTGACCTAACAGCTGTTATTCCTACATGGGACTGTTAAATTTAACATTTTGAGTTTGCGGCATAACAGTCTGATGTTTTCTTAATGCGTTAACAGCAAATTTGTGCTAATTAGAAAACTTTTAAAAAACATGCAAATGCCAGATAAAGTGGTAATTTTCCCCGTAGTGCACTGGCTGCTGTGCACGTAGCCGAAAAGTATGCTATTGAAATATTTATGCCTGGCTCGTTGGCTTTGTTTGAGTGTGTGTGTGTGTGTGCGGTTGATTAAGCATTTGACATACATATTTCCTTGCAGCAGCAGCAGCGACAGACGAGTTCAAAGCGCATTAGACATGCAAAACAAACACGTGCCAACACGCACACACTACCAACTCTGTCTCTCTCTTGCACTATCTGCCGCATTTCCTTGTTGTCTGTGTCGCATTTTCCTATTAGCAGGCAGTCGAGCAACAATTCGCAACAAAATATGCAAATGCAGCCAAGCGTGTGAGTTGCTCCTCATCCAAGGGCGTACGCAGGGGGGTACCAGTTGGCCCCCAATGTAGTTTTGGATGTTATCCAAATCATAAAAATCAAGTTATTTTAATACTTAAAATTTGGGGCTTAAACTCTTATAAAAGAAGAAATAAATTATGAAAATAATGATGCGCACAACTTCATAAGAATTATATTTCTCCTCCCCCCCCCTAATCACAATCCTGTGTACGTCCTTGCCCTCAACTGCCCATTCTTTCCATCTTTCCAATTGCCGCATTGTTTTTCTGTCTGTTTGTTGTTGCCGCCTGAATGATTCGTAGCCGAACATTTGCCAGCCAAATTTGCAGCACGTGCTGCAAGTTTCTACTTTCCACTTTTCCACCACACTTTTCTATCCTTATCTTTTGGCATTCAGCTTTCAGCTTCATGTCCAGAGACAACGAATCAAGTTTGGGCCAAACTAACAAGAGAAATGTTATGTTGGCTTTTAATTGAATTTTGAAACCGCATAACTGAAATCGCAAAGCCAGCCAAATCTTGACCCAAGCAGGCAGACTCACACACACACACACACATATTCGCCATACTTCTTGCCACAACCCTTCGACAGGAGCAATAAAAATGTTATAAAAATCGCCCAAAAGTAATTTCAGCGCAGAGTCAAAAAGATTTCGGACAAGTCGAGATTTGTAGATACCCTTACTAGAAAGAGTTTGTTAAAGTGAAACGGAAATAGTTTTATCTACTGGGTATACACTGAGAAAACAAATTGTTCACTTAAAGAAAGAGACGATTTGCTCTTTAAAATTTTTTAACTCAAAAAAATTGTTTTTCTTTATAAAACGAGCATCATAGCACCTACATAGCACTGTATTTCACATAAACTTACGTTTAACAGTGTTACTTTACGTTCATCTGACACATAGCACCTATCTAGAAGATGAGAAATCGGCCATAAATTAGTCTATGCCAAAGAGCAAGGATGTGAGAATTTAAGATTTAGAGTTCGAGCAAATGTAAGAGCTTTCGAACCCTTTTAGAAATCTGACGAATTTTTAAAACGCTTTATCAAAATATAATAAAAATCCACTGATCACTGAGTGGTTAAGGTTCGGAAATATGAGGTTCAAGACAAGACTTTTGTGCAAAGGATTCATTTTAAAGTGTTACGCAATTTAAAATGAAAAGCAATAAATTGATCACTGATGACTGAGTGGTTAAGGTTCGGAAATATGAGGTTCAAGACTTTTGTGCAAAGTTTTCATTTTGAAGTGTTACGCAATTTAAAATGAAAAGCAATAAATTTTTTTTAAATACAATTAAAATAAACAGAATTTTTTCTTTCTTCGGGTATAAATGAAAAGCAATAAATTTTTTTTAAATACAATAAAAATAAACAGAATTTTTTTCTTTCTTCGGGTATTTGTTAGCCCATTTTACTTCCTTGATCAGACAAAATACATTTTTGGGCGGTAAAAGCCGTTTCAACTAAGATCTGTGTCTTTTGTGGAACCGAAACGAAATTTTGTTTCGGAACCGGTTTAGGTTCAGTTATTTATACACAAGAAATTCGGTTCTCAGTTAAAGAAAAGACGGAATCCCGGATTCAAACCTTGTACACTCTATACCAAATTTGTTGTTGTTGTTGTTGTCCCACTATCATATTTACACATTTTATAGGAAATAACCTAAGCTTTTCAAAAAAAAATTAAATTTTTTTTTTAAAATACCCATTTGGGTCAAAATTGAAAAATAACGGTTAATTTTGAAAAATAGGGTGTGAATTTCCATTTTTTTTTTATTTTTGTTATTATTTTCAAAAAGTACATGAAAAATGCTTTGAAATGACATATTTACAATTTCAAATCTATAAAGTTTATTTTTTTAAGTATTATTAATAATTCAATATTTCCTGAAGCTATTGTTGTCCCACTATCATATTTACACATTTCATAGGAAAAAACCTTAGCTTTTCAAAAAAAATTAAATTTTTTTTTAAAATACCCATTTGGGTCAAAATGGAAAAATAACGGTTAATTTTGAAAAATATAAAAATGCTTTAAAATTATTTACAATTTCAAATCATAAGTTTATTTTTTTATAAAAAAATCAATTCCTGAGCTATTGTTGTCCCACTATCATATTTACATTTCATAGAAAATAACCTTAGCTTTTCAAAAAAATTAAATTTTTTTTTTTAAATACCCATTTGGGTCAAAATGGAAAAATAACGGTTAATTTTGAAAAATAGGGGTGAATTTTCATTTTTTTTATTTTTGTTATTATTTTTAATCAATTTACAATTTAATTATTTACAATTCAAATCGATAAAGTTTATTTTTTAAGTTTTAATTCAATATTCCTTTGTTGTCCCCTATCTATTTACACTTTCATAAAATAACCTTAGCTTTTCAAAAAAATTTTTTTTTTTAAATACCTTTGGGCAAAATAAAAATAACGGTTAATTTTGAAAATAGGGTGAATTTTTTTTTTGTTATTATTTTCAAAAGTACAGAAAAATGCTTTAAAATGACATATTTACAATTTCAAATCGATAAAGTTTTGTCATAGTTATACGATTTTAAAAATTCCAATATCACTTAAAATGTCAAAACTTCCACCCCCCCTAATTTCTACAATTTTTTTTAATGAGTTAATATTTAGGGAATTTATTACCTTTATATAGGATAACAATCCATCAAAATATCAAGCCAATCCCATAACTTTCATTTTTTGGCTGGGACGTTTGAGAAAGAATGCCCCATATATGTATTTAATGTCATCTGGATAGAGGACTTTTTTAATTTTAATAATTATAAGCGAAAAAAAAATGCAGAAAAGATAAATATATAATTTTCTAATGATTAGATTCTACCCATAATTAAAGATGTTTAGAATGACAGTTATTTTCGGTCCCGAAATATTTGCATGAACGTGCTAAAAATGTATCGTTATTCTTTAAAGTGCTTCCAATCCCCCATTTGTTTCAAAGAAATCCTACTCCATCACCAAATGTTATAAGCCAGCTAAAAAGGAAGCGTAACCCAAGAGTTAGTTCGGTTTGGTGAGTGAGACAGCAGATTACCAGCGATTGCCAGTTGGCGATAACGGGGGCCAACTCAGGTCGCCCGCATGGCCATCTTGGCCCAGTAGACTGGCCCGCTCAATTAGTTAGCGCATTAAGAAGATCTGCAGTAACAGCAGCGAGAGCAGCGGCAGCATCCAAGGAATTTATTGTGTTCTCCAGTGCCCAAGTTGGCTGGTGTTAGTGTGAGTAGAGACGCTTATCGCTGTAACCAGGCCGGGAGACTTCGACTCGTAATTGACTTGTTGCCAAAGTAATCGTTGCCTGTTAACTGCTGTTGTCAGGGGATTATCTACAGTTCAGTTGGAATCGTCTTGCCCCAGCCCCAATCCCCTACACAGGGCTATCAGCGCGGCGCACACACAAGGCTTATTGAAGTGCATGGAGCAGTGAAAAACAATAAACATGCCCGGGATGAGCGAGCTCAGGAACTGAAGAGCAAGTACTACATACATATATTCTCTTGAGTCCAAATTCAAGTGCTTTGTTATTCGGCTCGTCCTACGATGTCTCCTTCAGCTAATTGGTTTTGCATGTGTACACCTGCTGGCCTCGACCCCATCTAACCATCTCGAATCTGTTCATTTCTGTGGCTTTTGGCAAGGCGTTCCGGAAATATGCAACAAGCGTTGGCCACAGCAATCAACGCGCGCGCTGAGTTGGCAGTTGGCGGCCATTTTGAAGCATGGCCATAAATGTTACATTTGGCTTTTAGCGAACCAGCTCGGGTGTGTGAGTAGATGGAGGAGGCGAGGCTAACCAGCAATTTGGTTTGGCTTTTCAAAAGTCAACTAGGGGGTGCATGAGGGTGCAGGTGTGTGCTTTTTCTCCCACTCATCTCCGCTTAATTCTGCATGCATTGCAGCCGCAATTGAAAATCCTCTTCACCCTGAACCAACCCATTAAGTGGCCGGAGATGTGGTCTGCTCTACAACGACTTTGGACTACAAATGGGTATTAGGATTTTGCTGTGAAATTTGTACACACCCAATTATAAGACCCGGTTTGTTATTCGAAGTAAAAATACATAAAAGACATTGACCGTTTCGCGTTTCGGTGTATTAAACGATTCCAAAACCAAATCCAAAACTTAGCACTCTTAAAAACAGACTTATTAAAAATCCATAAATGAGAAGAGGTAACACTTCAAAGTTTTTGTATAATTGATTAAATATATGTTTGTTTTAAAATAGAGCATTGTCAGTTTCGTTCTAGACTCTTACCAGCAGTTCTTGTTATTCGCATATTTGTGTGTGTGTATTACATATTACACACATACGCAGACATAGTCGCCCCATTGACTGGCACCTATTTGGACCCCCCTTTTTGGACCATTCAATGAGCTTTTAAGCGCGCTAATTAAAAATGTGGCAACTGCACAACGTTTTCCTCTCCCAGTCCTTCCATAAGGCTGCTAAAGTCTCGTTTTCTATTGCATACTTGCAGGCTGGCGTAATTAACGCCTTCGCCCTCCTTTCACATTTCCGGCATTCTGCCCAACCTTCGTGTGGTTTGCGGCTTTGTCTGTGTGCGAACGTTTTTAGATTGCATATTTATTAAAATGCAGCAGCCACAAGAAAACGAAAAAGAAGACGCAAAAGAAAAAGAAAAAAATAGAAAGAAGAAAGAAACAAAATTTATATATATATAAATGTAATTTTTTTTTTTTGCTTGTACTCCGCTTTGGCTGTGCATTTGGTAAGCGGCTTTTGTCCGCAGGTGTTGCTATTGTTGGCTCAACGCTTTATGCTCGATTATGGCGTTCATTTTTACCCAAGGATTTTCAAGTCCAAGCTGCTTATTAATAGAAAAGCAAAAAAAAAGCAAGCAAAATTGAGCACCCGCTAATAAGCTTAGGAAGACATGGCTGCTTGCTTTGGCTCTGGCTAATTGTGAGCTAATTCTAATTATCAGCAACACATTTGGGAGGTGAAAAAAACGAGAGGCTAACGAGTGTTTATTAATGGTGCTTCCCTACCATTCATCCTGTCTTTTGATGCCCACCCAGATCCTCGGCCCTACGCAATTAGCGCACAAATATTTCCTTTAGCTTCCTTTTCCAGGGCCCCATAAAAATGCTCAACCGAATTGTAGTAATTACAACAATTTGCATAAGCGCAAGGGCGACGAAAAAGGCGGAAATCAAAAAGCGCACAAAAGTATGCTACGCATTTTGCAATTTATTCATGCTAACAAAAGGCCAGCAACGCACAGTGGCACGTTTCTGAAAACGTACGGACAAAACTCAATTGACGCTGCTCGTTGTAATGCTCAAGAATGTGTATTCTTTATATTTGATATAATTTTTAAAGAAAGAAATATTTGCATTGCATTTCTAGATATATAAAATAATTTTTTTTAGGGGTTAATCGCAGTCGCAAGGCCCAAAAATGTTTTTTTTTAAATAATTTTTATAGAAAGGGATTTTATTTAAGATGCTTGGCGGTAATCACGATATCACTGGTTTGGCTTATCTGAAATTAAAAAAAGGGCTAGATTCTGTTAGGGGATAAATATATGAATGTTGGGATTGATCGAATGAGTAGTCGAAATTTTAATTTTCGACCAAAAGTAAATTTTTTTTTCAATATATATAATTATCGAAAATATTAATCCATCGATCAATCCCCGAAGAGTATATCTAAGAAGGTTGTGTGAAAATAACAGATCGAGAGTTTCAGACGTTTTTTAAATCTAGTGATCACCGACTTTGAAAACACCGCTTTCAGAAAAACGTGTTTCCAGTTTAAGGATTTTTTTTTTAACTTACATTGTATCGTCTATTCTAGGGCCATAAGATAATACCCTCTTCATAATAGATCTTCATAAATTGGGAATACGGCTTTAGCAACATCAGTTGGTAAAGTCAGATAGTCAAGTGTAGAATAAGATAATGGCCGTGTTCATCAGAAGAACTTGCTCCCTAATCATTGATATATTTCTTGATAATTCACGTAGCCTACTTTAACTCCTGTATTTAATATGATATTAACATGAAGCTTTTCCAAATGTCAATTTAACAAGGGCCCAAAAAGTTTGCTAAATAAAAGAACAGTTTTGGTAAGCTGATCAGTGATCAAGTGTCACTGCTGA
Organism: Lordiphosa mommai; assembly: GCA_018904225.1. Taxonomy (NCBI): domain Eukaryota; kingdom Metazoa; phylum Arthropoda; class Insecta; order Diptera; family Drosophilidae; genus Lordiphosa; species Lordiphosa mommai. Next base: position 357,748 of record JAEIFT010000220.1, read on the forward strand.
ACGCGCCCAATGTGTAAGTAACTCTACAGCGTCCTTACAAATATAGCGATATCTCCGAAAATATTGACTGGATTGTTTTAAAATTTTCAGGGAATATTCTGAAATAAAATAAAATTTCGGATTTTTTTAAAATTCTAACTGCGTATAACCCCTAAACTCAGGAACCTAGATGTCGATGACAGCTAAAATATAAAACGTACTAGAATTGGGTTACACTAGATTTTATACACGATTAGCAAGTTCACATTTTGACATAACTTGGAAAAATGAGTGAAGTTTGTGTTAGTATAGACAGGATTCATTTCGATTCCACTAAGATTCGGGACCTAAATAACGAATTCCACTGTAAGACCTATTATAGGAGCAATATGGGTATTTCCTCAGAAAAGTCCACCATGACCGAAAAAATTTTATGATTATTAATTGTTGTTTCTTTTTTGATTTAGTAAAGGTAAATATTCAAAATAATTTGTATTAAAGAGTTTAAAGCTTACCTTAGTAGCGATGGCGATATAACAGATAAGATAGTTCATATTCACCTTTTGGCATTTTCTCTATTCGATTTACAACTCTAAGTCATTGCGCAATTTCAGTCTTTCTGCAACTTTAGCTACAATAAAAATAAATATTTTGATTGCGTTGAATAATTTAAATTCACGCCAGATTGGAAATGCCCATGTAAGAGATATATGACTCTACGCTAATATATATACCGTCGATTGAAATCACTTCTCATAATTACAAACATCTTGTCGATATTTTTTCGAAGTTCTGCAGATCTATCGAGAGTGTAATGAATATAAGAAATCAAACTGGGATTTAAACCAACAAAAACAAATGGTAATTTACTATCTCTATGTTTGGTTTCTGATATTAAACTCTCAACTGTTCTTACGAGAGTTTCGTTTTATTTTTGTGACCAGCAACAACAACTTCATGCTGCAGCGAAACTTTTTGTTTGGCAACACAACACAAGTTCTGGCCACAGGAAAACCTTTCTTCTATCCGTTCGATAGAACAAGTGCAGCGTCATACATTAACTTTAACCTGTTCTATATGCATATAAGACATATTTCGAACCAGCATATCGCTTGAAATAAAATAAACACAAAAAAATCTTCCTGTCCACCCTTATAGGTAAAATAATATTGAACTTTGATTTTAACTTATACATCATTCACCTTCGGAAATTACTCAAAAAATTTAAATTTTACTGAAAATAATAACACAGGATGGAAAATTAGGTTTTCTATACTTCTTTTTGTTAAACCAGCACACTGTGCAATGGACATTTCAACGGCATGCCCAAAAACGCTAATTATGTAATATGAAAATGCGACGAACGACGCTTGAATTATTTGCATATGGCCGGTCCCTTTTTTATTTAGATTTTGTGCCCTTCTTTTTGTTGTTATTATTTTGTTTTTTTTTTTTGTTTTGCTCCATTAACAAATTCAATTAGCAATTTGCATACCGTGCAAAAAAATGTTGAAAATAATCTCATCTGTCAAATAGTTTTTATCGAAATAAATCACAAAAGAATTAGCATCATTATTTCAATTAAAAATCATGAAGAAAAAAATTTCCGACGTATATCAGTTAGTAGTTCGCTGCGGTGTCAAACCAACCAACCCTATCCATTGGGCCTCAATGATTTAGAAGCAAAGAATTTAAAAACACAACTCGATCTTAAATGATTAATACTAGTCAATGATCGAATTGAGACACCCTCTAATGAACAAAATCACCTTAAGCCCTATATCCACTCGACGCGGAAATTTCCACGCGAAAAAGTTGATATTTCGCAGATACTTAACAGACTCTGTTAAACTGCTGTTATTAACATTATAACCGATTTTTTTAATCGCTTTCTGGCCGAATCTTTTTTTGGTGCGCTCATTTTCAATTAAATCTTCTTACTCAATTTCCACACACAAATATCGTTTCGCATCGTTCTTTACATACGTCACCGCGAAATGAAACGATAACAGTATGTTAATCGCTACGTGATTGCTAACAGAACGTAATGGCAATACGTAGTCTTTTTTCGCGCGGAGTGGACACTCAATATGGAATGGTAACGCTGAAAAATTCCGCAGCTGTTTTTTTTTATATGGAGTTTTTCATTTCGCGGCCGTTTCGCGTCGAGTGGACATAGGCCTTTACCAAATAATTATGAAACAAGTATTTCAAAATTTTTTAAAGATGTATGCTACGTTCGAAGGAGCCACGAAACTCCGGATCAGCTCGATAGAGTTGCTACTTAAAAGATTCGTGTACAGTTGCTATATTCTATTGAAATAGGTCTAGCATTGTAACCTTCTGTATAATATAAAATCGCTCTTAGCTCAATTGTACCTGCTTCTAAAGAACTTTCAGATTTCCGGTATCTCTTTTACAAACTGGTTCAGAGTATAGTTTGGGTAAGCTTGAAGAAGATAAATTTAAATTCACCAAGTGCAATAGATTTTCTCTTAATGGATGACCAATATCATAAGCCATAAAAAACACAATAACAAAATATCAAGGTATTTGTTGTATATTGCATTCGCGTTAATTTTGCATGCCCCAAAAAGTATGCAATGCCGGAAACGGAAACAACTGCTTCAAATTCCAATATGCTTTGTGTGTATGTGTATGTGCAAAAAGCAATTTCAATTTGTTAACCATTTTTTGTGTCTCAATCAAATTTATTACATGGCCGAGTTACAAAAAAACACACACAGGGAGAAAAGAGCTGTAAAAATATGAAAAAACAAATTTGCAATCGGCGCTTATTTTCTTAAAATATATTCATATACGGGTGTGTGTGTGTGTGTGTTGTCTGTGTACAGGACAATTAAAACCATGCCAAAGCACACACAACGATACGAGGTGGTGGTATGCCTCCAGGCGTCCTAGTAAATGGTAATCAACGCAAATCCTCCATAGAGTACCGCACACGGATAGGCAATCAGCAGCTGTTGATGCTCCATGGAGAATGCTGTGGCGAATAGTTTCGAGGCCGATATGGCGCACCAGAATATGGAGATACCGGTCACAATTAGGCCGAGTGTGCCCCTGCAAAAGTGGAAAGATAGAGTGGTGAGTGGCGGTAAAATCAATAAACAATGCATATGCATGAGGCGACAGAGGACAGGGGATAGAAGAGAGTATAAAACGGAAAAAAAAACTGAGTGAGTGAGTGTGTACGGATGTGTGTGTGTGCAAATGAATGAGCAAGGCAAACAAAGACAGCAGGCGATGTGCAAAAGGATGTGCAAACATGGTACCCAACAACAACTACTAAGCTTTGCCAAGAATGGAAATTAAATTATAAGCAACGGCTAGTGGAAATGCTACCAAAAGAATTGGAGTAGATAAACCTATTAAGAAATCAAGCTCTGAAAAACACTCAGCTAAGTAAAATTAAGATCAAAACTATAACTGATACCTCCACCACTTATACCATACAAGTGACGATTTTCCATCAACCATTTCAAAATCTCAAAAAAATAACCAACATTGACCTTAAGCCGGCCACATGAAATGGATAAACACTTTAAGCGACATTTTAACTACTTTAGCTAAGAGTAAGCACAAATATGGAAGTGCTCTTCAGAAAACTACTTACAATATTAAACTAATAAATCCTATAAAAACAAAATTATTTAAAATATGTTAACAATTCTGTGAAAGTAGTTGAAAAATATGTAGGACAAGAAACACATAAAATTCCAAATAGGGACTAAAACAGGATAAAATAATAACACAACAGAATTGTGTGAAGCAGAAAAAAGTAGAATATATACCACGTATTGGTTGAATAAACGATGAAAAACAAAAAGTATCTCACTCGAGATTATATATGTTCTCGAACCGAAAGTTCATAAGTTGTATTTGCTATAGTCATCCGATTTTGATAAATATTTTCCAATATTGTGGAACCGATAAAACTTAATATTTACCCACGATTGATGACATAGGATGCAAGAACAAACAGTCCTTTTTCAGCAAAAACTAGTTTTACGGAACGATACGTCCACGGCAGCTATATGAATATAGTCAACGATCCGGCCGATATCTGACAAATGTGCAGCGTATTTCGCATTTAAAGGCATTAGCAAATTTGGTCCAATAACGCATTTAAAACTAGCAGGAGATTAGTCATGAGAAAAAGACGGACAGTTTGACGGACGGACGAGTCATGACGGACAAACGAAAATGAACTCAACGATCGTCATGCTGAGTCAGATATATGTGATACTTTTGTGGTCGAGAAATGCTTCCTTCTATGCGTTACAAACAAGATCGTAGACAAATTTTTTAAGTATACCCTCTGCAAGGGTATAATACGATAACACAGAAGTTGTTGCAAAAATCGCAATACACAACCCGAGCAAACTAGTTGAAGAAATCAAGGTAAACAAGTATACTATGGAACAAATTAAATGTTCCCCAGCCGCCAAGTTTTTTTAGTCTACTAATTTTAAACAACATAGTTCTCCAATTTCGGCTTTACACTACTACTGAAAACATAGATTTTTACGTCTTTCCGGAATTGAACTTTTAATTTTCAATTATGCTTTAAGTGGATTTTCATTTTTTTAATCCAAAAAAGAAAACGCCTTTAAGCCCTATTTTATTATTGTATAAATCAAAGCAGTCCAATCTGACAGCAAATCCTTTATTTCAAGGTTGTGCCGCCTTTTTTAGGATTTCACGTTTAATGGATTGCCTTTTTGTGGTCTCAACGGCTCAGCTGTCACCTGGTTCCCTTACCTACATATGTGCATACATACATACACACACATTCACTTTCATCTCAATTTTTTGATATTGCTTTTTTTCCTCGGAACTCATTGCCATTTGCTTGTTTTGATACACTTGCAATAGGTATATTAACTTTGCCAAACAGTTTATGGGTTGGGTTTATGATTTTTACTTTTATTTCCATAATTTTAGGAATTTCCTAAAAAAAAAAATAACAGATAAAAGTTAGTTTGACTTTTAGAAATTATTTCAGCTATCCGCCACGTGCAATGTTTGCTGTACCGATAAGCTCATATTTTGTCTCCGTGCTACACCACCACACAATCAAAAATTGAGAAAGACAAGAAACACACACATCTTTAAGCTCGCACAGTTAAACGATAACTAAAATTTCACCCTTAGAGTCTAAAAAGCAAATCATGTTTTGGATTTGAAAAGCAAAATAGAAATAGATCATAATCAACTCTTGACTCTTAAAAAGCAGCCCACCTCCTGCAAAGCTGACCGAGAGGAGCAGACACAAATATATTAAGGCAAACTACGGGCTAAATCTGGGCCTTATATCCGCAAAGCAAGTCCCTCAGTTTTAAAACTATCAAACTAAAATTAGGCACAATTTTTTTTTTACTGTACGCAACTTTTGTTCAAAATCGGATGACTATATCCTAAAGATTCCCTAGGACTCTATAAAACTTTTGTTTTTCAAGCAGTTAAGAAACTCAATAATTATTATAATTTCATATGCAGTTTCTCAACATTTTGTTTAAGATCGCATAACTATATCCTTCAGCTGCCATGAGAACGGATCGGTCGACAAATGGGTCTTAGTGAGAAAAACTTAAACTCAGCAATTATGAATATTATATGCTGTCACACAGTTCTGCAAAAATTTGGTCAAATCTCTTTTTACAATTGTTTAAATTGCCCCCAAACAATCGGTCGGAAAATATGTCTTACTAGAAAAACTTATTTGTTTTTGATGGTGGCGTGTTCAAATTTTGATTTTAGATGCAATCAGATGCTTAATGATTTTGATTTTTATAAATATTTGACATATAAATCCTATATAAGGTATGCGGAATGAAAAACGAAGAAATGCTGAAAGAGCAGTAAAAAATATAGTTGATGTCTGAGTAGTCTCCATTTTAGAAATGTTGTTATTTACACTTTAACGTATTTTTACAAAAAAACGCCATAACCATAGCGATCGGCCTTTCTTATGTTTGTGGAGCCTTGCGCATGGCCTCCTGTATTCCATTTGTATCGATATCCTCAAGCTCTCATTTATTTTTATTCAAGCAATTGATGTTTTGGGCTTATACCCTTTGCCGTGCACCTGTCCTTTCAAATTGGTCCAAAATTTTTCGATTAGCCTTAATTGGGGCATACTGGAAGGTTTGGCATCTTGGGAACATATTGTATATTTAATATGTCAGAAGACTCCAGTGATTTTTGGCATTATGATCAGGCGCTAAATTAGACCAACCACCCGTATTGCCATTCTTATGATGCTTATCAATAAATTTCTAAAGCTCAGAAAGACAACGGGTCTTTGTAAATCTCCGTAGTCACCACTAATCCTGCCTTGAAAAAGACGGACTTCTGTTAAAGCCACTTTATGGCCAGTCACAAAAAACTATTTAGGATATTTTGTTTTTGTAATTTAGTGATATTTGCAGGTGGTTTGAGTATTAGGAAGCTCTTAAATTATTTTTAGCACTGGCCATCTGAGAAAAATAGTTCTTGTCATCCATAAAACAAACTTTTGATGATGGTGACAGAACAATTCATAAAATCTATATATATTCTATTGGTTGAATCAGTTGTAGTTAGCTTTTTTACTAGTGTATTAAAACTTCGTCACAGACGAAATGAGCATTGCCTTTTCCGTTTTTTCCCCCAATTGTGCCAAGTGATTTTTGGCCAAGCGTCGAACTTAAATGGTCTGCCCAATGCAGCAGGCTAGCGCCTAAAAACCAATCAAAACAATGCTTGCCACTCTCGCATCCTCCTCCTTCCTCAATGGTTCTGCCTGTCTGTGTAATTTTTGCGCACTTTTGCATCACCAAACAAACTCAATTAAAAAGTCTGTCCTAGCACAAAAAAATCGCAAAAATATTTACTGTAAACTTGGCTGCCAGAGAGAGTTGCCAGAGTATATGAACATCACTCCCCACCAACCAACCATACATGGCACATGGACACATGGACACAGCTTAAAACCAACAAATAAAAAATGCAAGCAAACAGGCAACCAAAATGGCAATTGCACTGGACAGTTGGACAGTTTGGTGGGTGGGAGGGAGTGTGTGATGGGTGTTGGTGTCGGAGAGTAAGCCCTTATTCAGAGAGTTCCAGCTGAAATTATGACGTGCCAAAGAAGCAGAGCAGCAGCAGCAGCGAAATCGCACGCAGCATTTGCGTGTTGCTCGCATCGTGGACATAAAAAGTGAAACGAGTGGCTACAAAAAAAAAAGAAGCGAACTAGAGAACCAACCAAGTGCTGGACACATATTTGAAAAGGAAAATACGTGGCCGAAACTCGACGGGAGGGAAAACAGCACACGGAACGCTGGACACGCCACTACACCCACTATACGCCGTATACATATATCTCCCTCAACGCGAAAATTAAACGGCGCATAGTTGGGCGCTTTTTTTCTTCTTCGAACGGAGTCCGCCATAGTCGGTGGTGGTAGTAGCCCCGGAGTGCACTAAAAGCGCAAATTAAGTTGGCCACTTTTTTTTATGCTTCACCTCCCCAGAACTGCAACAAAATTAAAAATCTAAATTGTTCGAGAGGGAGAAGTAAATGAAGCCACCAGCTGTAAACGAGAAAGAGAGAGAGCGAGGTAAAAGTAGAGAACAGATGCCTGACAGAGTGAAGTTGCTAAGAAAGTAACTGAACTGGTTGAAACTGAAGAACAGATTTAAGTTTTTGACCACACAGTCGGCCAACTCAGAAACGTATGTGTCCAAGGTTTCTTGATATCGGTTAATTTAGTTCAAAGATACACTGATACCGAAACTTGGCTCAAACAGTTCAAGTTAAAAACGAGAAGGCAAAGCTAACTTCGACTGTGCCGAAGTTTTAATACACTTGAAAAACTTTATCCAACTGATTTAACTGGAAAAATATATATAGATATAGATATCAGATAATTAAAATTTTTAAATCATTGATAATAAAAATTTGATACCATAAAAAAACTTTTCTTAGTAAATCACATATTCCGACCGATCGATCCTATGGCAGCTATAAGCTATAGTCATCCGATTTTGATAATTTTTTTCAAAATTATGTGAAAGCATATAAAACTAATATAAACCAAGATTGGAGATGCTACGATAAATAACAAAAAAGTTTTACTCACTAGAAGTAGTTTTTTGACCGACCGTTTATATGGCAGCTATATGCTATAGTCATCCGATTTTGATCAATTTTTTCAGAATTGTGTGGAAACATATAAAACAAATATATACTACGATTGGAGACGCTACGAAGGAAATCAAAAAAGTTTTTCTCACAAAGACTTATTTTTCGACCGATCGTTCCTATGGCAGCTATATGCTATAGTGATCCGATTTTGATAAATTTTTCCCGAAATATGTGGAAGCATATAAAACTAAAATATACCAAGATTAGTGACGCTACGATGGAAAACAAAAAAGTTTTTCTAACTAGAACTAGTTCTTAGACCGATCGTTCCTATGGCAGCATATGATATAGTCATCCGATCCGGCCGGTTCCGACATATTAGTTGCGTGCAGTAAAAAGAAGACTCTGTGCAAAATTTCAGCTCGATAGCTTTAAAACTGAGAGACTAGTTCGCGTAGAAACAGACACGGACAACACAACGACGGACGGACAAGCGGAAATGAACTCAGCTCGTCGTCCTGATCAAGAATATATATAGTTTATGGGGTCGGAAATGAATATTTCTATGCGTTACAAACTTCTGCAAATTAATATACACTTTTCAAGTGTATAATGACAGAGTATTCTCTGGTAAAGTCTCTAAGCAATTTGTATTTTATATATATATTTTTTTGAGTGACCTAAGAAGATAACAATTTCGAGTTCATTTAAAACCAGAACATTATTAAGCATGATCGAGGTCATGTTCGTTAAATTACCATAATTAAGAATGTCTCCCAAGCCTAATCCTGAACTGCAAATTCTCGTTTCGAAAAATTTACACAGACACAAGACGAACGCAGGCCGAACACTTTGCAGTATAGAATCGAGTCGATATGGGCACGGGTCAATAACAAGCATTAGGATTTTGTGAATGGAATTAAGTTGACAAGATGTGTAGCTACACAAAAATAGCAGATACATCCAACAAAAAGAAACTGGTCCCGAAAAAAATCCGAGATTGGGGCGGGATCAGGGATTAATCCCGAAACGAATAACGGTTCCGGTACGTACCGAAATAAGAATATCGATTAAAGGTTCTAGTTCGGTTTTCAGCTTATTTTGGTTTTCGGTTCCGATACGGTACTCAGATTTTTATTTCGGTATACAGGTACGTACCGGTACAAGTATCATTTTTTAATATAAATTTTTATACCCTTGCAGGGGGTATATTAAAATTGTCACGATGTTTGTAACGCAGTGAAGGAAGCATTTCTGACCACATAAAGTATATATGGGCATTTCCACCAAAAGGTCCACCGAGACCAAAAATTTTAAAGTTTTTCAAAACCCCTTGCTTTATGATATTTTCATAGGAAAACAGTCAAATTGTACTAATATAAACTAATTTTACATTTATTTATAACCCACTTCGAGATATTTAAAGCAAAGTCGCGCAAGCTCAACTATTCTCAGTATGATGTATCCCCTGCACTTTTTGTTTTGACAATTGTTCTTTAATGTCTTTCTTTATGCATTGACTTTTGCATTTTTAAATCTTTCCAAGGATACAAAGAGTCAAATAAAAATGCAAAAGAGACTGTGCGATTGGAAAATAACGTAATTTTTTTATTTGCATCATCGCATTTTTCGATGTCCCGTGCGACATTGAAAAAAAACATTTGTTATCTGTGCGTCAAAAGTAAATGTGGAAGGCTTATCCAATATTGAGGACAAATAGTGATTTTTAATACAATTCAAATAAAAAGAATCATGCTGAAAAATGAGAATATTTGTGATCTGGGTACTTATATAAAGTTGGTCCCGTGCGACATCGTCAGTGTGAAATTCAAAATTTTTTGTTAAATGAATAATTTTTTTTGTAAATCATAGTTTTTTATTTTTTATATCTAAATGAGCAAAAACGGCGGCGAAAAAAAATTTAGAGAGCCTACATACGGTAGAGAAAAAAAGTTAAAGTACGATCCAAAATTTAAAAATTTTTTTTTTTTTTTTTGTTATTATGCGAAAATGAATACATTGAAATCTTTTGTTGTCTTAAAAACATTTTAACTCCGCTTATTTATATATAATTTCCTTAAAAAGGGTTACTGAAATAACATTATTATTATGACGGAAGAAAATGTCCCATACGACATGTCCCGTGCGAAAGTGCTTAAAATTGAATTTTAGGAAATGTATAAGTTTATTTTGGGTAAAATCAAAACCGTTTTTAAGTGTCATCAATGTGCAATGTTCTTAAACTTAACAGATTGAAATATTGCCTCAGAATTCGCTAAAATCGGCTTGTCAATTGTTGGTCGTAAAAACCACTTCTCCTTTTGACCCGTGCGAATGCCTTGGTTTTTTGTAATTATCTTGAAAAAAAATTAATTGCCCAAAATCAACCTTAGCACCAATTGTAGGGCCAATTAAGAGCAATAAGTTAAGCCTTTTGTCAAATCAAAAATACGTTTTACTTTTTACTTTTTTCCACTTCAAAAGTGTACGAAGGTCCAGTTCGACATAATGGAAATGCCCATATATTCTCGATCAGCATGACGAGCTGAGTTCATTTCCGTTTGTCCGTCTGTCCGTCTGTTTCTATGCTATCTCCTCCCTCAGATTTAAAGCTATCTTGACCAAACTTGCAAAAAGTCTTTAAATACAAATACGCTGCACATTTGTCGGAATCGGCCGGATCGGATGACTATATCATATAGCTGCCATCGGTCCAAAAACAAGCTCTAATGAGAAAAACTTTTTTGTTTTCCATCGTAGCGTCACCAATCGTGGTATATATGAATTTTATAAGATTTCACACAATTCTGGAAAAATATATAGAATATAGCTGCCATATAAACGGTCGGTCCAAAAACTAGTTTAAGTGAGAAAAACTTTTTTGTTATCAAAAGTAGCGCTTTTCAAAAACTGCAAGGGTACTTAAAACATCGGCGTAGCCGATATTAGCCTTCTATTTTTTTATAATGATAAAAATCGGCCAGAGTGAATTTAGTACATGAAATCAAAAGGTTTTTTTATTTCATTTACCCAATTCATTCCCTTTCACCCCTTAATATAAACAAATGCCAGGATTTTCTCTTTACAACTATTTTGTATAGAAATCAAACTACGAATATCAAACGTTCAACTTGAATAGAGGTCGTCAACGCCAGGGCCAAATCTATCAATCGAATATTATTGGCATCGAGTACGTGCTACAGTCGCAGCTGGGCCAGCTTAGGCAAAAGTTTGTAATTACAGGCCACAAACAATAGGACGCCAATGCATTGGCAACTTTTCAATTAAAAACATAAATATGAAGCAAGTGGTGGGTGGAGGAGGGTGGTGGGTGGATTTGGTTGGTGAGAGAAAAGGCTAAAGCCAGCGACTTGTGTCAACAATTACTTACTGAATGGTGATTAAAATGTTGATGCCCGACAAAACAACCATGGGCAACAGACAATAGCCCAGCACTGAGGCCACAGCGCCAAAGGTTACCTGAGCACGGCTGACCATCAGGGATAGCAGACAATAGAAGAAAATGCCACCTAAGACGCCAATGCCGTAGATATACGAAAAAGTTACTTTGCCGCTCTGTAAAGAATAGCATAAAAAGAAAGAAAAAAAAGGGAGATTGGATTAATTAGTAGCATAACTTAAATTACTCTTCTGCATTACAGAAGAGGGCTAGAGACAATTAAAGTCAGGACTGCAAGCCTCATAAAATTCAAAACAGATCTCCTTCGGTTCCGGATTATCAGGTTGTTTAACCTTGGTTAAAAAATTTAAATTTCCAAAATTAAGAAAACTTCCTGAAAACTTGCAGCCCTGATTAAAATAGTTTTTTATTTAATCTAAACATTATCAAAACTTAAAGTAGCTTTTACATACCAGCAAAAGAAAGCCACCAAGTGTGAGACAAAATACCAAAGGTCCAGCCATATCCGTATCCTGTAGTATTTGTTGATCTGTATCGCGAAGTGGATTAAGTACGGACAATGTCTGGAAAAGATAGAGATAGATACGACTAAAATTACAACAAGTGAAGGATTACATCAACAGTGCTGTGGGGGGGTCCCATCATCATTCACATAGGACACAACACAATTCATTTGTCCGCTTCACAGCGGCCATAAAACGGAGGCTGACTGTTCCCACCCCTCCTATCCCACCCAACCCGTTTCGTTCTCAAACATTTGTTCTCTATGCGTTTTTGGTTTCATTTTTGCAGTTGTAGTTGTAATTGTTGTTATGTGTGCGCAGGCAGGCAGGCGGGCAGTCGCCGGGAAATTTGAAAAATGGAAATTGATGATAAATGATATTGCTGACCAGCGAAAAGCGAACGAACCAAAAGCTGTCAACGTATTTGACGCATGAAAATGTGGGGCACACATCAAACCAGGCAGGAAACAACAAACTAGGAAATTTTCAATACAAAAGTGGATAAAGAAACCTCGACAAAACCACAAATTGGCATCGTAATTTAAAGGAGATTCGATAAGGGCAGGTTTTAAAAAGACTTTATTGGGTTTAGAGAACTCTAGGGCCAGGAATTTCCTTATGAATGTTACAAATTTCATTGAGTAGTAGATTTTATCATGGCCTTAAGGGGGTCTGTTTTTAAAAAAAAATCATAAGAGCTTTTTCAGTTTGGTTTTTGAGTTATTAGTTATATACTAAATATAAAAAAATGTCTATATGTTGACCGTCTGTCCGTCTGTCCGTCCGTCTGTTTCTATGCTATCTCCTCCCTCAGTTTTAAAGCTATCTTGACCAAACTTTGCAAAAAGTCTTTAAATACACATAGGCTGCACATTTGTCGGAATCGGCCGGATCGGATGACTATATCATATAGCTGCCATAGGAACGATCGGTCCAAAAACTAGTTCTAGTGAGAAAAACTTTTTTGTTTTCCATCGTAGCGTCACCAATCTTGGTATATATTAGTTTTATATCCTTTCACATAATTCTGGAAAAATTTATCAAAATCGGATGACTATAGCATATAGCTGCCATATAAACGGTCGTTCAAAAAACTAGTTCTAGTGAGAAAAACTTTTTTGTTTTCCATCGTAGCGTCACCAATCTTGGTATATATTAGTTTTATATCCTTTCACACAATTCTGGAAAAATTTATCAAAATCGGATGACTATAGCATATAGCTGCCATATAAACAGTCGGTCCAAAAACTAGTTCTAGTGAGAAAAACTTTTTTGTTTTCCATCGTAGCGTCACCAATCTTGGTATATATTAGTTTTATATCCTTTCACACAATTCTGGAAAAATTTATCAAAATCGGATGACTATAGCATATAGCTGCCATATAAACGGTCGGTCAAAAAACTAGTTCTAGTGAGAAAAACTTTTTTGTTATCAATGGTAGCGTCTCTCAAAAACTGCAAGGGTATTAAATCGGCTACGCCGATGTTAGCCTTCTATTTTTTTATCTAAAAATAATCGGCATATCTTGAGTTAAAATTAAAAAAAATAGAATGCTTACATGTTAAATATGATTAAATGTTAAATGTTTAAATACCCTTTCAGTTTTTTAAAGACGCTACCAACCATTAATAATAAAAAAGTTTTTCTCACTATGGCAGTTCTATAGTCATCCGATTTTGATAAATTTTTCCAGAGTTATGTGAAAGCATATAAAACTAATATATACCACGATTGGTGACGCATCGATGGAAATCAAAAAAGTTTCTTTAACTACAACTAAACTTAATGTTCTGAATTTTTTATAAATGTTTTCTAAATACGTTAAAAACGTTTTCTTTTTTTTAAATATTCTCTAAAAATGTACATATTCAAAGATTTTTTTAACTTACAAATGCAGTTAGCATGTCTTTGAAAAATTAGCTTGGGAGGGAGATGCTATTTTTGACTACACAGCTGTAAAAAGAAAAAGCATTATCATAGACACAGACCCTTTAACTAGATTTTCAATAAGAAACTAAAAAAGAAGACTTTTTAGCTTTCTGCAAACCCACCCGGGCCAACATTTTTTTGGAAATTTCATTGACACCGCCTGAATATGGACATATTATTTATTTAAAATTTTATTGGCTTTACGGTTCGATTTATTTGCCTTTTAAAAAATTCATTTGTTGTGCTTCGGCATTGCCATAAATCAACCAAAATCTATCCATAATGCCCCTCAACTGATGCGCCAATTTAATTAGTGCATATTTCATTTCACTTTTTTTTTGAGAGACTCATTAACGTTTTCATTTTTCAATTAACACAAACGTAATAAATTCCCCGACTGAAAAAGAAATGAAATGGAAATCAACGTGAAAAGTGTAGGCAAATTTTTGTACAAAATGGACAAAAATGCGAAAAGTTACACGTCGAGCAAAAACTGAGAGAAAAAGTTTAATTAAAAGCACAAAAGTTGTTTTATTTATTTAAAAACTACAACAGGCACAGGAGCTGAAAATGAAATGAAAAAATATGTCTTCATTAACGACAAACCCAGGCAAATGCAACAACAATGCAAACGAGGACACAAAATGTGAGAGAGAGAGAGAGTGAGAGAAAAAAGCATTTAAATTTCAATTAAAAAACTGAGTGAAGTTGGGGGCCTAAAGTGGCCACTTCTCCTCCACCTGCCAGCCCAATGCCCGCAACAAATTAGAAAAAAAGGGCAATGGAAGCTTTTCCCCAAGCTCATCAACTGCGCAAAATATTCGTAAATTACCTTTTGAAATATGTGATTCGGATTGATGCCCAGTTCTGCAAAAAGAGGGAATCATATTAGGGCACACTCATGCCTGGGCAGGACTTATGGCCAGACTCACCCTCCAATAACGGTGGCTCATCATCAAAGGCACTGCCATTGCCTGTTCCATTGTTAGGGCTAACGCCACCCGGCGGATACGACTTATCCTGGCCATAGCTGTTATCGGCATAGGCCGTGGGATCGTAGAAGCCACCCAAACCCTGATTGGGTGGATCATAGCTGGGCGGCACGGATGCCTGTGTGTTGTCGAATGTTTGGAAATTTCTGCACAAATTAAGAACAAAAATTAACAATAAATATTATAGGCCGCCCAAGAACGCCCCGCCACTTACAGTTCCTGCCCAAATTCGGGCATATCAAAGTTATAGCTTGCATCGGCCGTTGGCCCAGAGGCATAAAAATCATTGGGTCCGCCGAATTGCGACATTATGCACGAAATTCAAAGAGATTAATATATAAAAATTTAACAATAATAAAGTTCAACACGTCACGTACGGGTGTCGATAGGTACTTATCGATAGCTATCGATAGTTGAACAGCTGTGCATTTCGGTGTTGTAAAATGTTCATTTAAAACTTGAAATTGATTCACGGATATAAAGAACTGATAAGTCTAAGCCACTTTTCTTTTATAGTATAATAAAGTCAATTATAGCATTTTTCCTGCGTTTACATGACCAGGCCTTTCAACTCGAGCAATAAGTTCGTGAGCACTTTGCCAACCCTGGACTATCGATAATGACAGCACCATCTCAAAGAATATATTGAATATATTATACGCAAATATTGTTCAACTCATTTCCCTGCTCCACCAGGACACTCTCATATATGGAAAGCAAATCGGCTGTGTCAACGCTGCAGGAATTCTGCGCCCAATCCAAGAACGGACCTCCGGTTTATGAATATATTGATGGTGAAGACGGCGGCTACGTTTGTAAAATCTTGGTTCTCGAAATGGAAGCCTTTGGCAATGGTAAGCGGTTTATTAAAATAACAAGGCAGCTGCTCATTCTATTCCCCCCCCCAACCCAATTCTAAGGTCGCTCGAAGCGCGATGCCAAGCATTTGGCTGCGGACAACATAATGCGCAAGATACGCAAGATGCCTAACATGCAACATATGTTTGGCCCCGGGTTAGATGTTGATGGGGCTGATATCAACGATGTGGTGAATGAACTTACCAATCTGAATCGTGATATGCTCAAAGAGCTCCGTGACTATTGCGTGCGTCATGAGATGCCACTGCCCACAATCGAAATAATCCAGCAGAGTGGCACACCCAATGCACCCGAATTTGTGGCCTGTTGTTCTGTGGCCTCCATCAAGCGTTATGGTAAATCGGATAAAAAGAAGGATGCGCGTCAGAGGGCAGCCATTGAAATGTTATGCATCATCTCCAATGATATAGATGAAGCACGTCCCGATAACATGCAGCTGGTAAGCACAAATCCGCCGCCTGTCGATCTCGAGGATAATGTTGAAGATGTGGAAACCGAACGGCGTACCAAATTTAAAACTTATCGTGAACTTACTGATGCCGGCAGCACTGAGAATACTGGCGTACGTCTATGTGATCGTCACAATTACTTTAAGTCTTTCCATCAGCCGATTAAGCATGATGCCTTTGAGGTGCTCCGATCCAATTTGTCAGAGTATGTCACCCAAAAAGATAGGGCTTTAAGTGTTTTAAGTACTTTAAAGCTAACGCCACGCATTACCAAATTGGAGGCGCAATCGATGGAGCCGTTGCTGCAAATTGAACTCAATTGCGATTACGATTGTGTTTTTTTGGGGCTAGAGAGCAAAATCTTTGAACAGATTACACAATATTTTTGTGAAATGCTAAATTAGACAATACAGAAGGGGTTTTTAAAGTATATATAATAACATTTATTTGTTTTTTAAACTTTGTTTTGTCAATATGCTTTTTACAAACAAATTTGTAGAAATAATGCACATGAATATTTTTAGGAGCTACATTTTGTATGTTATATCTATAATAAAATGTAGAGACTTTGTACGCGATTAATACAATATATAAATTACCAAAAAAATGAGTTCCATTTGTTGGCTTTTGTTGTTAACTTTGTACAATGATAAGGCAAATAAGTTTAAAGCAATTTTTATGGGTGGGGAATGAAATTCTATTTACAATAAAGTTCCAAAAACTCGAATCACAATCCAGATATTCCAAGGCCTTAAGCAAAATTATTTTCAAACAAGCAAAAGTTCAGAATTGAAAGTGCGTCTTTTTTGAGCAACTACCGTGATGAATGCTTATTAATCATTGATTCGCTGGAATGCCTCATTTTTGACCTACACCGATGAAAATGTAATACACGAAATCAATGCCAATGAATAGGCCTACAAATAAGTTGAAAACACTTTATAATCAAAGTTAATACTTGACCTTTTTACCAAAGATTTTAACACACGATAGCTTGTTTGATGCCTGATTGGTGTATTACTACGATTGAAGGAGAAAATTAAAAACATTAATTTTTTCTCTCGTATTTTTGTGAGTTTCTTGGGTCAAAAATTTGTAAAAAAAAAAAATCACTTTTGCTCTAAGTTGTCAGCTAAATATGGGCATTTCCACAGAAAAGTCCAGCATGACCGAAAAACTTAACAGTTGTAAATATTTAAAATTATTTTAATTAATGTGTTAAAGCATTTCTTAGTAGCGAAAGCGATATAACGGTTTAGAAGGTTTGAATTTATATTTTTAACAGTTTTTCATTATCTGATTTCGATTTTCAGCTCTAAGAATCATTGACAAATTCCACTCCTATTAATTGTCAAATATGTCGTATATTGCATTCTTTAATCGGTGTATGATAACGTAAGCTATGGCGAAATATATAAAACACCTGACAAAAATTTGCCTAAATGAAAAACGTAAAATTTGAAAGGTCTAAAAAAAATATTTTTTTCTACAAAAAAATCTGAATAAAAAAGGGGTTTTCTATAGAGAGCCCATACAATTGTTTGCGACCAAATGCCAGTATGCCAGTTTGGCTGTTGCCTGGTTTTACACAAGGTAACAAAATTCAACTCTGTGGAGTATTTGTATACCCTTGTGGAGGGTATTTTAAAATTTGTTTAATATTTATAACCAGGGCTGCAAACCTCCGAAATTTTGGAAAAGGTTCGGTTCGGAGGTTCGAACCAATGAGGAATTTTTGGGTTCGGTTCACGGACCGGTTCCTGGATCCTCTGAACCCCAGGTTTGGGCTCGAACCTCGGTTCACTTAAAAAAAAAATAATATGAAGCTTTTATTTTCGATTAATTTATACGATTCAATTAGTTTGATCATCTATTATTATATAATATAATATAGGCGACCTTGCCTTGTTTAAGGTAATTCAAGTCCCGAACTTTGGATTAAAATTTCAAGAAATTTCATAAAATCTGGAATCCACCATCAACTGACATTGGTTGGGATTGATTTTAGTCCGGATTTCCTGGAACTGTTATTTTCTACTAATTCTTACATTATAAGAAACAGATTTTGGTGTTGAAAATGCTCGTACAACCAATTTAGAAGAATATTTTTAAAAGAACTTTCCAAATAATTACATTTTTCGATGTATATTCTCTTGGACAATTTTCGAAGGAATCTATAACTTCATTGCTTTCTATTGATCTTATAAACTTCCCTTTTTTACAGTCACTCATAGAGTCATTTAAAGATAAATTTTTAAATAAACATATCAAGAATTTCCTCCGGCTGAAAAATTACTTAATATTGTGAACCGAACTTTTTTTTTTGAATAAGTGGTTCGGTTCGGGTTCAGGTTCGAGGGATCAAAAAAGTAGAAGGTTCGGTTCATGGTCCGGTTCGGCCAATTTAAGAAACCCGAACCGAACCGGTTCTAAGGGGTTCGGTTCAGGACCGGTTTGCAGCCTTGTTTATAACGCATAGGAAAAAGCATCTCCGATCCCATATATATTCTTAATTATAATGCGACTAAGTAGAAATAGGCGTGTCCGTTCGTCTGTCTGTTTGTTTCTATGCTAACTCCTCTCTCAGGTTTAAAGCTAACTTGATTACACCTTGTACAAGTTCCTGGCTTTACATTTGTAGGAACCAACTGGATCGGATGACAATAGCATAAAGCTACCATAGAAACGATCGCTCTGAAAATAGGTTTGAGTGAGAAAAACTTTTTTGTTTTCTTTACTTGTTGCTTATGAAAATTATTTACTTCAACACAATTTCGTAAAGTTTAAAAAACAATTGACTGGCTTGTCCGGTCAATTGGTCACAGTAGAAAATCACTTAACTAGCCTTGCTCAAAGCAAAAATTTTATTTTTGGGAACAAATTGTAAAATCCTCTGTATATACCAGGGACCGGATATAACAGTTACTGGTAACAGTTAAAATAGAAATTAACAGTTATATTGCAATTTTTATATAAAAGTTTTATATTAAGAATTATTCTTCGATTTTTATTTTACAAATTCCGAAAATACCAATTATTTTATGATTTTTATTTTATTACTCTGATCATAACAGTTATTTTTGATTTTTATAAATTTTTTTACATGATAACAGTTATTGATGACTTTTTTTAAATAAAAGTCATCAATAAAAATTATTCAAAGACTTTTATTTTTTAAAGTCATAGCATAAAAGTCATTTGCATATATCGCAATAATAAAGCCATTGAGGAAAAACTTCTAAACATAATCTTAATCAGCTTGACTAGTTCGAGTAACATCAAATTAAAATTTTATTTATTATTTAATTTTATTAGTAAAATCTTTTGCAAGGATTCGGAAGACAAATTATATCTCAAGTGTGTCAATACCAATTTTAGTGCAGAAAATCCTCTCTCTACACTTACTTGAGTAGCGGGCACGCTGTTTACAACCTTTGTCAGTTGATACAAATGGGAAAGAGCAAATTTTTTTTCTTCCCAATATTTCATTAAGTCGATGTCTATGTCAATTGGCTTAAAAACAAATACGAAGTGGGTCGTTTACTCTTGCCGAGTTGATCAAGTATATGTTTACGATTTGGTCCTCAATGGCTCTATCACTGCGATATATGCAAATGACTTTTATGCTATGACTTTTAAAATAAAAGTCTTTGAATAACTTTTATTGATGACTTTTATAAATAAAATAAAAGTCATCAATAACTGTTATCATGAAAATTTTTTTTATAAAAATCAAAAATAACTGTTATGAACAGAGTAATAAAATTAAAATCATAAAATAATTGGTATTTCCGGAGTTTTAAAATAAAAATCCAAAAATAATTGTTATTTCCCAAGTTTTATTATAAAACGCAAAATATAACTATTAAATAATGACTTTTTTGATAAAAGTTATAACTGTTACGGTCCCTGGTATATACAAAGTCAAGAAACTGTATTTAAACTTTAAGTTATTTTTCCACTATTTTTATACTCGTTCTAAGTGTATGTATATAAATTTTGCCGAGAATATTGCTCAGCAATTCTTTTAAAAAAGTGAATGGTTTGCTTGAATTTATTAAACCCCCGTCCGCGCCACTGGTTAGCTCGTTAGCAACTTTTTTTATATTACCTCACCCGTAGTAAGTAATTTCCTTTACCTAATCAAGTCTTCAAGACCAGCCCTTCCATTACATAAATAAAATACAAAATAATTTTATAATAATTAGTTTAACTTTAAAATTTTATATACATTACCATTTTTTTTTGGTTAAGTTTTTGGGTGGATTTTCCATATTCTTGCATTTTCAAATTTGGTTTCTTAAATTTCATTCCCGTTTCATATTTTACAAAATTTGTATGTAATGTATAATTTACTAATTTAAATATTGGTTTACAAAAAATTTGAATGTGTATACTGGGTAACAACAATAAATTAGTAGCTAATCTTTTTGCGCAACTTTAGTTGGAGTTGTTGCTGCTGTTGGTGTTGTTCCCGTTCTCGATTCAGGCTAGTTCTTGGCAAATGTTGCTGTTGCCAATGCGTGGATGGTGGAGCCGTCGTGGGTGTGGGTATGCCCGAATTTGATGCCGATGTAGAGGCAGAAGAACCAGATTCACCAAAAATACGACGTGAGAGTTTAAAACTGCCGCCGCCGCCTGTTTTATGGCTGATGCTGTTGTTGTTGTTGTTGTTGTTGCCGGTGGTGGAGGAGGAGTTGGAGGCAGCTGCTAATGCAGCGGCTGCTGCTGTCTTCCGCTGCAACTTGGTATTGTACTCATCACATTTGTCCTTCTCCAGCCGAGTGGAGCTAAGGGAACGCTTGTTGCGCTTAAGGTTGCCGCCGCCAAAGCTATGCTCGATAATGGCCTGCAACTCGGCACTGTCACGTCCACAATTAAGATGGCTTGTGTCTAGGGAAGAGGCAGTAGGTGGAGGAGGATTACTCAATTTGTGATTGCTGTTGTGGGGAATTTTTGTCTTGGCTGCATTGTTGTTGTTGTTGTTGTTGCTGTTGGCATCGGATTGGAGTTGAGATCGAGGGTGGCGGATGAGGAACGTGTGGCTATATTAAAGCAAACGCTACCACCACCAGGAATACAAGAGGAAGCAGACGAAGAAGAAGTGGACATACTGGGTATGGCAGAAACATCACGATAATAGCGTGCGGTTACAGCAACCGCTGAAGGAGTCTCAATCCCGGGTGGACGCTGATAACGTATACGCGAACGACCTCTGAGGGTCATGTGATGATGCGAAGTGCGTGCAGCACTGCCACGTATGGGCGGTATGGTAGCCGAGCTGCCCGCCCCACCCATATTCCCGCTCACCACAGGAATTTTACTCTCACTGATCGTGGCATACGATTTCATCATATGCCTATCTACTGTGCCTGACTGATCCTGCTGCTGCTGCTGCTGCTGGGTGAGTGGTTGCTGTTGTTCGGCTTTGCGTAGATGCTTCAATTCCATTCTATTCCCGAGCAGAAAGTGTGGATAGCACAAGAGTTAAAGAGACAGAGTCGTAAAATGGGTTCAAAAGGGGGAAAGCGAACGGACGACACACACAATTAAAAAAGCGACAAATAACATTAAATTTAGATTCGTGTGGTTTTTTATTTCGCATAACAAAAAATTTAATTAATGAAAATCAAAAACTTTCAAAATTTTGGGCATGCACAAACAGAATTTTGTTTTAACTAAATATTAATAATAAAAAAATAATAATAAGAACTAAGGGGAATTTTGTAAGTACAAAATGCGGTTAAAATATTATTTTAATATCAAAATTAGCGGCTATAATAAGTTGTTAGTATGTGTACAAACTCCATTTGTTTATGTATGTATATATATATATTTAATTAATTGTGCGCATGGGTTAAAGTTTCAGGGGATTGCAGCTCAATTTACAAATCTTCACTTTAGAATTTAAAATTGCCAGACGTTGGAGAGTTTTTTTTTTTTTTTTTTTAACTGAGTACCGACCTAAAACAGCCTGGTGATTTGGAAATCGAAAGTGGGTACTATGGGTACTACGCGATTGTTGATATTTTGAATAAATAATGCATGCCAATAAATTGTTTAAAACCATTCAAAGGATTCTTAATGGGGCCCATTAAATGGGCATAATGAAATTAAATTGATCTTTCGGTTTGGTCAGATTTTAATTTTTTCCTTATGAGTTGAAAGTGAGCACTAAGGCGGGGTTTTGGAAAATTCCACCCCTAAGGGGTGGAAAACTCCCGGAAAAACTACTATGGGGAAAATTTTGTTTTTCATCCGATTGACTTGAAATTTGGTTTGTAAGTAAAGTAAGCGAAATAATTGGACACCTGTTTCCCAGATTTCGGAAAATCCGCCCACAAGGAAAATGGCCGGAAAATTCTTCATGGAAAAAACTATTTTTCATCCGATTGACTTCAAACTCGGTTTGTGAGGATGGTAAGCAAAATAGTTAGACATAAGATTTTCCGATGATGGAAAATCTGCCCGAAAAGTCGGGAAATTCCCGGAAAATTCTAAATGGAAAAAAAATACTTTTCATCCGATTGGCTTCAAATTCGGTTTGTAAGGATAGTATGCTAAATAATTAGACATGTGATTTTTCGATTGTGGAAAATCCACCCACAAGGAAAATGGCCGGAAAATTCTTCATGGAAAAAACTATTTTTCATCCGATTGACTTCAAACTCGGTTTGTGGGGATGGTAAGCAAAATAATTAGACATAAGATTTTCCGATGTTGGAAAATGCGCCCGAAAAGTCGGGAAATTCCCGGAAAATTCCATATGGAAAAACTTTTCGCTCAAGATATATTAATGTTGTGGAACCACCCACAAGAAAACGAAATCTGGAAAAACTTTTTTCCGATTGCTTCAAACTCGTTTGTGGATAGTTTGCAAAATATTTCTGAAAACTGCATGTGATTTTTTGTTGGTGGAAAATTCACCCACAAGAAAAATGACCGGAAAATTCTATATGGAAAACACTATTTTTCATCCGATTGACTTCAAACTCGGTTTGTAAGGATAGTTTGCAAAATAATTAGACTTGAGATTTTCCAATGTTGGAAAATCCGCACGAAAAGTCGGAAAATTCCATATGGTAAAACCTATTTTTAATCCGATTGGCTTCAAAATCGGTTTGTGAACACATTATTGAAAATAATTAGACATTTGATTTCTCGGTGGTAGAATTTCTGCCCACAGGCAAGAATAATGGTGGGCGTATTTCGGTTCAGTGACAACGGCTATTTGTGAGCCGATCTGAATAAAATTCGTTTTGTAAGATCTAGGGCCAGAATAAATGGAAACACGTGTTTTTTTATTTCGGGAAGTTCACTGCAAAGGTCGTATTATGGGTGCGGGGGTGGGTTTTTAGCCGATATGTATTAAATTTGGATAAAGTTTTTAGCTTTGCGCTTACTTACTCTCAAGGTCGGATAATGGGTGACGGGGGTGGTTTTAGCGTTTGTACGCTTAACGGGCCAAGTAGGTGGAAAATAATTTTCTCATTTCTGAAGGTCGGAAAATGGGGGCGGGGGTGGTATCATTGCCAAAGTTTTTTTCATTATTTTGGCCGGGTTATATGCTAGTCTTGAATATAATTTCCAAATAATCAAATAAAAATTGCAAAGTTCTTACTGCAGAATCCAACTTTCTCTAGAAGAGTGAAAATTGAATTACATTTTTTTGCGCAATCAAAATGTAAAATACCGTAACGTGACACAATATATTGAAATATTACAGCAAAAAATGATTGATAAAAATTAAAATGCTACTTATGTAAAATATCAACAATCCAGGTTATGATTTTAAGTGTATAAAAATGGGACACCAAAGAAAGTAAATCCAACAAAATGCTAAAAAAAAATCAAAGAATTACACAGCCGCCGCTCAACACAACGAAATCAAATCCAAAACGAGATAACAATAACAAAATGTTTGTGTGCTGTTTGGTTTTGGGGAGTGGGGGTGTTGTGGGGCTGGTGGGGGTCAAACTCTTACTTACCTTTTGCTATAGATGGCCAGACTGCGGGTGCGACTGCTGCCCGAACTGGCCAGCAAGTTGTTGTTAGTGTTATTGTTGTTGTTATAGCTATGCAAAGAGTTGCTTAGGTTATTATTGTTGTTGTTGTTGTTGTTAAGATTATGTGCCAAGGCAGCCGCAGCAGCAGCCGAGGCTGCTGTTGAAGTAGCATGAGCGCCGGTTGTACTGGTGGGCAGACAATGGCCCGTGGTTTTGAGGTTATTGCAAATCGTTGAATTGGCTGGGACACTGTTATTCCGAAAGGGCTGGGAACGAGCTCGGGTATGCCGCAGATTCGAGTCCTGCTCGCTGTTAATAAAAGAAGAGTTTTATATCAATTACAAATATTTCTCTTAAGATGGCCTTACATTTGTCATACATATATATCTTTAAGGAGTTTCTCTAAAGGTACGAAAAGATAGCAAAGAATTTACAATAACTAGAAGCGACATATCATACCAATTTTTTTGAATCTCGGCTTAGTTTTTCATAATGCCAGGGGACAGCTAAAAAGAGGGTTAACTTCCTGATTTCATTGTATTGAAAATTCTTTGGTCATAGTCAAACAGAGACTTCAACGAATTTTTAAATTTATTTCTGGAATTTCATTTAACTCAAATAAGTCAATTCAATTAATTTAAATTTCCCATGATTGATTATTGATTCCGATTATAAATAATCAGGAAAAATCGGGGTTATTTGAAATTACGATAAAATAATCAAAATAATTCAAAATTATCAAAAAATAATTTGACTACTTTCAACGATTATTTTTGATAAAGCCGGGTATCAAGCACTGCGAAAACAAAAAAATTCCTGGCATACTTCATAAAAAAAACTGTGCCAGGAATTTTTTGTTTACCTTTTCCTGTCATTGATATCAAGCAACATGAACGAAATCTACAGTTTGTTATCGATAGTTGGCCTATCGTTTGCGTGTGTGGATGCTAAAAATTCTGACACACAACACAGGAATATATTTTCCACAATTATTTTCGACGTGATGGGCGAAAAGATGGAGGCAAATGCTGGGGGTGCAAAACAATAAAAATGAATTGAGGATTTCCAACGCTGGAGAGCAAACAATGGAGAATGTTTATATCGTTATCTTATATAAAATAATTTGATATTTTATTATTGCTGCACACCAGCAAATTCATCTTGCCAAGATACTTGGCTTTACAGTTGACAAAGTTCTTAGTATTATTTTGAATATATTAGGGTAATCCTTTGGGGTATACGACCACAAATTGCTTAAATTGGCTATCACTAGAGGGCCGGGTATTTTTTTGGGCTTCGTCGTTTTTGTGGTTTGGCCCGGATCGATTTACTCGGCCCGTGCACACATCTACATACTTCCTACTTTGATATTATCTAGAGCCTTACGGCTTTGGCTTTTTTCCAAGCGAACAATGTGTGGACAATGTGGCTGAAGAGGCCATATCTGTCTACGGCAGCCTTAGTCACAAAGAGCGAGGCAAAAAAAGTGAGAGTGTATTGGTGTGCGAATATAATGCGACGCAAAGCGGCTCGAACCTACCTTGTTGAAGCTAGGCGAGCACTGATTGGCTTTGCTTAATTTTTACTCTCTTTGCGAAGGGCTCGGCAGATGTTCGGCTCGTGTCTGTGTGAATTGCCGAATTGTTCGGCCGTGCGTCTTGGACGACTACGTCTGGTCTACGGTTTCTGATGCTACATTCTCCTACAAAGGCTGCAATATGGGATGCAGTCGCTACGCCGCATTGACCATTTCGTTCATAATTTTAATTTATTTAAATTAAAGCGCCTTACAAAACACAACAGATTAATAAGTGTGACCTTGCACCGTTTAGGCCTTTTTTACCTTTCTTGGTCTTTACCGTTTCTGGTCACACTGTTTTAGTTGAGTTCCACACACTTTTAATAAATAGCAAATTCCTGACAGGAATTTTCCGCAGAGGTGGATACTAGCCTTAATTTAAAAAAAAATAGAAATGAAAATGACATTTACACAAAAAAAAAAAAAACACAAAAACTGGGATTCGAACCATCGCCTCCTG
Source organism: Lordiphosa mommai (assembly GCA_018904225.1). NCBI lineage: Eukaryota > Metazoa > Arthropoda > Insecta > Diptera > Drosophilidae > Lordiphosa > Lordiphosa mommai. The sequence continues at coordinate 384,098 of JAEIFT010000220.1, forward strand.
CATGCGAACGTCAGCGTCTGACTTGCCGCTCTACCCGGTGGGCTATAAATTCAGTAATTGAGAAATAGCTCAAATTCATATTTAAACAAATTCTCTAAATACAATGAAAATATTTTGACAGATTTTAAAAATTGACAAACAGAACAATGTAGAAATGTCTTGATTTTTAAATTATTCCTCGAAAGGGTTCCTACATAGATAATTTAATTTATCTGTTTGATATTTTATTTACTATATAACAAAAAGAATCCTTCAAAAGGGGGGGCTATCTGGATTTTCCATTTTTTGCATTAAAAAGAACCTAGAAACACGCTATTATTTAAAAAAATGTCCTGTTACGCAAATCGACTGGACTCTTAGCCACGGGAGCATTGATGGAAATGACATGGCAGACAGTCTCGCAATCGAAAGAGTCATACTTAGTCAAGAATCCAGAAAGAAAAAAATGATTTTAAAAAATTAAATAAATGGTTTCCAACAAAAAAAAGGAAAAACGAGAAGGCAAAGCTAATTACTGTGCCGAAGTTTTAATACACTTGAAAAGTTTACTCCAACTGATTTAACCGGTAAAAATATATAAGATATAGAAATTATATATTTAAAATTTTTAAATCATTGATAATAAAAATTTGATACCATAAAAAAACTTTTCTTAGTAAAACACATTTTCCGACCGATCGGTCCTATGGCAGCTATATGCTATAGTCATCCGATTTTGATAAATTTTTTCGAAATAATGTGAAAGCATATAAAACTAATATATACAGAGATTGGAGACGCTACGATGGAAAACAAAAAAGTTTTTCTCACTAGAAGTAGTTTTTTGACCGGAGCTATATAATATAGTCCTCCGACTTTGATAAATTTTTTCGGTATTATGTGAAAACATATAAAACTAACATATACTAAGATTAGTGATACTACGATGGAAAACAAAAAAGTTTTTCTCACTAGAACTAGTTCTTAGACCGATCGTTCCTATGGCAGCTATATGATATAGTCATCCGATCCAGCCGGTTCCGACATATTAGTTGCGTAGAAAAAGAAGACTCTGTGCAAAATTTCAGCTCGATAGCTTTAAAACTGAGAGACTAGTTCGCGTAGAAACAGACAGACAGACAGACGGACAGACGGACAGACGGACAGACGGACGGACGGACAGACGGAAATGAACTCGGCTCATCGTCCTGATCAAGAATATATATAGTTTATGGGGTCGGAAATGAATATTTCTATGCGTTACAAACTTCTGGGCAAAATTAATATACACTTTTCAAGTGTATAAAAAACTTAGGATTGGAATCCACTACCTCGGTATTTCTGGGCAACGGTGTTAACCCCTGAGCTATATCGTCCGATACTTTCAGTGCAGCACGCATTTATGTTACATTTAGCTGCGCCCAACAAGGGAGGGCTGGTAGCCGAATGGGCTAAGATGCTATCGTTCACATTCAAACTACCAAAAGTTGTGAGTTCAAGAACCCGAAAAAAAAAAATGATAATTGCAAAGTAAATTTTTTTCTCATTCAGTTTTTCAGTGACTACTGGAGTAGCTCCCTTGTACGGTCACATTGCTAACGTCTGGTGGGTTAGCCTTATACCGCGGTCATGCCCATACAAAATTCGTAAGCAAATAACATGGGGGTGGTTAGGGGGGTCGGGGTCCTCACTACGAAGAGTTAGCGGAATCACTAGGAGGTTTGCACCAGTGCGGCTGAACTAAGGGTATAGTCTATGTATGACTGACACAGCCGGAACTACTTAGCTTTTTGTTTCAATTTGATTCATTTGTTTTTGTTATATGTCATTTCCATTTCTATTTTTTGAAAGTAACGAATTAGTTTTTTGATTATTTTTGAATAGTTTTGATTTTTTTGTCGTAATTTCAAATAATCCCGATTTTTTTTTTTGATTATTTCTAATCGAATCAATTATTAATCAGACATTTTACAAGATTTATAGTCATTCAATTTTTTTATAAATAATCTAATTGATTAACAATCGTAATCCGAATTTAACAGCTATGGATTTTGGATAGACTTTTCGACCGTGAGGCTAGATTTTTCCAAATTAGAAAATAATTTTACAATACATTTCACATAAGATTTGACATTTTCCGACCTTGTGGGTTGATTGTCCAAAATTTGAAAATTCTTATGTAAGTAATATGCGACCTTAAAACTGACTTTTGCTTTATTTTCCTTCACGCTCTCATAATATACCGAACATAGCAGTGATTTTTAAACCGCACAGATACAATTCTACAATTCAATAAGTGTGCACCCATTAAGGAACTACACAAATACACTCTAGATATATGACAATCGTAAAGTTAGCTTATGTATTATGTGGTTCACTCACCTGTTGCTATTCACATTGACCGAGCGCGAATGATGCCTCCGCAATGCCTTGATCTGATTGAGTTTATCACCCTGAGTCTGAGCCTGTTTCTTCTCCAGCGCCGTTTGGGTCATCCGCACTGTGGAGGCTATGGTATGACGTGCTGCCTCAAACACATTGGCACTAGGTTTACGCAGTTTCTTCTCTGTACAACTGCTGCTGGGCACTTCCTGAGATTGAGTGCCATAGGCAACTGGTGGTACGGACTGTGTGCTTATCGTACGACAGCTTACAGGATTCACTAGACGTCTCAACGACGTGGCTATTATTGTGGGCTTATTGGCTCCGGAGGGGCTCTTACGCCGTCGAGTGGATATGGTATAAGTGGCTGCAGCAGTAGCCAATGGCTGCTCATTAGCAGCACTGGCCGTATCCGTATCATTATCGCTGCCATTACAATTGGCCTCATCCAAATATTCCTCGTGTTCTCGTTCCAATTGCTGTAGATCCTCATCGGTACCAACGGCATCCAAAGTGTCTGGATCATGCAAATGCATGGTGTCCACACGTTGAGAGATGCCTTTAACGCGTGTCAAAAGAAGATCTACATGTTCCGAAGTATCCTCAGCAGCTAGTTTGCTCTTTAGTTCCAAACTGTTGATGCCATACTTATGTTGTAGCATGGCTAACGAACTGCGGCGACGCATGCGCTCACCCTCCGACCACAGCCAGCTTTGTTTACTATAATTAAAAAGATGGACAAATTAGAGTAAAAATGACTCTAAAATAAATACATTTCACCAGGCCCGGTTGTTCAGTATAAGCCTACCCGTGGGTACTACGACCCACCCGAAATATTAAGATATCCAAGAAATTATGATAAGTTGTTTGAGATTCGGAGAAATTACGGGCGATCCAAGAACAGAAATGGGTTGATGGCATTTTTACTCAATATTTTGTCTTTGATAGTGCTAAAAAAAAATTTTTACGCACAAATTGATGAAAATAACCTTAGGTTTAAAATTTGCCAATAAAATAAACGTTTCTTTTTAGCCGTTCAAGAAAATAAAAGTTATTACCGGAGATATTTAAGGAAAAGAGGGAAAATAATCATTCAAGAAAGGGAGATTTGGTGGAATTTCGGGGCTATCAAAGAACCAAAATAAGTTTTTCAAATATTTTAGAACTGCCAGAAAGAGGAAAGATTTAAGTTATTCCTTCAAAACTTAAGATTCGATGGAATAATGGCCTATCCAAGAACAAAAATGGATAATCCTTCAGGAGACACTTCAAGAACTCTTTCAAAATAAACATTTTTGTTTTATCAGACTACCTGGGGTCCTATTGGCCTGCACTTTACTTACTCCTCCATCCACTGCTGCTGATGACCTATAACCGATCCTGGTCTGCACAATCTTAGCCAGGCAATCGCTTCCAATGCACTAAATCCATAATGCTTCATCATATACGCTCCAATTAAACTCCCTGTTCTGCCCAATCCTGCCTTGCAATGCACTGCAATGGCTCCCTTCGTTGTCTCACATATCGATAAAAATTTCTTTAAAATCGCATCACTCGGTGTACTTCCATCTATGAAGAACAGATCCTTGTGATCAAATCCAGCATTCTCAAACGATGAGGCATGATACACTTTGGCATTCAATCGGATCACTGTCGTTACATTATTATCCCGAAAATAGGTGAAATACCGTTCAGGTGCATGACACGGATAACCATTGGGTAACGTCTTGCTCTTCTGGTGTGGTCCGCAAAAGGCGATAAATTTCTGCGGAACAATCCAATTGAAATCGCCATTCTCTACACGCTCAAAATATTCGTATTCCTCGGCATCAAAATCATCGAAATTGAAGAAACCCGCATGTAGGGCCTTGTGAATGGCATTGAGACAATCCAGTAGGGAGATTTTGAAATTACTTGGACCATAGCTGGCATCACAGAAGCGCGTATAGGCTGGTATATCACCAGCTACCAACGGTCTGTAGGCCTCTTCGGGCGTTTTATTCAGGTAGATTATCTAAGAAGAAGAAAGAAAGAAAAAAATAAGAAAAATGTATCAGATTTAAAAAAAATGGCTTTAAATAGGTCTTAAACCATATTTTTGGTTCATTATCTCATTCACAATATGTAAATCACACAATATTTCTGTCCGGAGGTACAGGAAAATTTTAAAACACTCATAAAATCAGATAAGTGGATTGAGAAGTAAGTTTTGCTCGTACAAGCTCTCTCTCGGAGCTCTTTGCTTTGAGCGGGGAATCCCGAATTCCATAAAATTGTACGGCTCCCGAACCTAAAACGATTTATTTTCAGTGGGAAATAACAAGGGATTTTCTTAACTATTAATTTTAAATTTATCTGGTGATGTCCCTAAGATTTTAAAATATTTTTCACCTGCCTGTGAAAGCATTTCAATTCGGGAATCCCGTTCAGCGCCCTTCTCTAGTCAGGATGGAATATAATAAAAGTTGAATTTTCTAATATGTCGATTTTAACTTCCCTGTTTTTATATATTTAAATTTTCAATGTTTACCCCCCACAAACCACGAAATATTGGTCGAAATTCCGATGACTATAGGAGCGCTTTGAACCCGTGAGCAATTCTTTGCTAGTAAAAAACATTGAGTTCGCGGACCGGTTAGCCTGGATCGGGTCTGAACCCCAGGTATTTGGTTCGACCGTGGTTCACTTGTAAACCGTTATTTATAGTACGGATCCTACCTGAAAATCAAATAATCTTACATAAAGATTAAAACAAGTTCGAAATTTCAATGTCATAGTGAAGGAACGAAAAGTAACTGAAAGATTAAAATTTTGTTTCCCACTCTCGTAACATTTAAAACAAACTAAAATTTATCAATCCCATAGGTATTGTTGAAAAACCTATTTCTAGAGAAAAACAAACATATCTCGAGTCAAAGCTACGGATCGTATGATAAGTAATTTTTCAGAATTTGGAAAATCCGAATCCATTTTGATTGATTTTAGTCCAAATATCTGGGGATTTTTTTAGATCTATTCCAAAATTTTTTTTTTAGTTTTTCAAGTATAGTCTTCCAATATTTGAAAAATATTATAAATTTTCAAGAACTAATTTTGAATAATTTCATTAAGAATTTCTGTTTCTGATCCGGTTCAGCGTCCGGCTCGTCAGGTGGAATATAAAAATCGGGGTCCGATTTTCTCCGGTTTTAAATTGTCCTGATTTTAATTGTGCTGATTTTTGTAACGCATAGAAGGAAGCATCTCCGATCCCATAAAGAATATATATTTTTCTCCCCATCACGCGCTGGGTCGAAAAAACATTTGTCTCTCTCTTTTTTTTTATCTAACCTCCCTTTTTTTTTATAAAATTCTTTTTTTTTTTTTTTTTTTTAAAAATTTTTTGTTTTGAAAGGGTTTGAAATATTATATATAAAAAACTAGTTCAAGTAAGAACAAAATTTTTGTTTTCCATCGTAGCATTTCAAATCGTGGTATATATTAGTTTTATATGGTTCCACATAATTCTGGAAAAATGTATCAAAATCAGATGACTATAGCATATAGCTGCCATAGAAACGGTCGGTCAAAAAACCTGCACATGATTTCTGTCAGGGAGCAGATAAATTGTCGCTCCTATTGGGTCAGTGGTAAGTTTTTAAAAATAGAAAAAAAATTACTTTCGAAAACCGGAACAGGCATACAATAATATAATACCTGAACCACCGCGGTACGGATGTGAACCAAACCGGTTGATTAAAAATTCGACTCAACACTAGCCCGCACCAGTCCCTATTCCCCTTATTTTAAAACGAATATTATTTCTATACGCCCAGGGTCATTTTGTTATTCGTACAATAACATTCTTTCAACATTCCCCACTTTAGATTAGCTTAAATCATGAAACAAAAGATTAACACTTACTGCATACGAACCAATCAGATAGGCCGCATTCAGACGCTTAGCCGGGTTCATGGAGGTATAGTGTACGATTTTCTTGTTTGCGTGACATTTGGCACTCAACTTGGTGTTCAACTTGATGCAGTAGCGATAAAGCATACATATATTGAGCGGACCAAAGTCATTGTAAAAGTTCTCATAGATAAACTCATCGTCAATGCTGAAATAGTGGGTGTTGGTTGTATTCTTTGGCTTTATGTTCTTCTTGAAGGCCACAAAGTACAGACGGTCTGTGAAAGCACAAAAATGTTAAGTTAATGAATAAAATTAAAGCACAAACTTACCTTCTTGCATCTCAGATGCACAGACCAACAGATCTGAATTATCATCGTCCAGCATCATGACAGATTGGCAACTGTAAAAAGATTGAAAAAAAAAATCTATAAGTGTAAGCCCACACACAGAGACACAAGCAATGCTTCCGCTTCAATTTGTAAGAAATTGTTTTCATTCAAATTTGCCCACACCAAATCTGTAAAAACCTGACTTTGCCATAATGGGATGACAGTAAAACTGATGTTTTTCCGCAAAGGGTGTTCTATATACTCAAGCCACTTTTATCCACATGATGTGTCTATTGTCTACCCTAACGCTTCACTCTCCCTATGCCTGTTTATACACAAAAGTCTTTTGCCTTATTTGCTCCACTTTTCCTGTGCTTCATATGTAGGTGATGGCTTTATTGATATGCATACACCCATCAGTCAGTCAAGTACGTCAAGTAGTCAGTTTGTGCTAAGGCACAGCGCAACTTGAAAATTAATAACATTACATTCAGTAAAACAAATGAAGAAATTTGAAATACATATTGGAAGAAAAAAGGTTAACTAAATCTATTTTATTTTAAGATTGGCTTCTATCAAAACGCCTGCCACCCATTCTTATACCCTATCCTCACGTTTCTATTTTACATATGAAAAAACACATTTTCGATTTTATGCAAATTTGTAACCTTTTCTATTAGCGTGCCTTTAGTGAATAGTTTTTTTTTTTGGGCTAGGCTAGAACTCTAGCCGTGCGAAGCACATGGGGGCCCTAGTTTTCTTTCTTCTGATTTAAAGTTTAAAAGTCAAGCGAGTATAAGGAGCAGGCAGAGCTGTTGGTTTTTATGGCACATTTGCATGTCGACTCAAGACGTTAGGGCGGTGGCAGCAAGTGCTAAAACTAAATCTAAAGATAGATGGCAATCTGAGACTTTGAGGTGTATAATACTCGCAGTATGTTGGCATGACATTGGTGAGGTAGCACAAAACAACGGAAACTAAAATAACTGGCATGGAATATAGGGCAATCAGTTAAGAATGTGTGTTATTAGTGGGTAACCAGGATATGAATGCCAAACTATGGTTTACAAAGAAGCACAGTTAGGTAGTATAATTCTATAAGCGATTTAACATATGGGCATTTCCAGCGAAAGGTCCACCAAGACCAAAAACTTAAAAGTTATTCACTATGATATTTTCGTAGGAAAAAAAAAATCAAAGTTTACTAATATCAAGGCTGCAAACCTCCAAAATTTTGTAGGAGGTTCGGTTCGGAGGTTCGAACCCGTGGGGAATTTTTGGGTTCGGTTCGCGGACCGGTTCCTGGATCCTTAGAACCCCAGGTTTTGGTTCGGACCTTGGTTCACATGTACAAAAATGAATAGTTTGTTTTTTTTTCGATTTATTTAAAAGTTTTAATTGGTTAGAAGAAATTTAAATTGATATAAACATATTATTTAGCCCAAATTAGTCATTTAGTTAGATAAAACTGATGTTGTCCCGACCTTCAAATAAAAATTTTAGGTACCAGTAAAATTGGATTGTACGTAAAACAAGTACGAAGGATTAAAACAGTCCTAAAATTCTTGTATCAATCCGAAAAGTCTCAAGTTTGGATCCTACCTGAAAATCAAATAGTCCTGCATAGAGATTAAAACAAGTTCGGAATTGTAATGTCATAGTGAAAGAACGAAAAGTAACTGAAAGTTCGATATATTTTTTTAATCAATCCCGTGTGTTGTTGCAAAAAAGCCTATTTCGAGTAAAAAACAAACATTCCCAAGCCAAAGGCGGGATCGAAACAAGAATTTCAGAATTGGGAAATCCGTAGACAAGCTAATCCTCTCGTACTTGACAATGATTGGGATTGATATTAGTCCAAATATCTCGGGTTTTTTCTTCTGTTTCTTCTTCTTCCTGGAGAAGTTCATCTAAACTTGAACTAAGTTAGCGCAATATTTTGTAGGTCTTCGTTTTTAGGTATTTTCCAAATGATTTGCAATTTTCGAAGGAGTCTATAAAATTATTCGCATTATTTCCGTCTTTACAATCAGACGTAGTGACTCTTCAAGATTCTCATTAAGAATTTCTTTCGTTTGTAAAATGACTTATTATTGTGAACCGAACCTTATTTTTTTGGAAATGGTCCGGTTCGGGTTCAGGTTCGAGGGATCAAAAATGTAAGAGGTTCGGTTCATGGTCCGGTTCGGGGAAACCAAAAACCCCGAACCGAACCGGTTTTTAAAGGTTCGGTTCCGGACCGGTTTGCAGCCCTGACTAATATATAACTGTTTCTGTCCCGTGCGAATGCCTTAGCTTTTCGTAATTATCTTGAAAAGTGAAAATTTCTCAAAATCAACCTTAGCATCAATAATAGGGCTAATTAAGAGCTACCACTTCCATTCAAATGTTTGCAATCTTACTCCAAAAATGTAAACTAACTACAATATTGCAAGATCATCTTGTGACATACCTTGAAATTGGGGCATTCGTGGGACCAACATACTTTTGTTAAATATTGTTATATACATTTACACTACATCATGATACTCTCCCTATAAACTTATTTACAGGGTATACGAAATTTGAAATTTCATGAATGAAATTTCAACCCGTGTTTTTGTAAGTACTGCAACCACAGATGAAAACCGCTCCGAAGGAGGTTCTGACCCCACTGGTCACTCACTCAGGAACAGCCAAACGCTACATCAAAAGTTTTAAACCGATTTACTCAATTAATTTTACACTACAACACATGTACCACCTTTGCAATCGATCAAATTTGTCGAAATTGAAAACCGAAACAAAACCGTTATCTCATCTGTATATTCTTGAAATCTAGGTGGATATTAAGAACATGTAAGTTGCCTACTTTAAGGCCACTTTGCCTGTCTGCTGATAAAAGGGCCTGGCCGCCTTAGAAACAGTACTGTACAGACAAACGTTGCTTTCCTGTGTGTAATGTTCAAAATCCTTGTTGACTTTTCGTTGATCATAAGATTATAATCAATATAAAGCCATTATTTAATAACTCTGTAATATGAACATATTTTTTCCGCTGATTCATGAGTGTCTTAATAATGTGCATACTTTTAGGCTGAGGATAAAATGGAAAATTTAAAATACTAAAACTTTTAAAGTGTGATTTTCAAAAAAACGTGTTAGTAAATTATTCAAAGAAAAAAGTAAGCTACGTTGCAGGTGAATTACAAGGGGTACCACAGGGTATCCTTAATGAAAATTTGTCAAATGCACAATAGCATCAATTGGAAAAATGTATGCAAATATTTTTGAAAACAGATAAGCATATGGGCATTTCCATTATGTCGAACTGGACCTTCTGTACACTTTTGAAGTGGAAAATTTAATTTAATTATTTATTTTTATTATATATATTATATAATAGTATAAAAAATAAATTATATTTTTGATTTGACAAAAGGCTTAACTTATTGCTCTTAATTGGCCCTACAATTGGTGCTAAGGTTGATTTTGGGCAATTAATTTTTTTCAAGATAATTACAAAAAACCAAGGCATTCCACGGGACAAAAACAGAAGTGGTTTTTGCGACCAACAATTGACAAGCCGATTAAAGCGAATCCTGAGGCAATATTTCAATCTGTTAAATTTAAGAACATTGCACATTGATGACACTTAAAAACGGTTTTGATTTTACCCAAAATAAACTTATACATTTCTTAAAATTCAATTTTAAGCACTTTCGCACGGGACATGTCGTATGGGACATTTTCTTCCGTCATAATAATAATGTTATTTCAGTAACTCTTTTTAAGGAAATTATATATAATAAGCGGAGTTAAAATGTTTTTAAGTCAACAAAAGATTTCAATGTCTCCATTTTCGCATAATAACAAAAAACAAAAAAATTTTAAAATATTGGATCGTAATTTAACTTTTCTCTACCGTATGCAGGCTCTCTAAATTTTTTTTCGCCGCCGTTTTTGCTCATTTAGATATAAAAAATAAAAAACTATGATTTACAAAAAAAAAAAAAATCATTCATGTAAGAAAATAATCTGACGATGTATTTACAAAAAATTTCTTATTCAGTGTTCTTTTATTTTTGTATTAAAAATTTGTACTCAATATTGGATAAGCCTTCCACATGTACTTTTGACGCACAGATAACAAATGTTGTTTTTCAATGTCGCACGGGACATCGAAAAAATGCGATGATGCAAAATAAAAAATTACGTTATTTACCAATCGCTTAGTCTCTTTTGCATTTTTATTTGACTCTTTGTATCCTTGAAAGATTTAAGAATGCAAAAGTCAATGCATAAAGAAAGACATTAAAGAACAATTATCAAAACAAAAAGTGCAGGGGATAAATCATACTGAGAATAATTGAGCTTGCGCGACTTTGCTTTTGAATATCTCGAAGTGGGTTATAAATAAATGTAAAATTTGTTTTTTTTTTTAAAATTTTTTTGTTTTCTATGAAAATATCATTAAGCAAGGGGTTTTGAAAAATTTTTAAAATTTTTTGGTCTCGGTGGACCTTTGGTGGAAATGCCATATATTGTAAGCTGATCGACGACAGCCTTGGCGTTTGCTATTCTTATAGGGTCGGAGATGCCTTCTTCTAAGGCTAAGTTCACACAGGCAAATAATTTGCCCAAATTTGAATGAAAATTTGGCTAAATAGGCCTAAATAGAGGATTTATCAGAACATTTTGAGCAGATTATTTGCGGGAGGGTAATTATTAAGACAAATTTTCAACAAAATTTGGGCAAATTATATATTTGCCTTTATACTCTTTGTACCTTGGCTACAGAGTGTAAACAACCATTTTCAACCAGGGATGCAAACCGCTCGAGAGTTGAGACTGGTTCTACAGCAACTCCCACGTGACGACAACAAAAACATATCTCCAAAAACAGAAACAGAAATACATATGTACACACGTCTGTACGATACGTACACAGCAGTCTTATCTTGCTTTAGTAAACATTGAAAAGCGAGGGAAATGAGACACTGCCCCGAGCAGAGAGCTGAGGTTGGGCCCACTTTGAAAACAATAACCATTTGAAAAGGCGGCAAACAAAAACAAGTTTTAAATATAGCATAGCTAAATGACGTCACCAGAATACAACAATAGCCACAAGAATGAGACAAAACGTCAATGGCGATTGAGTTCGAGTCCGAGTTAATTGTCAGTTGGAAAGACCACAACAAAACACAAATTTATATTACAACAGCAACAGCATTCACCTGCAGTGCACCTCCCCAACGCCCCACAACCCACCACCGACTACCTCACCACACAAACAAATGCTCCAAGTTAACAGCGCATGCTCCAACTCTCTAAAAAGCTGCTCCTCTGTTCTCTCTTTCATTTACACTTGTGTTTGAGTGTGTGTGTGTGTTGTATTAATAAAAGCAACCAACGCATTTTTCTACAAAATGAAATGAAATGTTGTTATGTACTGCGTAATCAATTTTCGTCGTTTTTTCTCTGTTTTGGGATTCATTTCTGGACTATTTTCGTGGCCTTAGTATTTTGGGGGACGGGGGAAGAAGTTTTCCATTTTGCTGGTACGTGGCGCACTCACCTAAACTTTATTATGGAATTTGTTATTGTGTATGGATATGCACAAGACCAGGACTAGGACGACGAGATAAATGAGGCAACAGCAGCAGCACCACCCGCACCCGTACCATATTCTGCATAACACAACAAATTTGTTTGTTTTTGTTTTTTTTTAGTTAACGAATGGTACACATAAAATTTTGTATTGTAAATTTTTTTTTCAGTATTAAGTTAACAACATTTTCAATGAAAGCTTTTTGGCATTTTTTTGATGCTCCGTTCCGTTGCTTTTAAAATTTATCGTAACGGAAATTAACGGCACTCGTATTGCACAGTGGAGGAAGGTTTTGTGAGACTGCTCGAAATGGGCTCCAAAACTAAACTGATTGGAATTCGAGAATCTGGTTAACAGAGCCGGAGAGCAAAGTTGGAATGCATTTTCAACTCAGTCTGTGTGTGTGTGTGTGTGTGTGAGAGAGAAACTGAGAGAAGAGTCATAGTACAAAAGTAAATGAAAAGTTCAGAGAGAATGGGAAAGATCGAAAACTGACGTTACAACTGATCGACTTTTTCAAGTGCTTATGCACCTATATATATGTAACTCACGGATTTTGGAAAAAATCCTATGTGTGATTTTCCCGCGCAGAGAGAAAAAATTAGTGCGCACTTGTGGGAGCTACCTATATGATTTTACACCTTGGCTAAAAGCCATGTTGGCGCCATCACATCAGTACTGCCAATTTGACTGTTTATATGCTAAAACTGGTGACTTCTGTTTATCAATCAAACATAAATAAATCTGAAAATATATAAATATAAAAAATAGTAGGAACTAATAAATAAATAAATAATTGATTTGGTCAGTTTATTACAATAACCTTCCTTTGGGTACTTATTCCCTCGAGGGGCATATTCCTTAATTATAAAACATAGCATACTTGGAAGAGCAAAAATCATAATTATTTATTTGTGCATAAACGTAGTAAATGAGCAGTAGATCAGTTTAATAAAACTATAATATAACTATGATTATTTATCTTGTTAAATTGACATTTGTAAAATCTCCATGTAAATATCATATTAAACACAAAAGATAAAGAAGACTACATAAATAACCAAGAAATATATATAAAATATATATATATATATATAAATTTGCTTTCTCAAGCAAGAACTTTGCTCCAAAAAAGATTTTAAAAGTTCCCCTGTTAAGTATACGTAAAGTACTATTTTCATGTTTTTTATTTTTCACCATGAGGTACAATGCGATCAGATTTCCAAAATTTAATGTTGTTAGGAACATCCTAACAAAAAAAAAAAAATCAAAAAAAACGGGAGGTGTAGAAAACGATCATCACCGCTAAACATTTTTTTTTTTGAAAATTTGATCATATTTTTTTGACCTAAGTTTTGCTAATTTAAATATGCAAAGAACATTTTTAGAACTGTATTTTTTCCGGCCTCATAACTTCCCCTCGAAAAGCGATTAGAGACCAAAATTTTGGAAAAGTGAGTATCTCATAGATGTTAATAAAACATTAAAATTTGTTGCTGATAAACTCGGGAGCAGTTTTCGTATGCGTATTCCGTATTGCTACAACCTTTTTTTTTACAAATTCAGGGTTTAAATTGACGGTTCTGCGGTTTGTGTTGGAATAATAAACATAAGTCAGGAATGCAAACCGGTTTGGAACCGAACCGAACCGCTTATTTGTGCTTGTAAACCGAACCAAGAACTTACGAAATTCTTAAACCGAACCGAAAGCCGCCAATGAAAATATTTCGGCTCGGTTCGGTTTAGTTCATCGATGAGTTTAATAATGTAGAGACTACTACAGGGATGCCTACTAAAAGCATATGAAAGAACAAACACCAAATAAATAAAGAATGCCATTTTTGTATAAAGTTCTAAGTTGACTCCCACTCGCCATCAAACTTGTTATTGTGTTCGGACAGCTGAAGACAGAGGAGTGGGGGAGAATTAAACCAAATCTGGATGTAGTTAATGTTTATAGTTCAGGCGTATGCCGCGAGCTCTATAGAGACGGTTTTAAGCAACATCACATGAGGATAGAGAGTAGAGGTGCGTCCGTGACTTGAATTTTAACTTTTCACGGTGTGACGTTATGTCACGACGTGATCGTGAAAAACAAAATTTCTTCTGTATCCGTGATCCGTGCGTAATTCATGCGTGTTAAAGTTAATCGTCGTGAATAAGTAAAGCAGTATTAACGAATTTTTTTTTATTAAATTTGATTAATAACATTATTCCAAAAACTGATTCGAGATAGAGTTGGAGAATCTCGTTCATTTCAATGACCTAGTTCATTAGTTCATTTTTTGATGAACTATTCACTTTCGTGCTATAGTTCATTGTTGAATTATAGTTCATTTTTTGAACTATAGTTCATTTTTGAACTATAGTTCATTCTATGAACTATAGATCATTTTTGAACTATAGTTCATTTTTTGAACTATAGTTCTATAGTTCATTTTTTGAACTATAGTTCATTTTTTGAACTATAGTTCATTTTATGAACTACAGTTCATTTTTTTGAACTATAGTTCATTCTTTGAACTATAGTTCATTATTTGAACTTTAGTTCATTCTTTGAACTATAGTTCATTTTATGAAGATCATTTTATGAACTTTAGTTAATTTTTTTAACTATAGTTCATTTTATGTAACCAATTCACTTTATTTAACACTTTTCATTCGGACATGCAAACGGCTTAAAGATTACTAATTGATATAAAACAACCGACATTTTATTGGTTAATTTTTTTATGCAATTCATTTTTTAACTATTGATTAAATGTAAAAATTATTAAAAGAACATAGTTAAAAAAAAAGTTCAAATTAAATGAACTATAGTTCAAAAAATGAACTATAGTTCAAAAAATGAACTATGTAGAAATGAACTATAGTTCAAAAAATGAACTATAGTTCAAAATGAACTATAGTTCAAAAAATGAACTATAGTTCAAAAAATGAACTATAGTTCAAAAAATGAACTATAGTTCAATAAAGAATATAGTTCAAAAATGAGCTATAGTTCAATAAGTGAATAGTTCAAAAATGAACTATAGTTCAAACCCTGAGACCTAGTTCATTAGTTCATTTTAATGAATAGTTCATTCGAACTAGTTCATGAAAATCGGCACAACTCTAATTCGAGAGTCCGCTGCTCGCTGCTGATCCACACAAAGGGACGCAAAAATTCGTGTGTGATCATTCGTGAACCCTCCTTTAATCGTGCATGAATCGTGAGTGACTCAAATTGCTCAAAAAGTTGTGTGCGTCAAGAGATTTGTATTTCTTAAATCGTGCGTTACGTAGAGGAAAAATAGCTTGCATTTTTGATCGTCAAGACAATGAAAATGATCTGTTTATATAATTAATATATTTATATTAGGAATCAAAGTTATTTAAATGCTTTTTTGACTTTTCCCGCTGTTATTTATAATTGCCAACACTAAAGAAAAGACAATTTGTATTCTCTCGCTCTTTTTAGGCACTAAAAAATACCAAAAAAAAAGTGCTGGCAACTTGCTAACAAGTTGTCAAATTGAGTAAGGAACCGTTATATTTGAAATTTAAGCAGTGAGACAAAAAAGAATAAGAACCAGCTTACTTAAATGAATATTTACTAGTTAAGACTGACAAGTTTAATGATTACATTTTCGAACTACTTACAAGATGTATCTTTACCTCACCTACAACATAGCTACATATGCACATGCAATAAAATGCACTAAACAAAATTGAAAAATAAAACAGGCCTACGACCCATGCATCAGGTACCAAATACTGTCCTCTCTCTCTCTATAGCTCTCTGCTGCTCTCAGGTCACTTGTTGCTGAGATTGTGGGCGAAGCGATATACAGCGTTGATCAACTTCAGTTTCAGTCCTGAGTCTGATGACTCTTCAGTACCGAGAGTGGATCTTTGGCGAGCGGACGGTTCGGTTTTGTTCCGGCAAACGAATTTCCATAAACCTCCTTTTCAACATTTACTGATTGTCTTTGAGAAAATATCTTCTTGTTTTTGCTCTCTGTGTGTGCATATGTATATGCATGTATGTGCGAGTGTATCTGTGTGTGCACTACTACTCCCTTCTTTAAGTTTATAAAAAGGAAAAAAAAAATTCGAATAGTGTTTGGTGTTTGCTTGTTTTTGTGTATAACAGAAAATGTTTATTTGGGGCGCACACCAGGAATAGGGAGGGATCTGGAGCTAATTCACTATATCATCTGGTAAGTTAATATACAAAAATGAAGGGATTTGAAGAAAATCATATGTAAGTTTTTCCCAGGCGGAGTTTTACGACGTTTCCAGCTGTCGACGTTTATCTGTTTTGCTCCGTTTGTTGTCACTGCCTACTTCTAGTTATTTCTCCTACTTTAACCACTTTGATGTACATTGTACATATGTATTTCTCCTCGGCATTCGCATCCGTTGTTGTTGTTTGTTTTTTTTTTTTTTTTTTGTGTGCTGAGACATTTTTATCGTTTGCCATGTTTATACACATTGTACATAAGATAACCCTTTGGATCTATGGGTGGTAATTTTGGGAATTTGGCAAACAGTTGAAACCGTTCCATGAAAGTCTTACAAAATCAAATTCTAGACTAGGGCCGATTTCTTGTCTTCTAGATAGGTGCTATGTGTCAGATAAAAGTAAAATGTACTCTGTTATTTTTGAGTTTATGTGTCATATAGTGCTATGTAGGAGATGAGAAATCGGCGCTTAATCTCATAAGGCTTAACTTTTCCAACACCATTTCAAACATTGTTTTTACACAGTCTTTATTACACTGTTTTCCAAAATTGTTTTCCTACACAGTTTTCCAATCTGCGGTAGTGCGATGATCTTTCGCATTTTGGGTAGACTGGATAACACAATTCAAGATAACCTTAAAATACAGCCCTAAATAGGTCGTAAAATTCTTTTTTACCTCAAAGGGGTTAAAATGCCTCCATTTATTTTGGTTAAAAGGTTAAGAAGTAAATGAATGACTGACCGATTAGCTCTTCTACGAAAATTAACAACAGATTAGAGTTGGGTAATAACTCGTATATTGCTTTTATATTGTTCCTTTTTTGTCATTATACTGGGTGTACCAAAATTTTAATTGGAATTGAATGAATTCTAAATAACTTTAGTTCCTAGCAAATCGAGTATAAGACCTAAAGAAGAGTATAAGTAAAGAACAATATAAGAACAATATTTATACACTTGAAAAGTGTATATTAATTTTGCCCAGAAGTTTGTAACGCATAGAAATATTCATTTCCGACCCCATAAACTATATATATTCTTGATCAGGACGACGAGCTGAGTTCATTTCCGCTTGTCCGTCCGTCCGTCTGTCCGTCCGTCTGTCCGTCTGTCTGTTTCTACGCGAACTAGTCTCTCAGTTTTAAAGCTATCGAGCTGAAATTTTGCACAGAGTCTTCTTTTTACTGCACGCAACTAATATGTCGGAACCGGCCGGATCGGATAACTATATCATATAGCTGCCATAGGAACGATCGGTCTAAGAACAAGTTCTAGTTAGAAAAACTTTTTTGTTTTCCATCGTAGCGTCACTAATCTTGGTACATGTTAGTTTTATATGCTTTCACATAATTCTGGAAAAATGTATCAAAATCGGATCACTATAGCATATAGCTGCCATAGGAACGATCGGTCGAAAAATAAGTCTTTGTGAGAAAAACTTTTTTGATTTCCATCGTAGCGTCTCCAATCGTAGTATATATTTGTTTTATATGTTTCCACACAATTCTGAAAAAATTTATCAAAATCGGATGACTATAGCATATAGCTGCCATATAAACGGACGGTCAAAAAAACTACTTCTAGTGAGAAAAACTTTTTTGTTTTTTATCGTAGCGTCCCCAATCTTGGTATATATTAGTTTTATATGCTTTCACATAATTTCGAAAAAAATTATCAAAATCGGATGACTATAGCATATAGCTGCCATAGGAACGATAGGTCGGAAAATGTGTTTTACTAAGAAAAGTTTTTTTTATGGTATCAAATTTTTATTATCAATAATTTAAAAATTTTAAATATCTGATATCGATATCCTATATATATTTTTCTAGTTAAATCAGTTGGAGTAAAGTTTTTCAAGTGTATTAAAACTTCGGCACAGTCGAAGTTAGCTTTGCCTTCTCGTTTTCTTTAATAAGAGCTTATTACCCAATTCCACTACTCAACTTGTCTTGGGCATGAAGCAAGAATGTTCTACTCTATCTTTAACAAAGACCACGTTAAAGTTCTTATCCATCTACTTTTTCAGTGTATTCTTTAACTGGTTTCTTCTAAAATGATTTCATAAAGCACACAAAAAAAAATTGTTTAAGTACAATTTACATGGCTAGACATTCATTTTAGATTATGACTGAAACATGATGCCATACATACAAAAGTCGTACATTTACATTATATGTGCATAGCCCCTTCCCTTTATGTATGACAAGGCAAGGAATAGAGTGCACTAAAAAATGCATAGCTAAGCGAATTTTGCACTCAACCACACGACGAGGTTGTTAATTAAAACCGCGAGCAAAGCTTTGGCAGTGCAGTGCATCCATCAGATACTGGTATATATTTTTATAAGATTTGACAAAGGATTTAAATAGTTGAAGTCTAATTATAGTTAATCATTGCACATGCTGATGTCATACGTATATTTTAGATGCTAAAACTTCCACAACATGTGTGCTCCAGACAGTCGGGACGCATACATATGTGTACATTTGAATGTATGTTTATGTGTGGTCAAATAAGCTTCGCGCCTTGATGAAATTGAAAATATAAACATGGGCCAGCTAAGAACACATCAGAGCAATTGTATAAGCGAATTTTTATGGAATACACAGAGAGCGCCCTGCTCCATTATTTACCCATACCAGCTAACTTCTTTATATGTGTGTGCTTGAGTAAATTTGTGTTTTGTTTAGTTCTTTGCTTGTTTGTTTATTTGCCAGTTCTCTATGAAATTGAAATTAACAAACGCCAAAAAAAAAGACAATAAAAAATGCTGCAGCAATTAGAAAAGCCGCCAACATCAACAACATCTCTGTGAATGAACTCTTATCGGCACAGTTGAAATTACGAAATAGTTTTATTCTTTACTAATGTACATTTGTTCATATATCAATATACCGCATCTATGGCCTAGTAGCAAGTCTTGACTTACACCAGCTTATCTGTTGCTCGCAACACAGTTTTGAGTTTTCGTTTTCATTTTTGTTGCGTGTCTCCTGATAAGAAATTTCTAGGCAGAGACAAGACCCAAACAGAGGGTTCAGAATCACAGTCCAACAATATTAGGCATGAGAAATACTTTTATTTTTGAGAAGAAAAGAACGAAATTGTGATGCTCTCTGAGATTAAAATGCAATGGCTGTCCCATCAGTAAGTACGAATTTAGAATTTTTTTTAAGAGTATCAAAAACTCGAATAATTAGCAAAGAATTCAAAAAATTCCCCAAAAAAACCAAAAAAAAGTAAAAATACTGACATGAGAAGACAGTTGCTGATCTGCAGTTGGAGGTTAATAAAAAAGCTGTATAATCGAATGAATGCATGTATTTGAATTGTATTGTATTTTATTTGGAATGAATGTATTTTAAAATTAACAATTTCAGCAAAAATATTGATCGATTTTTTACGACTTAGAAACAACAAAGTAAAGTATAATTTTTTGATTTCTAGGCCGATCTGAACGAAAGAAAAGATTTTTTTCCTTAAGAAAATATGTTTATTCTTGATAATAAAAATATTTAGGTTCGTATGTGGTGGAGGGAAAACAATAATTGATTTGTTTCATTTTCAACAAAACTTTACGATTTCAGTAAAACACGAAAATTTTCCAGATATTTAAAATTTCTAAATTATTGTGTTCGACCGATCGTTCCTATGGCAGCTATATGCTATAGTCATCCGATTTTGATAAATTTTTTCGAAATTATGTGAAAGCATATAAAACTAATATATACCAAGATTGGGGACGCTACGATAAAAAACAAAAAAGTTTTTCTCACTAGAAGTAGTTTTTTTACCGTCCGTTTATATGGCAGCTATATGCTATAGTCATCCGATTTTGATAAATTTTTTCGGAATTATGTGGAAACATATAAAACAAATATATACTACGATTGGAGACGCTACGATGGAAATCAAAAAAGTTTTTCTCACAAAGACTTATTTTTCGACCGATCGTTCCCATGGCAGCTATATGCTATAGTGATCCGATTTTGATACATTTTTCCAGAATTATGTGGAAGCATATAAAACTAACATATACCAAGATTAGTGACGCTACGATGGAAAACAAAAAAGTTTTTCTAACTAGAACTTGTTCTTAGACCGATCGTTCCTATGGCAGCTATATGATATAGTTATCCGATCCGGCCGGTTCCGACATATTAGTTGCGTGCAGTAAAAAGAAGACTCTGTGCAAAATTTCAGCTCGATAGCTTGAAACTGAGAGACTAGTTCGCGTAGAAACAGACAGACGGACAGTCAGACGGACGGACGGACAAGCGGAAATGAACTCAGCTCGTCGTCCTGATCAAGAATATACACTGGTCGGCACAATTATTTTGACAAAAATTTTTTCATAATATCTTTGAAACAAAAAATCTTAAAATGTTAAAATTTTTATGGCATACTAGTACAGAAGAGAGCTTTCAAAAAAGCATAAGAAGTTTACAGTCGGATGCTTACATAAGAGAATTAAAAATAAAAATGTAAAATTTGGTTGGCATAATTATTTTGACAGATTTGAAAATTGATTTATTCTCGAAGAGGGCTAAAAGCTAAATGAGTTCTTGCTTATAAAGCATTTTCACGGAACCGAATCGGTTTCAGAGATCCTATATCTTTAATGGTTTAGCTGCAAATTGAACCTAAAAATGCCAAAAATGGCTACTTTGGCCATTTCCCCATCGGCCTACGTCATAGAATTTCGCTTATTTTATACATCTGATTTTTTATAGAAAAGCTTTATACTCGGAGTAAATAAGGTATCATCGAAACCTGATTTATCGGCCACAAATATTGAGAAATTTCGATTTGAAAAATACCCTAGCGCCTAGTGAAATTAAAAAAATGGGCGGGATCGCCCCCAATTCATTTAATTATTTACGTGTGTTTTTCTAAAGTTACGTGTTTTCTTAATAAACAAGTCGATAAATCAGAATTTTCAAACTTTTCATTAATTTGCATATAAATCAGCCATATTGTGCAGATTGATTACGAACTTATAACTATAAAATGATTTATGTATTATCTGGATTAGAAGATACTGGTAAGCACTAAGACAGTAAAAATTCAATACAAAATAAGCGATTCTACAACTTAGGTTGAAAATGGAAATTAGCCATTTCGCTGTTCAATTTGCAGCCAAACCAAGATAAGGATCTGAAACCAGATTCGAGAAAATGCGTCTAAACAATAACATTTAGCATTGTAGCTCCGTTTGGAGATTAAATCAATATTCAAATCTTGTCAAAATAATTATGCCAAACCAAATTGTACATTTTAATTAATTCTCTTATGCAACATCCGACTGTGACACTAGCTTTTAAGCTCTCTTCTGTACAAGTATGCCTAAAATTTTTAACATTTTTCGATTTTTGTTTCAAAGATATTATGAAAATTTTTGTCAAAATAATTGTGCCGACCGGTATAGTTTATGGGGCCGGAATGAATATTTCTATGCGTTACAAACTTCTGGGCAAAATTAAGGGTGTATAAAAATCCCACACACAAGCGAAGCAGTTATAGCAATACTGACATGAGAAGACGTTGCTGATCTGTATAATCGAATGAATGCCCATGTATTTGAATTGTATTGTATTTTATTTGGAATGAATGTATTTTAAAATTAACAATTTCAGCAAAATATTGATCGATTTTTTTAGCGGACTTTATCCGAAACAACAAAGTGTAAAGTGTATAATTCTTTTCTGATTTCTAGGCCGATCTGAACGAAAGAAAAGATTTTTTTCGCTCTTAAGAAAATATGTTTTCTTGTTATTAAAATATATGTTAAGGTTTCGTATCGTATTTTCAGAAGAAGAAGCAGAAAAAAAACCATAATTGAATTTGTTTCATTTTCAATCATTTACGGATTTCAGAAAAAACGAGAAGGCAAAGCTAACTTCGACTGTGCCGAAGTTTTAATACACTTGAAAAACTTTACTCCAACTGATTTAACTGTAAAAATATATTTTTTAGTCAGATATTCAACATTTTTAAATTATTGATAATAAAAATTTGATACCATAAAAAAATTTTCTTAGTAAAACACATTTCCGACCGATCGTTCCTTGGGGCGGTAATATATACGATTGGGGACGCTACGATAAAAAACAAAAAGTTTTTTTCTAGCTTTCTTAGACCGTCGTTCCTATGGCACTATGATCCCCCGCGTTAGTTTATTTATTACTATCATTTTCAATAAGAAGTATGTTTTTCGTGATATGGGACCCTAATTCTTTCAGTAAAAACAATATTTCAAACGCTCAGTTTTTTTAACTGTATTATAGTGTAAGTTGAAAACACCTCTGTGTTCGTACCATGGCAGTCATATATCGTAAATAAAATCAATTATGTCCATTTCCATACGAACACAATACTAAGTAATGTTTTCAAATAAGAGACTGAGTGAACATTCCAAAACTGATAAACCAAGTTTCAAGCAACAACGGATTAAACACTGTCACTCACTCCCTCTCAGCATACTCGCACTTACTTTTATCGCCTTAGTGTAGATTGAGACCCCATTCATTCAACATTCATATGACATCTCTCAGTTGCTGCGTAAGATTCATGGGGTACGGATGCTGTTAAAAAAAAACCACATAATTACATACTAAATTCCAAACTAGAGCATAAAGAACTGATAAGACTTCAATTGAATAATATTCAAAGACTTTGTGTGCAAAGCTTTTAATTAACTCAACATTTTTACAGCGTGGAGCTTGGTGTAAGGTCATAATGAAAGGATAAATTTGGATAAAGCGCAGAAGGAGCAGTGGATGAGTCGAGTGAGTATAAAAGAGTAAATGCCTAGGGAAGTCATGTCCAAATTTTACGAAATTTGTGTATAATTATTGTATATGTGTTGAGACAATATCTTTGCTATACTATCAAACGGATAGTAATATTGCTATTCTTATTCAGACATGAATTATGAATTCGAATCAGCTAGGCTTCATCAAAGAGTGCTTTGGACATGACTAATCTAGAACTGATCTCCACTTATGAAATATTTTTAACTATCCATAAAATCTATTTATAGGTATAATCCCATCACGTGGAGCAGAGCTTTCACACCATACATCCAGTATATACACAGAAGGAAATCAAACGAAATAAAAAAAAACACATACGCTGATACCGCAGCCGGAAGTCCCTAGTGGAACACGACCCCAACAACAACAACCAACAGCACCCAACCAACCAAAGAGAGGCAGAGAAATCGGGCAAAAACGAGCGCGTGAGTGAGCGATATGCTGGATCACAGCGGCCTTATCGCTGGCCTTTTCTTTGTGCTGGCTTTACTGGCCAGTCAATTAGAGGCACAGCGTACTCAACCTCAACATGGACGACGCGATCGTCCGCGTAATCCACCCCGTCAATATATCAAAACACATCCCTGCGAACGTTCCTCTTGTTATCCCGCCACGGGAAATCTTTTGATAGGACGCGAGAACCGCTTGACTGCCAGCTCCACTTGTGGTCTTCAATCACCCGAGAGATTCTGCATTTTATCCCATTTGCAGGATAGAAAGTGTTTTCTCTGCGATACCCGTGAAGAAACACGTAATGATCCATATAAAAATCATCGTATTGGTCAGATCATCTACAAAACCAAGCAGGGCACCAATATACCCACCTGGTGGCAATCGGAAAATGGCAAAGAAAATTCCACCATACAATTGGATCTAGAGGCTGAATTCCATTTTACCCATTTAATTATTACGTTCACCACTTTTCGTCCGGCGGCCATGTATATAGAGCGTTCTTTCGATTTTGGTGTTACCTGGCATGTCTATCGTTATTTCGCCTATGATTGTGAAGAGTCTTTTCCGGGTGTACCCACTATTTTGCATAATATCACCGATGTAATGTGCACCTCTAGATACTCCAATGTGGAACCATCGCGTAATGGTGAGGTTATTTTCCGAGTATTACCACCGAACATTAATGTATCCGATCCCTATGCGGAACATGTACAGAATCAGCTGAAAATGACGAATTTGCGAATACAGTTGACGAAATTGCATAAACTGGGTGACAATTTGTTGGATAATCGTCTGGAGAATGAGGAGAAATATTACTATGGCATTTCCAATATGGTTGTACGTGGTTCCTGCTCTTGTTATGGTCATGCGTCACAGTGTCTACCCTTAGATGATGCCATAACCAATGATTTTGATATGGTACATGGACGTTGCGAGTGTACACATAATACCAAGGGTTTAAATTGTGAATCCTGTGAGGATTTCTTTAATGATCTACCCTGGAAACCGGCGTTTGGTAAACAAACGAATGCCTGCAAGAAATGTGAATGTAACGATCATGCCGTCAGTTGTCATTTCGATGAGGCGGTGTTTACCGTTTCGGGTCATGTATCGGGTGGTGTTTGCGACAATTGTATGCACAATACCCAGGGACAGCACTGTGAGGAATGTATGCCATTCTTCTATCGCGATCCTGTGGAAGATCTACGCTCACCGTATGTATGCAAACCCTGCGATTGTGATCCAAATGGCTCTATAGATGATGGTATTTGTGATTCGGTAAATGATCCGGAAAATAATATCATGGCCGGAGCCTGTCATTGTAAGCCTTATGTTAAGGGACGTCGTTGTGATGCTTGCAAAGATGGCTACTGGAATCTACAACCCGAACATCCTGATGGCTGTGAAGCCTGCACTTGTAACATTTTGGGTACCATCGACAATTCCGGTTGCAATATGTATAATGGTGAATGCACCTGTAAGCGTTTGGTCACCGGCAAAGATTGCAATCAGTGTCAACCGGAGACATATGGTTTGTCGGAATCGGAGGACGGTTGTACCTTGTGTAATTGTGATGCTGGTGGTTCATATGATAACTATTGTGATGTTTTGACCGGACAATGTCGTTGTCGCCCACATATGACGGGACGTACTTGCTCTCAGCCCAAGCAAAACTATTTTATACCCGATCTTCATGTGGTACACGAGGCTGAAATATCAGATGCTTGCATTTCCTTTGGTAATAACGGCAATTGTAGTACAGTACCTCAAGCTCCGAATACCGATGATACACGTCCGCCTGAATTTACGGGTATTGGATTTACCCGTGTGCCAGAGAACTCGGAATTGGTAATAACCGTGGATGATATACCCAGATCTATGCCTTACGATGTGGTCATACGCTATCAGTCTACCTCACGTGGTGATTGGGACGATGCCTACATCACTTTGGTGCGTCCCGATCAGATAGATCCCGACGGAGAGTGTGGTGCTTTGGCTGCCACTGCCGCAGCAGAGACCAGAATACCGTTTACTTTACCCGATCGAGAACGTCAGGTGGTGGCTTTGCACGATGTGTGTCTGGAGACCGGAAAGGTGTACAAGTTTAAAATTTATTTCGAAAGACGTCGTCACAATGAGGATAGTCCTACGGCTACAATACTAGTGGATTCTCTTACTTTAATACCTAGAATTGAAGTAACGCCCATTTTCCAGGGTTCACCCATTGCCGATTTGCGTCTCCGCGAGTATATCAACAATAATTGCAATCAATCGTTATATGATATGCGTTATGTGGGTTTGACCAGTCCCAAGTGTAAGGATCTGGAGAATTATATCAGCACCTATATACATGATGGCGCCAGTATGTGTAATTGTAATCCGACGGGTTCGTTGAGTAAGGTCTGTGTTGCTAATGGTGGTTTCTGTCAATGTAAACCCAATGTGGTGGGACGTCAGTGTGATCAGTGTGCTCCCGGTACATATGGATTTGGTCCCGAGGGATGTAAAGCTTGTGATTGTAACAGCATTGGCTCCAAGGATAACAACTGTGATCTGCTGACGGGACAGTGTACCTGTCATCCCAACACTTATGGACGCGAATGTAATCAATGTCAGCCGGGTTACTGGAATTTCCCCAATTGTCAGGTAAGCTTACAAAATATATGTAACTCCTCTGAAAAGAACAATAAGATCAGACAAAAAATAGCAGATCCCTGATCTCCCATCCCAAATCCAAGTTGCCCCATCCCTGGTCCCAGGTCCCTGATCCCTGATCCCAAATCCCTGATCCCACATCTCTGATCCCTAGTCCCTGATCCCAGACCCCCAGATCCGTGAGCCCAGATCCCCCATCCCCTGATCCCAGACCCCTGATCCCCCATCCCGAATCCCAGATCCCTCATCCCTATTCCTTGATCCCAGATCCCTGATCCCAAATCCAGTTGCCCCATCCTGGTCCCTGATCCCTGGTCCCAGATCCTAATCCCAAATCCCTGATCCCACATCTCTGATCCCTTAGTCCCCTAATCCCAGACCCCCGATCCCAGATCCGTGAGCCCAGATCCCCCATCCCTGATCCCAGACCCCTGATCCCCCATCCCGAATCCCAAATCCCTCATCCCTATTCCTTGATCCCAGATCCCTGATTCCCCATCCCAAATCCCAGTTGCCCCATCCCTGGTCCCTGATCCCTGGTCCCAGATCCCTGATCCCAAATCCCTGATCCCACATCTCTGATCCCTAATCACAGACCCCCGATCCCAGATCCGTGATACCAGACCCCTGATCCCCCGTTCCAAATCCCTAATCCCAGATCCGTGAGCCCAGACCCCCCATCCCAGACCCCTGATCTCCCATCTCAAATCCCTAATCCCACATCCCTAATCATTGATCCCAGATCCCTGATCTCCCATCCCAAATCCAAGTTGCCCCATCCCTGGTCCCAGGTTCCTGATCCCAGATCCCTGATCCCAAGTCCCTGATCCCACATCTTGATCCCCTAATCCCTAATCCCAGACCCCCGATCCCAGATCCGTTAGCCCAGATCCCCCATCCCTGATCCCAGACCCTGATCCCCCATCCCGAATCCCCAGATCCCTCATCCCTATTCCTTTGATCCCAGATCCCTGATTCCCTATCCCAAATCCCAGTTGCCCCACCCCTGGTCCCCTGATCCCTCGTCCCAGATCCCTGATCCCAAATCCCTGATCCCCACATCTCTGATCCCTAGTCCCTAATCCCAGACCCCCGATCCCAGATCCGTGAGCCCAGATCCCCCATCCCTGATCCCAGACCCCTTATCCACCATCCCGAATCCCAGATCCCTCATCCCTATTCCTTGATCCCAGATCCCTGATTCCCCATTCCAAATCCCAGTTGCCCCCTCCCTGGTCCCTGATCCCTGGTCCCAGATCCCGGATCCCAAATCCTGATCCCACATCTCTCATCCCTTAGTCCCTAATCCCAGACCCCCCGATCCCAGATCCGTGAGCCCAGATCCCCCATCCCTGATCCCTATTCCTTGATCCCAGATCCCCTGATTCCCCCATCCCAAATCCCAGTTGCCCCATCCTGGTCCCTGATCCCTGGTCCCAGATCCCTGATCCCAAATCCCTGATCCCACATCTCTGATCCCCTAATCACAGACCCCCCCGGTCCCAGATCCGTGATCCCAGACCCCTGATCCCCCCCATTCCAAATCCCTAATCCCCTCATCCCAGATCCCTCATCCCAGATCCCTAATCGTTGACCCAGATCCCACCTTTTCCAACACTATTTTCCAACACTGTTTTTAAACACTTTTTTCCAACACTTTTTTTAACAATATTTTTTGATACCGCCGATATTTTCACTTCAAATAATTAATTGCCTATTTGGACGTCTAATTCCAGGTATGCGAATGCAATGGACATGCGGCCCTATGTGATTCCACCACGGGCCAATGTCTTAATTGTCTGGATTCTACCACGGGCTATGGCTGTGACAATTGCCTGGATGGTTATTACGGCAATCCTTTGCTGGGCAGTGAAATTGGCTGTCGTCCGTGCCGTTGTCCGGATACCGTGGCCAGTGGCTTGGCTCATGCTGAGGGCTGTTCCCTGGACACGCGCAATAATAACATGCTATGTCACTGCCAAGAGGGTTATGCGGGTTCGCGTTGTGAAATCTGTGCGGATAATTACTTTGGGGAGCCCGAGAATGGTGGACAATGCACGAAATGTGATTGCGGTAATAACATTGATGCATATGATACGGGAAATTGTGATCGTCAGTCGGGAGCCTGCTTAAAGTGTCTATATCAGACCACGGGAGATCATTGTGAGCTGTGCCGGGATGGGTACTTTGGTGATGCACTGCAACAGAATTGCCAGCAATGTGAATGCGACTTTTTGGGTACCAACAATACGTTAGCCCATTGCGATCGTCATACGGGTCAATGTCCTTGCCTGCCCAATGTTCAAGGCTTGAGATGCGATCAGTGTGCTGAGAATCATTGGAAAATAGCCTCCGGTGAAGGGTGTGAGGCTTGCAACTGTGATCCTATCGGTGCATTGCAGGAGCAATGTAATGCTTATACGGGACAGTGTGAGTGCAAGCAAGGATTCGGTGGTCGTGCCTGCAATCAGTGTCAGGCACACTACTGGGGTAATCCCAATGAGAAATGTCAGCCCTGTGACTGCAATCAATTTGGAGCAGCCGATTATCAATGCGATCGGGAGACGGGACAATGTGTCTGCCATGAGGGCATTGGCGCTTACAAGTGCAATGAGTGCGCTCGTGGTTATTTGGGACAATTCCCGCACTGTTCTCCCTGTGGAGAGTGTTTCAATAACTGGGATTTGATATTGAATGCTTTGGAAGATGCCACCCAGGCGACCATACTAAGAGCCAAGGAGATTAAACAAGTGGGAGCCACTGGTGCATACACAGCCGAGTTTAGCGAATTGGATAAAAAATTGCAGCATATCAAGGATCTGTTGCAGAACACCACGGTCAGTCTGGTGGACATAGATCGTCTGGATGGCGAAGCTCAGAAACTGAAACAACAGTTAATGGCTTCCCATCAGCGTTTGAGTGAGACCGAGCTTAGTCTGGATGATATTTACAACAAATTGAGTTTATCCGGTGTGGAACTGGAGGGTCTACAGAATCATTCGCGTCAGGTACAGGAGCTTTCCAAGCAGCTCAAAGAGAATGGCATCGAACTGCAGGAATCCAACATAGAGGGAGCCTTGAATCTTACCCGCCATGCCTATGAAAGGGTGAGCAATCTGTCCACTCTCAAGGATGAGGCCAATGAGCTGGCCTCCAATACCGATCGCAATTGCAAACGCGTGGAGACTTTGTCCAATAAGATTAAGGATGAAACGGATGCCATAGCTGGAAATGATGCCACCATTGCTGAATATCGTAGTGAACTGGGCGCCCTAACCTCCCAAATCCCCGAGCTTAACAATCAGGTGTGTGGCAAACCTGGTGATCCCTGTGATAATCTCTGTGGTGGTGCGGGCTGTGGTAAATGTGGTGGATTCCTCTCCTGTGAGCATGGTGCACGTGCCCATTCGGAGGAGGCCTTGAAAGTGGCCAAGGATACCGAGGAGGCTATCACCAAAAAGAAAGATCAAGCCGATCAAACCATACGCGCTCTTACCCAAGCTAAATTGAATGCCTCGGAGGCCTATCAAAAAGCCAAAGCTGGCTTCGAGCAATCCGACCGTTATCTTAACCAAACCAATGACAACATTAAAATGGCTGCCAAGCTGATCAATGCTGTACAAGATTTCCAGGAAAATAAAACCGCCTCACCAGCGGAAAGTAAGCAATTGGCTCAGGATACTCTACTCCTAGATCTTACCCTGGATCCCAAAGAAATCGAATCCCTGGGCGTTAAGATTAATGATGCCGTTGCCTCACTGAAAAATGTGGAATCCATTATCTACAAAACTCGACCCGATTTGGATCGTGTGAACAACCTTCAAAGCATAGCCAATACTACCAAGGAGACCGCCAACACAATACTGGAAACCGCCAATTCGGTGGTAGAAAATCTGGCCGCAGCCGATGAGTCGCAGGGTAAGGCTCAAGATGCCATACAACAGGCCAATAGCAACATTGAACTGGCCGCCATGGATTTGGAGAAGATCGATGAGGAGACCCAGGCTGCCGCTTCACCGGCCAATGTCACCGCCCAACAGGTCGATGAGTTGGCCAAAAAGGTGAAGCGTCTGCAAAAGAATATTCTGAAGAATGAACTGGATGCCAAAGAGATTACCAAGGAGGCGAAACGTGTCAATACGGAAGCTTTCCGTTCCCGTGGCGAGGCTATCAATTTGCAATTCTCTACCAGTGCCACCAATCAAACACTTTCCGATCGGGCCAGTCGCTCAGAGAATGCCCGCGAGCGGGCCAAGCAATTGCTACAGCGTGCTTCCAAGCTGACTGTCGACACCAACGAGAAATTGCAGGAGTTGAATCTGCTGCAGTCCACCTATGAGGATAGGAATCAACAGTTGGTCAATCTACAGGAAAAAATCCAACCGCTTAACGAAAAGGTTATTCATTATTTGCGTAGCATTCAGGAGGATGCTGAACGCTATAGGCAGTGCACACTGTAGACATAAATGTAAGTAATGACAAGAAAAGTGTAGAAATAAGGCTTAAAGAGGATAAAAGAAGTTCTATCTAAAAACAGCGCAGATACTTTTTTAAATTAAACAGGATCTTTCTTGAGAACATTTGTCGGAATCAGCCGGATCGGACGACTACAGCATATAGCTGCCATAGGAACGATCGGTTAAAAACCTAGTTCTAGTGAGAAACCCTTTTTTGTTTTCCATCGTAGAGTTAACAAACTTAGTATTCATTTGCTTTATATGCTTTCACGCAATTATGAAAAGTTTTTATCAAAATCGGATGGCTATATCATATAGCTGCCATAGGAACGATCGGTTCAGAAACTAGTACTAGTGAGAAAAACTTTTTATACCCTTGCAGAGGGTATATTAAAATTGTCACGATGTTTGTAACGCAGTGAAGGAAGCATTTCCGACCACATAAAGTATATATATTCTTGATCAGCATGATGAGTTCATTTCCGTTTGTCCGTCTGTCCGTCCGTCCGTCTGTCCGTCTGTTTCTATGCTATCTCCTCCCTCAGTTTTGAAGCTATCTTGACCAAACTTTGCACAAAGTCTTTAAATACAAATACGCTGCACATTTGTCGGAATCGGCCGGATCGGATGACTATATCATATAGCTGCCATAGGAACGATCGGTCAAAAACTAGTTCTAATGAGAAAAACTTTTTTTGTTTTCCATCGTAGCGTCACCAATCGTGGTATATATTAGTTTTATATGCTTCCACACAATTCTGGAAAAATTTATCGAAATCGGATGACTATAGCATATAGCTGCCATATAAACGGTCGGTCCAAAAAACTAGTTCTAGTGAGAAAAACTTTTTGTTTTTCCATCGTAGCGTCACCAATCGTGGTATATATTAGTTTTATATGCTTCCACACAATTCTGGAAAAATTTATCAAAATCGGATGACTATAGCATATAGCTGCCATATAAACGGTCGGTCCAAAAAACTAATTCTAGTGAAAAAAACTTTTTTGTTTTCAATAGTAGCGCCTTTCAAAACTCAGGGTATTTAAAACATCGGCGTAGCCGATCCTTCTTTTTTATACCCTTGCAGGGTATATTAAAATCCGTGTTTGTAACGCATAGAAGGAAGCATTTCCGACCCCATAAATATATATATTCTTGATCAGCGACGAGCTGAGTTCATTTCCTTGTCCCGTCCGTCCGTCGTCCGGTCGTCGTCCGTCCGTCTGTTTCAGCTATCTCCTCCCTCAGTTTTAAAGCTATCTTGACCAGTCTTTAAATACACATAGCTGCAACATTTGTCGGAACCGGCCGGATCGGATGACTATATCATATAGCTGCCATAGGAACGATCGGTCCAAAAACTAGTTCTAGTGAGAAAAACTTTTTTGTTTTCCATCGTAGCGTCACAAATCTTGGTATATATTAGTTTTATATGCTTCCACACAATTCTGGAAAAATTTATCAAAATCGGATGACTATAGCATATAGCTGCCATATAAACGGTCGGTCAAAAACTAGTTCTAGTGAGAAAAACTTTTTGTTTTCCATCGTAGCGTCACCAATCGTGGTATATATTAGTTTTATATGCTTCCACACAATTCTGGAAAAAATTTATCAAAATCGGATGACTATAGCATATAGCTGCCATATAAACGGTCGGTCCAAAAACTAGTTCTAGTGAGAAAAACTTTTTTTGTTTTCCATCGTAGCGTCACCAATCGTGGTATATATTAGTTTTATATGCTTCCACACAATTCTTGAAAAAATTTATCAAAATCGGATGACTATAGCATATAGCTGCCATAGGAACGATCGGTCAAAAAACGAATTCTAGTGAGAAAAACTTTTTTGTTATCAATAGTAGCGCCTTTCAAAAACTGCAAGGGTATTTAAAACATCGGCGTAGCCGATATTAGCTTCTATTTTTATACACTTGAAGAGTGTATGTTAATTTTGCCCAGAAGTTTGTAACGCATAGAAATATTCATATCCGACCCCATAAACTATATATTCTTGATCAGGACGACGAGCCGAGTTCATTTCCGTTTGTCCGTCCGTCCGTCCGTCTGTCCTCCGTCGTCTGTCGTCTGTTTCTACGCGAACTAGTCTCTCAGTTTTAAAGCTATCGAGCTGAAATTTTGCACGGAGTCTTTTTTACTGCACGCAACTAATATGTCGGAACCGGCCGGATCGGAAGACTATATCTAGGCGGTCGAAAAATAAGTCTTTGTGAGAAAAACTTTTTTTCATCCGTAGCGTCACCAATCTGGTATATATTAGTTTTTATGTGCACAATTCGTGGATGATCAAAATCGGAGACTATAGCATATAGCTGCCATAGGAACGGACGGCCAGAACATCTAGTCTTGTGAGAAAAACTTTTTGTTTTCCATCGTAGCGTCTCCTCAATCGTAGTATATATTAGTTTTATATGCTTTCCACACAATTCTGAAAAAAATTTATCAAAATCGGATGACTATAGCATATAGCTGCCATATAAACGGTCGGTCAAAAAAATACTTCTAGTGAGAAAAACTTTTTTTTTCTATCGTAGCGTCTCCAATCTTGGTATATATTAGTATTATATGCTTTCACACAATTTCGAAAAAAATTTATCAAAATCGGATGACTATAGCATATAGCTGCCATTGGACCGATCGGTCGGAAAATGTGTTTTACTAAGAAAAGTTTTTTTTATGGTATCAAATTTTTATTATCAATGATTTAAAAAAATTTAAATATTTGATATCTATATCCATATATATTTTACCGGTTAAATCAGTTGGAGTAAAGTTTTTCAAGTGTATTAAAACTTCGGCACACACGAAGTTAGCTTTGCCTTCTCGTTTTTAATTGTTAATCGTGAATATTATTTGCTTTAACACAATTTTGCCGGGTTTGATCAAAATCGGATAACTATACACAATCGGCTGCTGGCTTGGTCAGACAAATGGTTACAGATCGTTTATATGGTACTATATGAAACAAATATCTCAATAATTAGCCTTTAGGCCAAATAAAAAATCGACTTAAAAACCATTGTGCAAGGGTAAACTGAGATGGATCAAGATCAAATATTTAAAAACAAGCACTTCCAATAATTTGAATACTACTTTCAGCAAATATATATCTTGAATAAGCGGGCTTATTAATATATTTTTAAGCAATTTGCATTTTATACTCATTTTTCTAAGTTGTTTTATTCCTTCTTTTCGTTGCAGATATGCGTGCGCGCGCCCATTCAAAATGCCATATTCATGAACAAAAACAAACGAAAAATAGAAATTGCACTTTGGCAAAAAGTTATTATTTAACACTGTTAAGTAAACGTTACGTTTTGTACTCTAAGCAAACAACACTGCAATATGTTAAAAAATCAAGCCTCTTCTTCTAAGTTTTTTTGTATCCTACACTCCTATGCAAAACAAAACTAAATACAATAAATGTAATTAAATAAACTACTTAAATGTGAGAGTGTGTGTGTATTTGGTTTTCTTTAAAGAGCAGAAGAGATCGCCCAAATCAGAGAAAGAGAGAGATGTCAGAGAACCCTTTAAATGTTGTTGGGTATGCATACTATATACGCTTATGTATATATATATACATCGCACATAAGTTCTAGACGCTGTACGCTTGGCGGTTTCCGTCAATCCGTTTTGTTTTAGTTCTTCTGCACCTCGCGTGCAGCAACATTTTGTGTTTTTGTTTTTAATTAATAATTTTGTATATAATATATAGCAATTTTTTGTGTTGGTTAAAGGTTATTGATTTCAATATTTGAATATGGATAGACGTTATAAGCGTTTAACCAGGAGCTCTGCAGGTATAAATACAATTAGTAAACATATTATATACAAATCTGGTAAGACAGTGTTCATTTCCTGAATTTCATTGACCAAACTCATACAAGTTTTTTAATATAACTTAAAGTAGTGATTTCTTAAAGAGATTCTTCGTGCTACTGTAGTGGTCACTAATGTGTCCATTGGGAGTGCCTACGATCAAAAGGTAGTTACAAAAATTAGCATGACACTCTGTGGGAACGACATTGTCAGCAGGGAGCATTAATCAAATATTTAGTTAAGCACCCTTTACACAATGTATTTCTTGATACATAAAAGTTATGTGGTATGAACGGTACATACGATCTATAAAAATGATAATAGTGTGCGTTAAACTGCTTATTTCACTTATACCAAAAACAGGCAAAAATACGAAAACTACTTCAACAAAGCGCTTCATTACCCGCATGAAGTGACCATCACTGATCTATTCTACACAAAAAAGTATATTGTATTTATTTATAAAATAAACAATTTTTCTATGTTTATTTGGCCAATTTTAAAGTATTACCAATATGTCATGATATTTCGGTATTTGGTTCGGTATCGGCGGTTATTGAGAAGTCCGAAGTTTGGCCGTGTGCTATAATAATCTATTAGAAATCCAGAAATATAGATTAACATTAATGTTACGATGATTCGGTTTTTGGCGGTCTTTTCGGTTCTAAAAATATGGGTTCTCGAATACCGGTACCCAAAATAATCAATATATTGGTTCAGGTTCAGCGTTTTAATCGGTTCTTCTGGGTAAACAGGTATGGTAATATAAAAAATAGGAGGCTAACATCGGCCTCAGCCGAATTAAGGTATAAAAGGAGTTGTTTTCTCACTAGAAGTAGTTTTTGACCGACCCTTATAGCTATAGTCATCCGATTTGATAATTTTTCGAATTGTGGAGGATATAAAACAATATATACCAAGATTGGGGACCTACGATGGAACATCACAAACAAGTCTGGCGGCAATAATAGCGACCGACCGATCCGACAAAATCCTTGTATTTAAAGAGATTTAAAGTTTGGTCAAGATAGCTTTAAAACGAGGGAGGAGATAGCATAGAAACAGACGGACGGACGGACGGACAGACGGACGACGGACATGGCTATATAGACTCAGCTCGTCATGCGATCAAGAAATATAGTTTATGGGGTCGGAGATGCTCCCTTCTATGCGTTACAAACATCGGACAATTAATATACCCCGCAAGGGTAAAAAATATATATTTGCCAAAAGACTTTAAGGAATCCAGAATCCATTTTTGCAGCCTTATAAGCTAATCACACTGACCAACATCTAACATCCAACAACTCAAAGCAAAATGTTCCTATTTCATCGTAGTACATAAAACAAAGTAATCTCAGAGAAACTTATTGTTATATTTATTATACACTTGAAAAGTGTATATTAATTTTGCCCAGAAGTTTGTAACGCATAGAAATATTCATTTCCGACCACATAAACTATATATATTCTTGATCAGGACGACGAGCTGAGTTCAATTCCGTCTGTCCGTCCGTCCGTCTGTCCGTCTGTCTGTTTCTACGCGAACTAGTCTCTCAGTTTTAAAGCTATCGAGCTGAAATTTTGCACAGAGTCTTCTTTTTACTGCACGCAACTAATATGTCGGAACCGGCCGGATCGGATGACTATATCATATAGCTGCCATAGGAACGATCGGTCTAAGAACTAGTTCTAGTTAGAAAAACTTTGTTGTTTTCCATCGTAGCGGCACAAATCTTGGTGTATGTTAGTTTTATATGCTTCCACATAATTGTGAAAAAATTTATCAAAATCGGATGACTATATCATATAGCTGCCATATAAAGGGTCGGTCAAAAAACTAGTTCTAGTGGGAAAAACTTTTTTGTTTTTCATCGTAGCGTCACCAATCGTAGTATATATCAGTTTTATATGCTTCCACACAATTTCGAAAAAATTTATCAAAATCGGATGACTATATCATATAGCTGCCATAGGAACGATCGGTCGGAAAATAAGTTTTAGTGAGAAAAACTTTTTTGTTTTTCATCGTAGCTTCACTAATCTTGGTATATGATAGTTTTATATGATTTCACATAATTCTGGAAAAATGTATCAAAATCGGATCACTATAGCATATAGCTGCCATAGAAACGGTCGGTCAAAAAACAAGTTCTAGTGAGAAAAACTTTTTTGTTTTCCATCGTATCGTCACCAATCTTGGTAGATATTAGTTTTATATGCTTTTACAAATTTTTTAAAAAATTTATAAAAATCGGATGACTATAGCATATAGCTGCCATAGGACCGATCGGTCGGAAAATGTGTTTTACTAAGAAAAGTTTTTTTATGGTATCCTATTTTTATTATCAATGATTTAAAATTTTTTAATATCTGATATCTATATCCTATATATATTTTACTGGTTAAATCAATTGGAGTAAAGTTTTTCAAGTGTATTAAAACTTCGGCACAGTCGAAGTTAGCTTTGCCTTCTCGTTTTTAAATTCAATTAGCATTAACACCACTTGATACCGACTCACATGAAGGCCGATATGTGGAACTTAGTAGACATGAGACAATATTATGCGGGTGGTTGTGGGCTCGATTCCGCCTCCTAACATATAATAATAAATAATAAATTTTGTAGTTAAAGTATTCCATAAATTTTGGGTGGCATGAAAATTTGTAGAATGCCACATCGCTGTGAGAATATGACTGTCACTTTCTATGTTTATTTTTAAATGTACTAAGATTCGATTAAAGCTTTAAACAAAAATAATTTTCTCACTAGACCGATCGTTTTCCACAATTTCGGTTTTTGAAATTGTTTATAAAATCAACAAAAATTAGCAAAACCGTGAGATACTTAAAAATCGGCATTTCGAGGTATAATTTCGGTGATTTTTTATTTAAGTCAAAAATAAAAATATAATCTGTTCGGTTTGAAAAAAGATGAGAGTGAAAGAGATGACGGCATGATGAAATCGCCTTGTGGTGTGAATGGGCCTTAAATCACTGAGTACTTTTGGCCACAAGTATCGTCAGCAGTCGCTCTTTAGTATCGATAGTCCACCCCAGTTGCTAGCTGTTGTTCGGTCAACAAGTGCAGTGCTAAATTGTATTAATAACATTTATCATAAACGAAAGCGAAACACAGAAAAAAGCGTATATTAACTTGCAGTGCGTGGGACATATTTATTGCGACATGCAAAAACACAGACCTACTTATTAACATATGACAGATGTTAAATCGACACACATTTAGACGCGTACACACACACACACACACACATAATCACGCAGACAACAGTGCGGATGTTGTTCTGATTTCTTGCAAGAAACCCGAAGCTATAATAAGAATATCTGAAAATATATTAAATATAATGCCAAAGAAAGGCGAAAGGCATCTGTAAAAGCGCGAGCCAAAAGGGACGACAACAGCCAAAGCCTGAAAAATTGACGTACAGCGTCAAGTGTTTTCTTTTCTCATTGTGTAGGTTTGAAATGCCAAATGGGTGAGATTTGCGTATCGGGGGTTAGGGGTTGCGGTTGAGTTGACTTGGATGCACCTAACCTACTAAAGAAAATAAATCAATTTTTGGCAACATGATGAAGCCATATGCGCTCTACTCCTTGATACATACTTTCGTTTCAAGTACACAAACAAATTTTATTGTTACCTAGGTTTTCCTTAACATCAAATTGATAAATCAAGGCCAAGTAAAATAAAACAAGCAGGCTAAACTAATGTGCCAAAGTTTTTATACGCGCGACAAGCATACCCGGCAAACCAGTGGAGGACTCCCTATATGGATAGCGGAAAGCCCAAGACAAAGGCATTTGTCAGGGTCGTCACTATAAGGATTTAAGACATCACAAAGATCTGCAAGAAAGCAGGAAAACAGGGATTCTGCTCAAAAGGACAAAGGGAAATGCGAAAGGGCCGTTATGAATCATCAGTAACAAGATGACTTCATAAATTCTCACTCAGCAGAGTCCTCTTACAAATACAACCCTTCATTGCACGGGCTGTAGGATAGGATTTAAACCGGGCCGTACCAAAAGCCAAGTAGTACCTAAAATGGGAGGAGTCGGTCAGTCAGAGAATGCACCCACGCTGTCACCAGTTCCGGCAGCACATTCACACTATATGAGGGGCACTAATGTCGGTAAATGTAGGGACAATGTAGGGACTATTAGTTTTTTGTAGAACGTGTAGTAGAGTGCGATTCCCTTTCCAATTGATTAAAGTGTTGGATATTCGACTAACGATAAGCTGTAAAAAAAATCATAGGGAATACTTTGTTGATTGGAAATTTTTAACTTATCAAAAGCTTAACAACAAAGCTTAATTCTTCAAAAATGTTTTCAGTGTACAGGGTTGCCCATATTGGCCCGATGGACCTTTTTTTTTTAAAAATCAAAGAAAAAAATAAAAATTTGGCGGTTGGCAATCTTAATCATTTAATTTGTTCCAAGTAGATTTGTTTACATCAATTTTTGAATATGATATCTCTCAAATGGCCGCCTCTGGCGTTGATGGCGTATTGTGCCCTTTTTGCAGCATTTTCCATCGTTTTCGCCAACATTTCGGCCGGAATAGCGGCTATTTCTTCACGAATGTTGTCCTTGAGCTCTTCTACGGACCTTGGCTTGTTAACGTAAACCTTTGACTTCAAATATCCCCACAAGAAGAAGTCAGGCGGCGTCAAATCGGGCGAACGCGGTGGCCAGTCCAAATCACCAATTTCTTCAGAAAATCGATTGTTATGCGACTTGTGTGCGGTGGAGCGCCGTCTTGTTGAAACCAGAACTGCCTCATACGCTTTCGACGAATAATTGGCATCACAAAATTGGTCATCATGTCGCGATAACGCTCCTGGTTGATGGTAACAGCATGGCCATTTTCATTTTGGAAGAAAAACGGCCCAATGACCGTTTTCGCACTAACGCCGCACCAAACTGTGACTTTTTCGTCATGAAGAGGCACTTCTTGAATCTCCTGAGGATTTTCAGTGGCGTAAATACGGCAATTTTGCTTATTTACGGTCCCATTCAATGTGAAATGGGCTTCATCGGACATGATAATTTTGTTCGTTGAGTTTTCACAATTGACTTGTTCTGTTGAATGTAAATTTCAACTATTTCAGAGCGCTCGCGTGGCGTGTATTGTTCTATGGTAAAAATCTGCTTGGACTGACGCTTCAAACGCGGTATGTCATTAAGCGATCTGACATCTCTGTCAAAAGTTATGGCGTTGCCAGATGGGTCCGTCGAATATGGGCAACCCTGTATATTGTCATTCTTCGTCAATGGAACTTTATTTCATGTCTCGAGCTAATTTGGTGATCATAATGGATATAATGGATACTTTGAAATCTGTTGTACACTTTAACAAATTGACTTTTTCCAAATATCGGGCCGTAAAGGTACCTTCTCCAGCACTAAGTGGGAGTACCATTCAAAAATCTATTCTAAACCTATATATGTCTATAACTCGGAGAAATAGCGACCTAGATTAATCACAATGGATATTGTGGATTCGTTGAAATATGTCGAAGCTGATAAACAGGCAAATATTTTGCCCATGTCGACGACTGTCCTATCCATTAGTAATTAATCGACCCTCAGTGATAACGGATGGGAGGACGTTTTTGAAAGCGTGTTCCTTACATTCAACAAAATTTTTGTATAATCGGTACTATTGAGTTCAGAGCTGTTTCGGTGGATCTGCATGCCTACATGCTGAAATTCTGACAGTCGTGAGAGCGGTTTGGTTGCTTTGCACGTGCAGACCTAAAAGTCATTTCGTAGTCCTAGTCATAAGGGACTATAGACTGATGGGTCTAAAATCATTAAGGTTAATGTGCGTAGCTTTGCCCGCTTTAGGTACTAAGCCCTCTGATGGCTGTTTTGTTGCATGGATGAACTGGGCCGGGATATTTGGCATCGAGTAATTAACATAAAGGGGCATTTTGAGTGATGTTAAGCTCTTAATATCATGTAGATCAAAGTTTGTGCCTGATGGACGCATGCCCGTAAATCAGCAAAGCCAATCAGTCGTTCGCTAGCGTTCAATGAAGTAGGTCAGGTCACTTTTTTGCCTCGCTCATTGCCTTCTATGTTAATTATTCTATGAAATAGGCACTTAAGTAAATGGTCGTTTCCGGTGTAACCAGGCTTTCACTCAAAATTCACACATATCTCTCTTAGTTGACAGTTAAACGAAAAAAAAAAAATCAGAATTATTCATAATCAAGAACCATAACGCCCAGCCCTTCTCATGGATGACGAACTGGAAGATAAAGTGTTCTATCAAACATACGTATCACATATGAAAATCCTATCAAAATTTGCCGTGGGCTTCTCGTCCATCAATTCACCATTGGCGTACATATGGAAGCTATGTCGCCTGTATGTGCTAAGACCCGAGGTTATATTCTGCGGAATCATACTCTTCGTCTTGTTGATTTATTTGCAAGCGGTAGATGTATGGAGTCGCAGCATATTGGGTCGCATTCAAGCCACATTGGGCCGCCAGAAGGCCAACAGGATAATGGAAATGTCGGCCAGTGCCGGTGATCATCAGAGCTGGGAAGAAGTAAAAGGACAAAGTTCAGCCTTTGCGGTGCTGGGACGTCGTCCACGCATGGAGGATAGGTAAGATGCTTTCGTAATATTCGCTAATATTTAATAATAATTATCTTGGTCCTTCCCAGGTACATTATTGAGGAGAATATTAACAATACGACAGGCATCTCATTTTTTGCCGTTTTTGATGGACATGGTGGAGAATTTGCCGCCGATTTTGCCAAAGATATTTTGGTCAAGAATATTTATAATAAAATTATAGAAACAACAAAGCTAATGCAGACAACGACAACAACGATGACGGAGGGTGGTTACGATAAGAGTCCATATTTGGCGCGCAAGCAGAGTCGCAAGGAGAACAAGGAGAATACCGAACCAGTTGCTGCTGCGGGTGTCTCCCGGCGAGATAGCTTACGCAAGGCCCACAGCACCACAGCCGATTGTAGCGCCTTGAAGAACACCAAGATCACAGAAGCCAGCATAGCTGATATATATACAGCTCAACTAAATACAGCCATGCGAGCCAGTGGCAGTAATAATAATGCAGCCAAGGATTCATTTCTGAATAACAATAATAATGCACAGAATGGTGGCGGTGCCTTAGCTAATCCACCGCCTAATCTTGAGGCCAAATGTTATCTAGAGAATGGACGTATCAACTTTGGCAAACTGATCACCGATGAGATTATGTCGGCTGACTATAAACTGGTGGAGCAGGCCAAACGGACGGTGAGTTTTGTTTACCCAAAAAAAAACAAGTAAGAAAGTCGGTCAAGCCCGACTGTAATATACTCTGTACCTGTTTGTATATAACTAATAACTTTAAAGTGTGGCAACTCTACCATCGTTCATCTGATCGGAAAACGATGTATGGGAGCTCGATAAGTAATGATGAGTAGAATGTATGCCTAGAAGGTTCGAACAACCTTACTCCAAAATTTCGGGATATTTGCGGTGTTTTTCAAATTGCGGGGGTGGCAACTCTACTATCGTTCGTCTGATCGGAAAACGATGTATGGGAGCTCGATAAGTAATGATGAGTAGAATATATGCCTAGAAGCTTCGAACAACCTAACTCCAAAGTTGCGGGATATTTGAGGTGTTTTTAAAATTGCGGGGGTGGCAACTCTACTATCATTCATCAGATCGGAAAACGATGTATGGGGGCTCGATAAGAAATTATGAGTAGAATATATGTCTAGAAGGTTCGAACAACCTTACTCCAAAATTGTAGAAGTTATACGGTTTTTTCGATTTGCGGGGAGTCAGGGGGCGTGGCAAAAAAAAAAAACTAAACTTGATCTGCCTGCAAGTAAAAGAAATATATGTTCCGTACACCTCAAAGCTCTATCTCTTACCATCTCTGA
This sequence comes from Lordiphosa mommai, assembly GCA_018904225.1. Lineage (NCBI taxonomy): Eukaryota > Metazoa > Arthropoda > Insecta > Diptera > Drosophilidae > Lordiphosa > Lordiphosa mommai. The sequence goes on from JAEIFT010000220.1 coordinate 426,666, forward strand.
GATCTCAGCGTTCATACGGACAGACGGACGGACAGACGGACATGTCTATATCGACTCGGCTGTTGATGCTGATCAAGAATATATATACTTTATAGGGTCGGAGATGCTTCCTTCTGGCTGTTACATACATTTGCACAAACCCAATATACTCTTTGTACCTTCGGTACAAGAGTATAAAAA